>OY992883.1:70078244-70570744 GCA_963921405.1 Cepaea hortensis | reverse complement strand
ACTCAAATATGTAGATGATACGATCCTCCTCTGAAACAGTGCTAGCGGAATAGAAGATTTAATCAGACCTGACACAAGACAAAGTAAAAAGCAATGCATTTTGATGAACTCCAACAAAAATAATGTAATTAGACAAAACAACATATCAAGCAACAATCGCATTCCATCCAACCATCCATCATGTGTCGATAAGCGTGGGCGGTCATGTTCTGCCATCTCAATCGATCACCAGAGTCGTGGATCAGCTCCATGTTCCTGTCTTGACCGTGCCATGCGGCCAAGCCATCCATGAATTTACTTCTGGGTCTACCCCTTGGTCTCTTCCCTTCGATCTTGCCAGTTGTCACCAAGTTCTCCAAGTCATTTCTTCTCATAAATGTCCAAAAACTTTTGACTGTCTACGTCTAATTTCTCTAATCAATTTACGATTTGCATTTGTTTTCTGTAGCACTTGGTCATTGGTTTTTCTGTCTTGCCATGGAATTCTTTGCATTCCCCCCCCCCCCCTTCCTCCCCAGAAACCACATTTCTGCAGCCATCAGATGTTTTTCAGCTTGACTGCTCATTGTCCAAGCTTCACATCCATACAAAAGAACAGGTTCTATGTAGCACCTCAACACTCTTATTCTCGTTTCAATTGACATCTTTTTATTGGTAAGTATGTTTTTCATCTTGCTAAAGGCTACTTTCGCTATGGCGATTTTTGTTCTAATCTCTTCAAGGCATGTCCCATCAGATGTTATGACTGTTCCAAGATAATTGTACCGATTCACTTGTTGAAGAATATTCCCATTACATTGTGGTATTTCGTTCTTCCTAGTGACGACCATAATGTGTGTCTTTTTACAATTTAATTCTAACCCCAGTTGTTCACTGTGTGCAACAACCACATGTACTAATTGTTGCAGATCCTGCTCATTGCCTGCATTCAATACTGTATCATCTGCATATCTAATGTTAGTGATGTTTTTTCCTCCAATGCTGATTCCATTTATATCTTCTACTTTTCTGACAATATTTTCACTTTATAGGGTAAAAAAGATCTGGAGACATTACACATCCCTGCCTAACACCTCTCTTAATAGGCTGATATTGGCTTACTTCATTATCAATCCTTATGGCAGCTTGTTGTTTCCAATATATGTTTTTTTTTATAAGTCTAATGTCTCTCCCTGGTTAGCGGGGTAGGGGTATCCCCTATCAAAGAAGATGTAAGACGCCTCCTTTCCTCCGTTAGTCTACGGGACACCCTTGGGCAAGGTGGAGTACCCGTTTAGCCTCCCGATCAGTGTTACGTGAAGCCATGGAAGCAGGTGGTGGATGGAGTGTGGGAGCAGCCGACAGATTGTTGTTGGTTATGGTCTTGCACTCTGCGGCAATAGGCAGATGATCTCATCAGTGGAGACAAAGGCTATGGCCACCGATAGTACAGTCACGGCCCAGAAGGAAAGCAATGGCAAACTACCTTCTGAAAAACTTGCCAAGAAACCATAACAACCATGAAAGAAAACATAATAAGAAAGAGATTTGGTGGCGAGACCCCCAGGCCAGGCAGATCAGATAACACTGGGGAAGAGTGTGACACAGGGACCAGTACTAGTAATCGTGATGACGGAGTTAATCCTGACTGTGTTACCAAGGAAATCCCCTGTGTCAGACTAAGAAACAGAGTGAGAATAGCAACGTGGAATGTGAGAAGTCTGTATGAGGGAAAGCTTAAAGTAGTGTGTGATGCGATTGGGAGGTTAAACATTCAAATGTTAGGAATTAGTGAAGATCGCTGGAGCGGCAAGAGACATTTTACAACTGAAAATGGAAGTATTTTCATTTATTCTGGTAGAGACGTCGGAGGCCAGAGTGGAGTGGCATTTTGTTTAGATAAAACAACTGCAAAAGCTTTAATGGGATATAATCCAGTTGGTGATAGAATCCTCACTATTAGACTTAAAGGCTGTCCAAAAACACAACTCTCGTACAGAGGAGGACGAAATTGAAGATTTTTACAACACACTACAAGACACATTAAATAAGATTGGTCATAATGATATAGCAATAATAATGGGAGATTTTAATGCAAAATTAGGTGCAGGAAGAGATGAAAATGAGAGACACGTTTTAGGAAAATGTGGATTAGGAAATAGAAATGATGCAGGTGACAAATTAATTGAATTTTGCACAGAAAATGAATTAACGATAGCCAACACGCTTTTTAAACAACATCCAAGAAGACTCTTCACATGGAAGTCTCCAGACAAGTATTACCAAAAATAAGAAATACTTCCATTTTCAGTTGTAAAATGTCCCTTGCCGCTCCAACGATCTTCACTAATTCCTAAAATTTGAATGTTTAACCTCCCAATCGCATCACACACTACTTTCATACCAGAATACGATCAGTATTGCCACTAGTGGGTTGTGCTCAATATTTAAAAATCAGATAGATTATATTTTAATACAAAGAAGATGGACATCAAGCATAACATCTGCAAAAACCCTACGAAGTGCAGACTGTGATACAGATCATCAGTTATTAGAAGCAGATCTGAAATTAAAACTCAAAAAGCTTATCCGAGGACCAAGGCCACTTCGTCTTGATCTCACAAAAATACCGGATGCATACACTGTAGAAGTTAGGAATCGCTTTGAGGTCTTGATGTCTGTACAAGAAGAAATGACACCTGATGAACTGGCAGAAAAGGCTAGAGATATCTTGATAACTGCAGCCAAAGATCTAATTCCGACCAAGAAAAGGCAACTTAAGCCATGGATTACATCAGACACATTAGAATTAATAAAACAACGAAGGGAGCTGAAACAGAAAGGAGGTGAATCCGATAACAACAGGATGAAGTATAAATCTTTAACTCGAGAAATAAGAAATAATACAAGAAAGGACAAAAATCAATATATACAAGACTGCTGTACCAGAATAGAGCAATATCATAAGACTGGAAGAGATTATGAAATGTTCAAAGAAATGAAGTTATTGACAAGAAATGTTCAACCTCGATTGAATGTTATCTGTGACAAGATGGGAAATATCTTAACAGAATCTAGACAAATTCTAGAAAAATGGCAGGAGTACTGCAGTGGAATGTATGATATGAGTGACAGTGAGGATATGAATGAGATACATGAGCCAATGACAGCAGAGACAGAACCTGAACCCTCATTAGATGAAATTGCTTGGGCTATAAAGAACCTGAAGAATGGTAAATCACCTGGATGTGATGAGATACCAGCTGAACTAATTAAAGCGGGAGGAGAAGAAAGCATACACATATATCATGCATTATGTACAAAGATTTGGAAATATGGTATTTGGTAAAAAGATTGGAAGAGAACTATCTTCATTCCAATACCAAAAAAGGGCAACCTGAAATTATGCACCAGCTATAGAACTGTTGCCCTGATCAGTCATGCAAGTAAAATTCTACTAAAAGTCATAATGGGAAGACTTCGTAAGAAAATGGAAGAAGAGATTAACGTGGTTCAAGCCGGATTTAGACAAGGAAGAGGAACAAGAGATCACATATTCAACATGCGTTTAATAATAGAGAAGTGCAGAGAATTTAATGTAAACCTATTCTCATGTTTTGTGGATTATTCAAAGGCATTTGACTGTGTACAACATCAGAAAATTTGGGAAATCATGAGGAATATGGGCTTTCCATCACATGTAGTGCAACTCATGAAAATGCTCTATCTAGACCAACAAGCAGCAGTTAGAATAGATGGCGAGGCATCAGATTGGTTTGACATCAAGCAAGGAATCCGTCAGGGCTGCGTGCTGTCACCCTATTTGTTTAACCTGTACGCCGAAAATATAATGAGAAATGTAAAAGATGATATAAACAGGGAGCTATATGATGCCCTAAATATCGGCGGTCATAACATACCAGAGATTCGATATGCTGATGATACAGTATTACTCTCCACAACACAGAATGGCATAGAAAATCTAATAGCCTAAACTCAATTGAATAGTGAAAATCACAACTTATATCTTAACATAGCAAAAACAAAGATAATGCAAACAGATAAAACTACTATCTTCTTCTTCTTCTTCAGCTTTCCGAGCCATTGAGGTTCTTTGCTGCAAATACAATCCGTCTCCATTCGTCTCTCTGGTGGAACTTCTCTTGCCAGTCGTTGATTCCAAGTGCTTGTAGGTCTGTACATGTATTATCTCTCCACCGTCTTCTTGGTCTACCTCGGGGTCTACGGTCATTTATTTCCTGAGTGTAAGCGAGTTTTGTTTCCCTATTATCTTCCATTCTTTCTATATGCCCCAGCCATTGTAGTCTATTAGCCTTCATGATACCAGTGATTAGCGGGGACTTAAACAGATCATAAATGTCTTTGTTACTTCTTCTTTTCCACTCTCCACTTTGTGTATCCCTAATGGGTCCAAAGATGCGTCTTAAAATTTTGTTCTCAAAGGTTTGTAACAAGGCTTCGTCTCCTTTCGTTGTACTCCAGGTTTCAGAGCCATACAGCACAACTGGTCTGATCAGTGTTTTGTATATTGTGATTTTGGTGTTATGAGATAGCGCCTTTGATTTTAGTAGATGTTGTAGTGCATAGTATATCTTATTTCCAGAGTTGATTCTAGTTTGTATTTCTTCCCTTATGATGTTGGAGCCGTTGAAGATTGTACCCAGGTATTTGTATGTCTCCGTTCTTTTAATGGTCATATTATCTATTTGTATGTGGCCAGAGTTTTTAGCCATTCCGTCTCTTGAAATTACCATATATTCTGTCTTATCTTGGTTGATAACCAGCCCCATCTGTTGGGCTTTTTCCTTTAAGTGAGTCAATATTTCCAATGTCTTTTGTTCACTTTGCCCTATAATATCTATATCATCTGCATAACCAAGCAGCTTGGATGTTCCTCCAATATCACATTCCTCCTTTATCTTCCTTACAACTTTCTCTAGAGACAGATTGAAGAGTAGCGGCGATAGTGCATCACCCTGTTTCAAGCCAGATGTTATTTGGAAGGGGTCTGATTTCCTGCCTTTATATGTTACAATATTATAAGTATCTTCCATGCATAGTCTGGTCATGTTGATTAACTTTCTTGGTATTCCAAATTCCTGCATAGCATTCCATAGACTATTCCTATGTACACTATCATACGCCTTTTTAAAATCCACAAAAATGTTATGGAGATCTCTTTTATATTCCCAATGTTTCTCGGCTATTTGTCGTAAGATAAATATCTGATCTATTGTTGATCTGTTTTGTCTAAAACCCGCCTGGTAGTCACCTAATATGTCTTCTGAATATGGTTTTAGTCTATTTAGTAATACTGCGGATAGTATCTTATATAATTTCCACATTGGAACTTGTCTCATTTCTTAAAGATAGGTATCAATAATGACTCTTTCCAGTCATGGGGTAATTCTTCTGTCCTCCAGATTTTTATTATTAGTTCGTATAGCTTTAGATGTAATGCATGGCCACCTGCCTTTATAAATTCAGCAGCAATTACATCAGTCCCTGTTGCCTTATTGTTTTTAAGTCGTGTGATTACATATAGGATTTCTTCAAATGTAGGTTCTTCAATTTGTGGTTCGCATGTTAGAACCTCTTCCTGTGGGAAAATGTTACTTGGAGCTTCACAATTTAGTAATTCAATAAAATATTCTTTCCATGTGTTGCACATTTCCTCATTGGTATTTATCATATTCCCATTTTTGTATTTTAAACCATATGTGTTTTGTTGGTGCCCTCGTTTCATTGACTTCAGTTCTTTAAAAAATTTTATGGATTCATTTTTCTGGTGATTAGTTTCCATATCTTTGATTATATTACTCATTTATTCTCGCTTCTGCTGTCTGACTATTTTTGTAGCCTCTTTACATTCATTTCTATAATGCTCTTCCTTTTGGATGTTATTGATGTCATTTAACCATACATGTCTGGCATTCTTCTTCCTAATGACTGCTTCTTCACATTTTTGATTGAACCATCTGTTCTTTCTATGCGTGGTTAACACACCGAGACATTCTTCTGTGGTAGACTGAATTGTATTCTTGATGTTCAACCAAGTTTGGTCAATGCTTTCCTCCAAAGGGTTTTGCAGAGTTTCAAGTTTACATTTTATTTCATCTGTAAATTTCTCTTTGACTGTAATGTCTTGTAGTTTTTCTCTGTTATATGTTGGGTGTAATCTTTGTAATTTAGTATAGAAAGCTCTCTTAAGTTTTATTTTAAATTTTGCTCCAACAAGGAAGTGGTCACTGTGGCACTCAGCTCCTCTATAACTTCTGACTTGCTGTATGTTTGATGCATTTCTGTTGTTAATTAAGATGTGATCTATTTGATTATAGGTTCTCTTGTCACATGATTTCCAAGTTTGTTTGTGTATATCCTTTCTTTGTAGTCTGGTACTGCTAATCTGCAGTCCTTTGGCTTCTGCCAGGCTGATGACTTTCCATCCATTATCATTTGAAGTTGTATGTAGGCTTTCCATACCGGCCACTTTTTTATTAGTTTGCTCTCTACCTATTTTTGCATTGAAGTCTCCCAGCACAATCAGGATGTCCTGTTTGGGGGTTTCTTCTATGACATCTTCCAGATCATTATAAAAGTCTTCTTTAATATCATCTTCTTTCTCTTCAGTAGGTGCATGTACATTAATCATCGTTATATTTTTCCATTTACCTTTTATTCGTAATTTACTAATCCTGTCATTAAAAGCTTTAAAGTTTAAAATGTTCCCCCATAACTCTTTTTTGATGACAAATCCTGTTCCTAATTCATGTTTATTTTGGTTGTTGCCTCCATATATTATAATCATTCCATTTTGCTCTAAAGTACCCTCTCCTGGCCACCTTATTTCTTGAATTGCCGTTATATCCATTTGATATTCAACCAGCTCCCGGGTTAGTTCTTCGGCCGCTCCAGCTCGATATAGTGTCCGTACATTCCATGTTCCAAATCTCAAAAGTCCTTTAACGTTCCAAGGTCGTTGTCCAGATAAGTCAGTCCGATATCGAGGCTCATGTATTTGTTTCGTAACAAAGAAAGGTTTTTACAAAGGTGGGGATGTTAACCCCACGCTTCAACCCCCAACCTGGAGGACCAGGGTGTTTCTCTTTGTCTGTTCTCTACCCTTTGACCTGTCCGGCTTGGGAGGCCCTGCTGGTAGCTACGCTACCGCCGGCATAGCTCTCAGGGTCATTGAGAAACTCAAGCTCCCCCACCACGACAAGGTGGAAACACCATCGGGGGAGATAAAACTACTATGGAGAAAGAAATATACATTAATGGGGAAAAATTGGAGGTGGTGGAAAATTTTGAATATCTTGGGTCACTGATTACCAACAACGGCGACACAATGAAAGAAATTAAACGGCGACTATCAATTGCTCTTCAAAGACTAAAACAGCTGAATAAATTATGGAGTGGGACAGACAGAACTACAAAAATTAGATTTTTAAGAGCATGCATCTTTCCCATTGCAACATACGCCTGTGAGACATGGACACTTACTAAACAAGCTGAACAGCGCACAAACGCCTTTGAATATAAATGTTATAGACGAGTTCTAAGAATATCTTGGGTAAAGAAAAGAACAAATGCATCCATACTTCAAGAGTTGAATATTTAAGAAGGTTGGCTATTAAAGACGATAAAACAATGAAAATTGAAATATTTCGGTCACTTGAAACGTCACGAAAGTTTGGAGAGAACAATAACGGAAGAGAGGAAGAGGAAGGCCAAAGAGAAGATGGGTGCAGGATGTGGCGGATGATCTCCAGATGGGTGTATCAGACGCGGGACATCTTGCTTATGATCGAGAGGTTTTCCGGAAGGTTATTATGGGAGCGAGGTTCTGCAAAGGACATGCTACTGAATGAATGAATGAATGTCTCTCCTATCAATTTGTACATCTGCAAGCATATCTACCATGTTTTGAACTTAACTGAACAGACTTAGACTGCCTTGGACCAAGAAGAAGGAAAATACTGAAATGTTTCACGACCTGAACATCGAATAAACCCTGCACATAGACATCATCATGTCTGAGAAAGTGAAATCCGTTGATCATTGTAAATGACACAGTTGTGAAAACAGAACATTTATGGAAGTCATGGTTTCTGTGACAAGAGGCGGGGGGTCTACTAGCATGACAAGTGGACCCAGGACTTTGCAGAAACCCCGGGCATGGAAGGAGGCACGCACGTGCTGATCACTAGCGTTGGATTTACGTATATTTCAGTGGCCCCGCGGCTTCCTTCTAAGAAGGACATTGTACTGCTGTGCACATATTACGTACGCAGCACTGAGACAGTAAAATTAAAATACCAAATAATATTGTAGACTCATTATACAAATATAAATTAAGAAAGCATTAAAGCTAGTTGTATATCCTCTACAGGACGTCGCATTCAACCCTGCATTTTGTGGCTGTTTGTAATTTCTTGGCAAGTTTACGTTCAGTAATTTTTTACGGCTTTCTGAACAACTGGCATGATTCCATTTTATAAAACCAACGCATGATGGCCTGCTGTCAAAACGCCTGCAGCTGTGTTTCGAACGCGGTAAGCAGGATTACGAACTGCACCCATAACCCCTTCACCACTGAGCCGACAGAAAGCATCACATAAACACACGTTAAAATATAACGCCTCAAGCCACCAATAGCTAGCCCATATAAAGACAAACACAACATCTCCCGATTACACCCTTTTAGAAACTACAAGTCCGACTCCATATTTCATTTTTCCCCAGCATCTGTCTTTAATGCCTGCCTTAAGAAATAAATTTGCTCCGAGTCCTAATTATGAGAAAGCACGACGGCCAATATTGCTGCAATCTAATTTCATAATACGTCATAATCTGCGAGAAAATTACAAACACGCGGGTTCTTTAATTCCACTGCCGTCTGCTTAATGGAATTCTGTACGCGGTACTATTATTACTATTGTCGATATTATAGTAATGTAATAATTATTCTTTGTAAAGTTTCTCAACCGTGCAGTCTAAGAGGCAGAGACAGTGGTGACACACTAGATGATGTCCATAAGAGACTACTTGAAAGGATGTCGGTGTGTGTGTGTGTGTGTGTGTGTGGGAGGGGGGGGGGAGAGATAGTGGTAGCGCAGTTGTTAGCAGGTTTAACTGCCGGTCCTGTGGTCGTTGTCAAATTGAATCCCCATCGAGGGGATAAGAACTAGTTTGGGCGTCCTGTAAATATGATGTTAACCAATGAGGCTGCGAATAGATTTAAGGAAAGATGAGAACTGGTTTGGGCGTCCTGTAAATATGATATTAAGAAATTAGGCTGCGAATAGATTTATGGAAAGATGAGAATTAGTTTGGGCGTCCTGTAAATATGATGTTAACCAATGAGGCTGCGAATAGATTTAAGGAAAGATGAGAACTAGTTTGCGCGTCCTGTAAATATGATGTTAACCAATGAGGCTGCGAATAGATTTAAGGAAAGATGAGAACTAGTTTGGGCATCCTGTAAATATGATGTTAACCAATGAAGCTGCGAATAGATTTAAGGAAAGATGAGAACTAGTTTGGGTGTCCTGTAAATATGATGTCAAACAATGAGGCTGCGAATAGATTTGGGGAAAGATGAGAACTAGTTTGGGTGTCCTGTAAATATGATGTTAACCAATGAGGCTGCGAATAGATTTGGGGAAAGATGAGAACTAGTTTGGGTGTCCTGTAAATCTGATGTTAACCAATGAGGCTGCGAATAGATTTAAGGAAAGATGAGAACTAGTTTGGGTGTCCTGTAAATATGATGTTAAACAATGAGGCTGCGAATAGATTTCGGGAAAGATGAGAACTAGTTTGGGTGTCCTGTAAATATGATGTTAACCAATGAGGGTGCGAATAGATTTGGGGAAAGATGAGAACTAGTTTGGGTGTCCTGTAAATATGATGTTAACCAATGAGGGTACGAATAGATTTGGGGAAAGATGAGAACTAGTTTGGGTGTCCTGTAAATATGATGTTAAACAATGAGGCTGCGAATAGATTTGGGAAAATATGATAACTGGTTTGGGCATTATGTAGATATAGTTAGTTAGTTAGTCGCGATTCCAAATTCACAGCAACGGGTCGTCCCCATTACGATCCGTTCCTCACCTCATCTCATATCATCTCATCGTGTTCCTCTTGTACCTTGCGGTGTCGAGGTGAAATATAAACAGCGGGCAAGTGCCCGCTTATGGGCTTCAAGTATCGATATTCCCGTGGACTCTGTTATTCCCTGCGTCCATCGTTTACGTGGTCGGCCTCTTCCTCTGCTTCCCTCTGGTCTGTACATCATTGCTTGTTGTGGTATACTATTAGTTGGCAACCTACTTCCATGGCCAAACCATTTGACTTGCTGCCTTCTAATAAAATCTAGCGCTGCTATAACCCCCACTTTAGTTCCTGTGCCAGTGAATATCACACGAAATGCTCCTCACTGCCCTATGTGAAAAAATGGAATAGACAGGAGTCCCGACAAGCCAACAGTCCGCACAGATGCACTATGCATAATGTCGCCGTTAGAATGCCAATACAAAAATCCTCCACGGAAAATACAGTTCATCGTCGATGGTAGCGGCAGTCATTAGAAAACCAGCAGCCACACAGTACTGCATAAAAAGTTGAGATGATCGACTTCATTGCCCCGGGATTTATCCTATATGGCTCAGTCCCTTTCGGCAGGGCGGCCCGCTGAAAGCATCGCACAAAGCACGAACACAGTAGCTCCAGTGACGACCCTCAGGAGTCTCCGAGAGAAATGCACTCGTGAACCGAAAAGGCAATCCAGTCAGTTCCAAGCGACAGGCCGACCGCCATCCTTCCGAAAATGTAGTTCAAGCTACAAAAACCGCGGACAGATGTAAAAATATTCCCAACAAAATTCACTGCTCACAGTGTCGCGCCACACACTCAACTCAGTAGGAGGGCGACGGAACCATGCACTACCAGTCAAACATGAGGAAAATGCTACTGCAAACCGTAGCCAGAAGCATAAACACGCCAGAGGCTTAACGGTTCAATTGCATATACGCCATGTTGGGGACCGGAAGTCTCATCATCCAGATATGATGCTAAACAATTAGGCTGAGAATAGAGTTAGGGAAAATAAGAACTAGTTTGGGCATACTGTAGATATGATGTTAAACAATGAGACTGAGAATAGAGTTGGTGAAAGATGAGAACTATATTCGGCATCATGTAAATATGATGTTAAACAATGAGGCTAAGAATAAATTTGGGGAATGATGAGAACTATACATATACATGCCCACCTGTTATCTCTAATCGTGTATGTGCAGGGAATGTATTATTGATTCTCTTTTTATTTTCATATTCTATTTTATCCACGTAAGACTAGAATGAGAAACCTCAGAAATGTCCAGAAAACTGAAGATGTACAAAATGTCATGCTTAATTAGACGTTCGTGCACCAGGGCTGCTTCTTGTATGTATACGTGGATATGTGGGAGCCGCGGTAGCGCAGTTACTGTTGGCACGTTCGTCTGCAGCCTCGGTGGTTATGTGTTCGAATTCCTGTAAATTCTAGTTGTTTTCTAGACCGACCTAGCTGTCACATAATACTGAAGAATGCCGATCCAGATTGATGAAAGGCCCGAAACCGCCGTCGCTAGGCGCCACAACTATTTGATGTGGGGAAATATGTTCCAAATTTAAACACGACCGGGATTCCCTGAGAAGTCCCCGAATCAAAGACAATCGTCGGCATGTTGATTTGCCCGGATCTCAAGATGAGAGGGAAAGTGCCGTCTTGACTTGGTCGCCGCCAGGACAATGACGTCACTCGAGCAACTTTTTCGGGTTGGAAGTTGACGAAACTTGTGATCAGTCTGTGGATGAACTACATATAACGGGAGTGTTTGTGTGTTCCAATTCGAATGGAGAAGGGATTCACAGTGTCCCATGTTGTTTGGAAACAAGGGACATTTTTTTTTTCATGTTGTGAATTGTGAATTCCAACTCGGAACACTAGCATAAGGTAGTTAATTTATAAATAGAGTTAGGACTTGAACTTAGTGATAAGGCGTTGTGTGAACGTAGTCTAGAAGCGTCGGCCGCAGCTGGCTGATGCCTAGCTTAAACGAGGTAGAGTGATATATCATTTCACTCGGCAGGGTAAGACCAGTGTAATGGGATGATATTCGGTGAGATTTGGGATGGCTGGGGGATAAAGGAAATGTAAATGGTGGGATATTCCGGTAGGGAGGCCTGCTGGGGCTCCTGTGTTTGTCCGTTTGGTCTTTCTTTTTCCTTACCACTCAAATGTGACGAACTATTCTGCCTTTATGCCAGAGTGTAGTTCTAGGTTAACCAGGATAAATATCTGAGTGGGGCATTGGCCTACACTCACAGATAATAGGTCTGAATAGGGTTTTTCTCTCACAGAATGTTCTCTTTTGACAGGTTCCACAGAGTAGAGGAAGGAAAATATTACTCTGAGGTGTGGACAATGACAGTCACACTGAGTGCAATTCCATTTTAGAGAAGAGCTGATGTAAAACACAGAGGTGTGAACAATGGCTATCACACTGAGTGCAGTTATACTAATTGGCCTCGGAAATGGGACATCGTTCCAAAAATTATAGACTCATAGAAATCAGGAGTGTTATCCTGAAAGGGCCAGTGTAGCGGTGATTGAGTGCCCAAGGCAGTTGTTTTTTATGAAATTATTAACACCTCCATAGACAATGACAATATTAGGTAGAGAGGTGGAATAACAGTGATTTTAAAGTAACGGTGACTATGTCGAGTGACCATAACTATAGGTTGTAGAGAGGTTGCAGAGTAAAGACACTCATTCAGTAACATTTTGCAACCGAACTGAAAGTTTTCTTTAAACTCGTGTGAGATATAAGGAGATCTTCGTAGGTCTCAGGATTATAATGAACATATTAAGTACATAGTGTGTTCCTGATTCGTGGGCATTAGTAGGCCATACTCACTATTGGAGACCAGTCACCCAGACTATATAGGATTAACTCCAAGAAGTCAACCATTGTCCGGAGAGATTCTTCATTCGGTGAGACCTGTTTGGAACTTATTATGGTGTGATGTGGTAATTGCCGACAGTGATGATGAACGATCCTGGGCTCACTGATCTCTTCTCGCATACACCATAGAAAATACTACATATATCCACACACAAACAGTGCACACACACACACACACACACACACACACACACACACACACACACACACACACACACACACACGCGCGTGACACTTTTCTGTATTAAATGTTTATTTTATCATTTGGTAAAATACAGTCGTGTGTGGGTATGTTCTGGAGGAATACGAAGGATATTGTTTAGTGGTAAGAAGAAGAAGAAGAAGAAGAAGAAGAAGAAGAAGAAGAAGAAGAAGAAGAAGAAGAAGAAGAAGAAGAAGAAGAAGAAGAAGAAGAAGATGAAGAAGATGAAGAAGAAGAAGAAGAGAGAGAGAGAGAGAGAGAGAGAGAGAGAGAGAGTGTGTACCTGAGACTGACAGGGGGTATGTAGACAAAGGTCCGGCAGAAGCCCAAGCTAAGGAAAGGGAATTTAAACAGTGTGCCTGTTGACTCCACTTCCCCCCTAGGGACGACTGGCGACATTTATGGGGGGTCGTCCGGGATGGTGATATCACATTAAGGATAGCGACATTTACATAGGCACGTCACACGGGAAGGTGACATTACCTTAATGTTGGTGATATTACATTATTGTGGGTGACATTACCGTGATAGAGGTAGGGCCGGACAGTTAAAGATCTAGCTATGGTGAATGTGGATAGGTGTTAGGACACATAACTTACCTGTTCACACTTTACAAGTCTACATAGGTCTTGGTCCTAGTCTACTCTTGTCGTTGAGAGATTGCATTGTATGTGCTGTTGTTAAATATATAGATTAAATGTACTTGTTCATATATCTATATATTGGGTTGCAGTTAAATTGCACTTAACCTTCTGACTTACCTCTCTGAAAAATGGCCACTCCTAAACTAACTACGGCAGAACTAAGGGCAAAGGGGGAAGAAATGGGTTTGTCGGGTTCTGCACTAACAGATTACGTACAGGAGGTGGAGAGGGAGTTTCGTCAAGCAGAAAGGGAAGATCGGAAGGCCGAGTTGGAATTGAGAAGGATGGAGTTAGAACAAGCAGCTAAGGAATTGGAATCAGAACAAGCTGCTAAGAAATTGGAAGCACAGCAAGCCATGAGAAGGCTGGAAATTGAAGCTGAGCAGGCAACTAAGAAAATGGAAGCTGAGCAAACGGCTTAGAATCTTGAGGCGAAGCAGGCTGCTAAAAGATTGGAAGCTGAATAAGAAGCTCAGAAAAGGGAGCACGAGTACCGGATTCGGGAACTCGAGCTTAAGAGGCAATCTAGTGGGGAAACTGAGGGAGCAGTGGGAGGTTCCTCTCTCCCTGGCTCAACACCAGTAGGTGGACATAGCTACCATGCTATGAAGTTCCCTCTAGCGGTCTATGCTTAGGGCAAGGAAAACATTGACCAGTACTTACAACGCTTTGAGGTCATGTCTGTTGCTATGGGTCTAGATCGAGACAAATGGAATCTTAAATTGTCTCAGAGATTGCTTGGGACCGGTTACGAGGTCTATTCTCGCCTGCCGCCCGGACACAAGAACAATTACGACGAATTGAAAGCTGCTTTGCTGAAACACTAAGAGATCACATCAAGTACATATAGGAATAAGTTTCGATCAGCGAAACGAGAGCCAGGAGAGCTATTCGCCACCTACAGTTTGCGCCTGAAATCCTACCGCCAGAAATGGATGGATTTGGCAGGGTTCAAGCATGACTATGAGAGTCTGGAAGAGCTCATGATTGTCGACCAGATGCGACAGCAAATGTCAGAACCTCTGAAGACATTCTTGGGAGAACAAGGGGCGGAACGGCTTGATGTGGTGAATAAGCTGGCGGAAAGATTCGTTGAAGTCCATGAGGAAGCGGAAGAAACCTGTACACCAACCACCAAAGGTCAGGAGAAACATGACCGAAAGAAATTCAAAGGCTCAGAAACAAAGAAAGTGGAACCTTAAGCAAACACTTCAGAGAAGAGTCCAGAGAAGACAAAGGATGGGAGACAGAGCTCACCCAACTCTCAACCGAAACGACAGTGGTCTGAGAAGTGGTGTTCGATCTGCAAGTCGCCCTCTCACAACACAAAAGACTGCAAATCGAAAACGAAAAGCTCTCACTTCGCAGCCTGCCGCGTGGCTCCAAAGATGGTTGCCACCGAAAAGGTCGAGGTTTTTGAAGGAACTCTGGACCACGAGAGGCCACCTGTGGTCGAACTGATTGAAGTCAACGGCCAGCAGGTTACCTGTCTCTATGATACTGGTTTGGACGGGGAAGCTGTGATTGATGCCAGCCTGGTACGCCCAGACCAACTCACAGGGGAGACTATTGAGATACAGCCTGCAATGATGAGTGCTGTTGCCATGACGCTGCCAATCGCCAAGGTGGAGAATAAATCCAGGTACGTCACAGGCATCATTCCAGCAGCTGTGTTAACCGATTCCCTATTTCCCGTGATCCTTGGTACGAAATACGTGTTCTTGAGGATGCCCAAACAACCCACCCACCGGGGAACATTAGCCACTGGATCCCAAGGGAAGGAAAAAGGGACAGACACGCTATGCCACAACCCCGTGCCTGGGGAAGTGCATACTGCCCAGAGGAAGGACCCCACATTGCGCCCTTGCTACAGGAAGCTGCAAAGAAGTGCTGAGCCACCAAAACGGGGGCAGTACACTTTCTGAGTAATCGACTGCTCTGTCGGAGAGCTGGAAGGGGAGACAAACTGCACGAGCAGTTGGTGGTCCCAGAAGCCCACCGTCCTCACATTCTTCAGAGCGGGCATACCATATCCGGTAGTCAGATATCCGGAACTCGACATATGGGTGTCAGAGAGACGTTGCAGCAGATTTATGGCCATTATTGCTGGCCAGGAATGACCGGTGATGTACGCCGGTTGGTTAAGTCTTGCCCAGAGTGCAGGGAGGCACCACCCAAATATCGGACGGAGAGTAAAGGAGCTCTTAAGGTGGGGTAATGAACATATTATGTACATAGTGTGTTCCTGATTCGAGGGCATTAGTAGGCCATACTCACTATTGGAGACCAGTCACCCAGACTATATAGGATTAACTCCAAGAAGTCAACCATTATCCGGAGAGATTCTTCATTCGGTGAGACCTGTTTGGAACTTATTATGGTGTGATGTGGTAATTGCCGACAGTGATGATGAACGATCCTGGGCTCACTGATCTCTGCTCGCATACACCATAGAAAATACTACATATATCCACACACAAACAGTGCACACACACACACACACACACACACACACACGTGACACTTTTCTGTATTAAATGTTTATTTTATCATTTGGTAAAATACAGTCTTGTGTGGGTATGTTCTAGAAGAATATGAAGGGTATTGTTTAGTGGTAAGAAGAAGAAGAGAGAGAGAGAGAGAGAGAGAGAGAGAGAGAGAGAGAGAGAGAGAGAGAGAGAGAGAGAGAGAAGAGAGAGAGAAAGAGAGAGAGAGAGAGAGAGAGAGAGAGAGAGAGAGAGAGAGATAGTGTACCTGAGACTGACAGGGGGTTTGTAGACAAATGTCCGGCAGAAGCCCAATCTAAGGAAAGGGAATAAAACAGTAGTGCCGACTGGCGACACTAGCCTAACGTGGAAATTTCCTTAGAAATAAAAGAGCGCGTGGGGTGACATTTACTTCATCTATCGAGTGCCAGTTGGACTATACGTATCTTATTGTTGTATATAATGTTCTAGTTTCATTAGCCTGTTTCAGGCAGTCGTTGTTAGTTACTTTGGCAGTCCAAGGAATTCGCAACATTAAGTCTCAGGAACCATATCTCTGCTGCTTATAATTTCTTCTTAATTTGTTCATTTACATTCCAAGATCCACTGCCATACAGCAAAAGTGGTTCTACATAGCATTTCAGCACGCTCTTTCTTACATTCAGTGATAGTGACTTATTGCATAAGATATTCTTCATTTTCTAAAATACGGCTTTTGCTTGCCATATTCTACCCTTAATCTCTGTTGTACATCTTCCATCTGATATTATAAATGCTCCAGTAGTAGTAGTAGTAGTAGTAGTAGTAGTAGCAGCAGCAGCAGCAACAGCAGCAGCAGCAGCAGCAGCAGCAGCAGCAGCAGCAGCAGCAGTAGTAGTAGTAGTAGTAGTAGTAGTAGTAGTAGTAGTAGTAGTAGTATTAGTAGTAGTAGTAGTAGTAGTAGTAGTAGTAGTAGTAGTAGTAGTAGTATGCGACTACATTTATATGCTCGGTGATTTCAATGCTCGTGTGGGCAAGGACTCGAGTTCATGGTCAGTGTGCCTTGGAAAATACAACATCGGTCGCATGAATGAAAATGGGCAAATGCTGCTGGAGCATTGCACCAGAAATGCCCTATGTATTACAAACTCTTTTTTTTAAACAAAAGAGCTGCATAAGGTCACATTGAAACATCCAAGATCCAGCCATTGGCATAAGCTGGACTTCATTATCACACGGAGACAACATGTGAACCATATATCATTGACTCGAAGTTACCACAGTGCTGACTGTGATACAGATCATTCTTTGGTTGTTGCAAGTGTTAGACTGAGACCAAAGAGAATCTACACAGCTAAACACAATTCTAGCCCCATAATTAATATTATTAACACTCACGATCCTGAAAAGTGCTTTCAGTTTCAATAGCAACTTGAAGACGCTTTCACTGATACACCAGAAAATTGTACAGTAAGTGAAAATTGAGGTCACCTTAAGGAAACTCTATAAAACTGCCATAGGGGTTTACGGCACTGTGGATCATAAGAGGCTGGACTGGTTTGCGGCAAACTGCCAGACTCTGCAGCCCTTGATTGATAAGAAAAAGATAGCTCTCATAAGAAACAAGGAAAGACCAACGCGTAACACTCTGAGTGAGTTAAAGGAAGCTAGGAAGGATGTGCAAAAGGCTGTCAGGCAGTGTGCAAATGATTATTGGATCAAGTTATGTGAGTCCATTCAAATCGCAAGAGATAAGGGAAACATCAGAAGCATGTATGAAGGAATAAAGAAAGCCCGTGGTCCAATGATCAAAAGACGTGCACCATTGAAAACCTTGACTGGATAAATCATAACTGATATGAAACAGCAGATTGACAGATGGGTACAGCACTATTTGGAGCTTTACTCAAGTGAGACCAAGCTAGTGGATGTTGCCCTCAACGCCATAGAGGCTCTACCAACTCTTGACCACCTGGACACACTTCCAACCGTAATAGAAGTTAAGTGTGCTATAAATGAACTTGCATCTGGCAAGGCTCCAGGTAAGGATGGGATTCCGATAGAGGTTATCAGGAGTGGGCAAGACACACTCACACTACAGATCCACCAGCTAATAGAGCTATGCTGGTGAGAAGGACAAGTCCCACAGGATTTCAAAGACTCAAGCATCATAACACTGTTGGATGAAGAATGAGAACAAGAACAAGGGCAATCGGAGCGACTGCAACAACTATAGGGGTATCTCACTTCTGTATCTTGTTGGAAAAGTGTTTGCCAGAATTGTTCTGCGCAGACTTCAAGTCCTAGGAGATCAAGTCTACCCCGAATCACAGTGTGGCTTTCGACAGAACCGGTCTACCATTGATATGATATTCTCATTGCGACAAATGCAAGAAAAATGTCGTGAACAGAATTAACCACTGTTTATTGCCTTCATCGACCTCACAAAGGCATTTGATTTGGTCAGTCGTGAGGGTCTGTTCAAGGCACTAAAGAAGATTGGCTGCCCACCAACTCTTCTGTGCATTGTGGAATCGTTCCACACAGGCATGAAGGGTATAATCAAGTTTGATGGTGCAACTTCTGAAGAGTTTGAAATCAAGAGTGGATTAAGCAAGGTTGTGTACTAGCTCCCACCCTCCTTGGAATATACTTTTCACTTCTACTGAAATATGCCTTTCGTGATCAGGATGGTGGTACATACATTCACTCACGCTCAGATGGCGGCCTCAGAGAATGAAGGCTAAGACCAAAATTATAAGGGTACTGATCAGAGAGTTGCTTTTTGCAAATGATGCGGCAATTACAACCCATTCTGAGGAAGAATTGCAATGTCTACTATCTGCATTTTCCAATGCTTGTTCTGAATTTGGTTTAACAATTAGCAACAACAAAAAAAGACACAGATTATGTCACAAGGTGCACATGGGGTACCATCAATCTTTATCGACGTCGCGGAACTATAGATGGTAGACCATTTTACATATCTAGGATCAGTGGTAAATAGCAAATTATCCCTAGATCAGGAAATCAACATCCGGATTGGTAAGGCAGCAACAACAATGAACAGGTTAAGAAAAAGAGTCTGGGAGAACAGGTAGCTTACTGCCAAAACAAAAGTCCTTGTCTATCAAGCCTGTGTCCTTAGTACTCTTCTTTATGGCAATGAAACCTGGACAACTTACTCACACCAAGAGAAACATTTAAACAGCTTTCATATGCGGTGTCTGCGAAGAATGTTTGGTATTAAGTGGCAAGACAAGATCACATATACTGAAGTATTGGAAAGATCAGGTTGTGTGTCGGTTCATTACATGCTCAGTCTTCGTAGACTTAGATGGATAGGACATCTTAGGAGGATGGATGATGGTAGAATACCAAAGGGCATCTTTTTGGTGAATTACAGATGGGTAAGAGATCTCAGGGTCGGCCTCTACTACGTGTGTAAGCGGGACATGATTGATACAGGCATTGATAATGCACATTGGGAGCAAGTCGCCGCTGAACGTGTTGCATGGAGGGAAAACATCAGAAATGGAATAAAGACAAAGGAGAAAACTATTGCATATACTCACACACCGAGTGAGACGTAAGATGGTGCATGATGGTGGAAATGATCACGTGTTCACATGCAACCACTGTAAACGAACATTTACAGCGCGAATTGGCCTTAACAGTCACATTCGCTACCGCCATGGGTAAAGGTTATTATGCCTTTTTGAAGCACAAACTATCATCTGTCAAGACGGCAACGTGCCAACGGATGGATGGATGGATGGATGTAGTAGTAGTAGTAGTAGTAGTAGTAGTAGTAGTAGTAGTAGTAGTAGTAGTAGTAGTAGTAGTAGTAGTAGTAGTAATAGTAGTAGTAGTAGTAGTAGTAGTAGTAGTAGTAGTAGTAGTAGTAGTAGTAGTAGTAGTAGTAGTAGTAGTAGTCGTCGTAGTAGTAGTAGTAGTTGTTGTTGTAGTAGGAGCAGTAGGAGTAGCAGTTGCAGCAGTAGTAGTAGCAGTATCAGCAGCAGTAGTAGTAGTAGTAGTAGTAGTAGTAGTAACAGTAGTAGTAGTAGTATTAGTAGTAGCAGCAGCAGTAGTAGTAGTAGTAGTAGTAGTAGTAGTAGTAGTAGTAGTAGTAGTAGTAGTAGTAACAGTAGTAGTAGTAGTAGTAGTAGTAGTAGCAGTAGCAGCAGTAGTAGTAGTAGTAGTAGTAGTAGTAGTAGTAGTAGTAGTAGTAGTAGTAGTAGTAGTAGTAGTAGTAGTAGTAGTAGTAGTAGTAGTAGTAGTAGTATTGTAGTAGCAGTATTGTAATAGCAACAGTACTAGTAGTAGTAATTGTTGGCGTTGCAGTAGTAGCAGCAGCTGCAGTAGTAGTAGCAGTAGTAGTGGTGGTGGTAGTTGTAATAATTGAACTATTAGTAGTATTAGTAATAGTGATTGTAGCAGTAGTAGTAGTAGTAGTAGTAGTAGTAGTAGTAGTAGTAGTAGTAGTAGTAGTAGTAGTAGTAGTAGTAGTAGTAGTAGTAGTAGTAGTAATTGTTGGCGTTGCAGTAGTAGCAGCAGCTGCAGTAGTAGTAGCAGTAGTAGTGGTGGTGGTAGTTGTAATAATTGAACTATTAGTAGTATTAGTAATAGTGATTGTAGCAGTAGTAGTAGTAGTAGTAGTAGTAGTAGTAGTAGTAGTAGTAGTAGTAGTAGTAGTAGTAGTAGTAGTAGTAGGAGCAGCAGCAGCAGCAGCAGCAGCAGTAGCAGTAGTAGTAGTAGTAGTAGTAGTAGTAGTAGTAGTAGTAGTAGTAGTAGTAGTAGTAGTAGTAGTAGTAGTAGTAGTAGTAGTAGTAGTAGTAGTAGTAGTAGTAGTAGTAGTCTGGTAACCGGAGTACTTATCCGAAAGGATCAAATAAATAAAAAAGCCTATGGCAGGTCGGGAATTTACTTGACCGTAAACAATAATATAAACGAAACTAGGGAAGACATTGAAAGACTAGCGTTAGTCACAGGCTCTAGGACTCGAACTTCTCCTCGACGTGATGCCTAACGGTAAATCTGGAAGACAGCAACAACAACAAGACTTACCCAAAAGTGGACTTTGTAGTGATCTGGAGATGTGTGAACCCTCTGTCTTGTCCCGGTATGTCCCTATGAGAGTACGACACCCACGTGACAACACCGCGCATGTTGGACTACTTCTCTTAATTTATCAACGGCATTACACTTGGACTGTCTTCTGTATACTATGAGATCTATTACAATGTCCAAAGAGAATATAAGAGTCTTAATATGTTTATTCCTTCAACCAGACGATGCCTTTCTTTAGAGATGGAACATTGAAATTTCTTTTTCCTGCAACTTCCATAATTTTCTGTTGTCTACTTATATGAATTTTAATTAATATACATTTATTATCCTACCTTAATTTCAATTGCTTTATACGCATGCGTATTGAATGCGTTCTACTCTTCTATAAAGTGAAAACACATTCGTTTTATTTTCCCGCGAAGAGAGTTCAAAATGTTTGATCAACTTCTGTCGTTTGTGATTTTTACGTGCACAAATTAATCATGTAGCTATAAACATTTGAAAACATAGATCAAAGACAACTGTCCTGTCCCAGATAAAACTGAATTGTCCTGTCCAACGCGGGATAGAGATGTCACAGATGCAGTGTGAAAACAGTACATGAAGAAATATCCGCTTTCCAAAAAGGATGTTGCCTGCTGGGAAAAGAGGCCGTGCGCAATGGCTGATGTATATTGAATTTGTGGCTTGAAAAGACACAAGACATGGCTGGAATTCAGTTTCGTCTGCAAGCGTTACTGCGACAAGCCGTTAAAATATGGGTACTAGATGAAGGTACATGCCAGTGGTTATGTACACTATGCACATGAAATGAAATCTTTGATTTGTAATGGTGGTGGTAATAGTAGTATTAGCAGCAGCAGCAGCAGCAGTAGTAGTAGTAGTAGTAGTAGTAGTAGTAGTAGTAGTAGTAGTAGTAGTAGTAGTAGTAGTAGTAGTAGTAGTAGTAGTAGTAGTAGTAGTAGTAGTAGTAGTAGTAGTAGTAGTAGTTGTTGTTGTTGTAGTAGTAGTAGTAGTAGTAGTAGTAGTAGTAGTAGTAGTAGTAGTAGTAGTAGTAGTAGTAGTAGTAGTAGTAGTAGTAGTAGTAGTAGTAGTAGTAGTAGTCGCTTAGTAGTCGCTTAGCAGTCGCTCAGGTCAGGTCTTAGTCAGATATGACTGAGCTACCGTATAACAGTAGACGGTACTACCTGGTTTCTGTTAGCGCCGAACGTTGGGCGGCGCTTACCAAACCCGACACCTCACATTGTGCCAACGGCTTCGGGCGGAAGAGCGCAATTGGGAGGGTACAAGCCTTACCCTGGTGCGAGGAAATGCAAGCTAAAGACAAAATTGTCATGGCAGGGCAGACCAGGCCCTAAGCCTTGGTTGGCGACTGGTCTAGGATCGAAGCTCCGACAGGCGGACAGTTAGAGCATTGCTTTGCTGATCCGGCAGCTTCTGCAGCTTGTCTTGTTCCAGATGTAGGGGTGTTACCTTTCCTCTGGAGTGAACTAGGCAGGCCGAGAGAGGGATCATGCTGCATGGGCAACACACGATCTCTATATTTTAGCCCAGGCTTTGTGCTATGGAGAGGCAATAACTCCATCCCTGGTCTTAACTGGTCTCGGAATCAAAGCGAGAGGCAACTGTTACGGGTTATAAGTCCTTGTCAGTTGGCGTAGACATGGGGCGCCACGCGTTGCCTCTGACGGTGGGAGACACCTATAGGTGTCACTGATCAGCTACCGCCCGCCTCAAGCTGGGCAGCCCCCAGCCAATTGGGTGCTGATCCGCCACAGCCTGCCTGCTTCAATGGGTGCTTGGGGCTAGGACAAAATCTTAATCGCAGGCTGTAAAACCAATGCACCAGGTACAAACAAAAATAAAAATAGAAACCTCAAGCTACGGCTTGCAACCTGGAACGTGAGAACCATGTGTCCAGGATTTTCCACTGACTTGACCAATATTGACGATGTGAGAAAAACGGCTGTGATTGATGCCGAACTCAATCGTCTTAACATTGATATTGCTGGCCTGCAGGAGACTCGCCTCGCTGAGGAAGGGTCACTCAGGGAAAACAACTACACCTTTTTCTGGAAGGGTAGAGGGCAGGCAGAAAAAAGGCAACACGGTGTGGGCTTTGCAGTGAAGAATTCGCTACTGGGAATGATTGAAATTCCAGCAGGAGGAAATGAAAGACTATTATCCCTGCGCTTGGCAACCTCTTGTGGGTTTGCCACCATTATTACTGCATATGCACCGACACTCGATTCCTCTGATGATGTGAAGGATTTGTTCTATGAGGAGTTAGACTCCGTGATCAAGGCAGTTCCAAAATCTGACTACATTTATATGCTCGGTGATTTCAATGCTCGTGTGGGCAAGGACTCGAGTTCATGGCCAGTGCCCCTTGGAAAATACAACATCGGTCGCATGAATGAAAATGGGCAAAGGCTGCTGGAGCATTGCACCAGTAATGACCTATGTATTACAAACTCTTTTTTTAAAACAAAAGAGATGCATAAGGTCACATGGAAACATCCAAGATCCGGCCATTGGCACCAGCTGGACTTCATCATCACACGGAGACAACATCTGAACCATATATCATTGACTCGTAGTTACCACAGTGCTGACTGTGATACAGATCATTCTTTGGTTGTTGCAAGAGTTAGACTGAGACCAAAGAGAATCTACACAGCTAAACACAAATCTAGCCCCAGGATTAATATTATTAACACTCATGATCCTGAAAAGTGCTTTCAGTTTCAACAGCAACTTGAAGACGCTTTCACTGATACACCAGAAAATTGTACAGTAAATGAAAAGTGGGGTCAAATTAAGGAAACTCTTTATAAAACTGCCGTAGGGGTTTACGGCACTGTGGATCATAAGAGGCAGGACTGGTTTGCGGCCAACAGCGAGACTCTGCAGCCCTTGATTGATAAGAAGAAGAAAGCTCTCTTAAGAAACAAGGAAAGACCAACGCGTAACACTCTGAGTGAGCTAAGGCAAGCTAGGAAGGATGTGCAAAAGGCTGCCAGGCAGTGTGCAAATGATTATTGGATCAAGTTATGTGAGTCCATTCAAATCGCAAGTGATAAGGGAGACATAAGAAGCATGTATGAAGGAATAAAGAAAGCCTGTGGTCCAGTGATCAAAAGAAGTGCACCGCTGAAAACCTTGACTGGAGAAGTCATCACTGATAAGAAACAGCAGATGGACAGATGGGTAGAGCACTATTTGGAGCTTTACTCAAGTGAGACCAAACTAGCGGATGATGCCCTTAACGCCATAGAGGCTCTACCAACTCTTGACCACCTGGACACACTTCCCACCATAACAGAAGTTAAGTGTGCTATAAATGAACTTGCATCTGGCAAGGCTCCAGGTAAGGATGGGATTCCAATAGAGGTTATCAGGAGTGGGCAAGACACACTCACTCTACAGATCCACCAGCTAATAGAGCTATGCTGGCGTGAAGGACAAGTCCCACAGGATTTCAAAGATTCAAACATCATAACGCTGTACAAGAACAAGGGCGATCGGAGCGACTGTAACAACTATAGGGGTATCTCACTTCTGTGTATTGTTGGAAAAGTATTTGCCAGAATTGTTCTGCGCAGACTTCAAGTCCTAGGAGATCAAGTCTACCCCGAATCACAGTGTGGCTTTCGACAGAACCGGTCTACCACTGATATGATATTCTCATTGCGACAAATGCAAGAAAAATGCCGTGAACAGAATCAACCACTGTTTATTGCCTTCATCGACCTCACAAAGGCATTTGATTTGGTCAGTCGTGAGGGTCTGTTCAAGGCACTAAAGAAGATTGGCTGCCCACCAACTCTTCTGTCCATTGTGGAATCGTTCCACACAGGCATGAAGGGTATAATCAAGTTTGATGGTGCAACTTCTGAAGAATTTGAAATCAAGAGTGGAGTTAAGCAAGGTTGTGTACTAGCTCCCACCCTCTTTGGAATATACTTTTCACTTCTACTGAAATATGCATTTCGTGATCAGGATGGTGGTATATACATTCACTCACGCTCAGATGGCGGCCTCTACAATGCTCAGAGATTGAAGGCTAAGACCAAAATTAGGAGGGTACTGATCAGAGAGTTGCTTTTTGCGGATGATGCTGCAGTTACGACCCACTCTGAGGAAGAATTGCAATGTCTACTATCTGCATTCTCCAATGCTTGTTCTGAATTTGGTTTAACAATTAGCAAAAAGAAGACACAGATTATGTCACAAGGTGCACATGGGGTACCATCAATCTTTATTGACGACGCCGAACTAGAGATAGTAGACTATTTTACATATCTAGGATCAGTGGTAAATAGCAAATTATCCCTAGATCAGGAAATCAACATCCGGATTGGTAAGGCAGCAACAACAATGAACAGGTTAAGAAAAAGAGTCTGGGAGAACAGGAAGCTTACTGCCAAAACAAAAGTCCTTGTCTATCAAGCCTGTGTCCTTAGTACTCTTCTCTATGGCAGTGAAACCTGGACAACTTACTCACACCAAGAGAACAATTTAAACAGCTTTCATATGCGGTGTCTGCGAAGAATTCTTGGTATTAAGTGGCAAGACAAAATCACAAATACTGAAGTATTGGAAAGATCAGGTTGTGTGACAGTTTATTCCATGCTCAGTGTTCGTAGACTTAGATGGATAGGACATCTTAGGAGGATGAATGATGGTAGAATACCAAAGGATATCTTTTTTGGTGAATTACAGATGGGTAAGAGATCTCAGGGTCGGCCTCTACTACGATACAAAGATGTGTGTAAGCGGGACATGATTGATACAGGCATTGATAATGCACATTGGGAGCAAGTCGCCGCTGAACGTGTTGCATGGAGGGCAAATATCAGAAATGGAATAAAGTCAAAGGAGAAAATTATTGCAGAAAAGTCACACACCAAGCGTTTGAGACGTAAGATGGTGCATGATGGTGGAAATGACCACGTGTTCACATGCACCCACTGTGAACGGACATTTACAGCGCAAATTGGCCTTATCAGTCACACTCGCTACCGCCATAGTTAAAAGTTATTATGCCTTTTTAGAGCACAAACTATCGTCTGTCAAGACGGCAAGGTGCCAATGAGTAGTCGCTTAAAAGTCGACAAGGTCGACTTCATTGCACCGGGTTTATCCCATATGGCTCGGTCTCTTCCCGCAGCGCGGAAAGCGTCGCACAAAGCACGAACGCCGTAGCTTTTAGCGACGACCCACAGGAGTCTCTGAATCATTTAACTCGTAAACCGAAGGGTGCGGCCTGGAATCGAACCCACAACCTTCGAAGCACGAGTCAAAAGGCTTGACCACTTCGCCACAGAGTCTCAGTAGTAGTAGTAGTAGTAGTAGTAGTAGTAGTAGTAGTAGTAGTAGTAGTAGTAGTAGTAGTAGTAGTAGTAGTAGTAGTAGTAGTAGTAGTAGTAGTAGTAGTAGTAGTAGTAGTAGTAGTAGTAGTAGTAGTAGTAGTAGTAGTAGTAATTATATTACAGTAAAACTTTGACTAAGCGTCATTCGTTTAACAGTCAGTTTCTGTTATCCGTCATCGTCTTAACACACACACACACACACACACACACACACACACACACACACACACAGACACACACACACAGAGATACAACATAAAGGATGATATTTTCAGTGTCACCACTGCCTGGGCTGACCTTACAGTGTCTAAACTAAAGAATGGGTGGAATAAACTCTTGCCTGAACCTACTGTCTAAACTAAAGAATGGGTGGAATAAACTCTTGCCTGAACATACTGACTAAACTAAAGAATGGGTGGAATAAACTCTTGCCTGAACCTACTGACTAAACTAAAGAATGGGTGGAATAAACTCTTGCCTGAACATACTGACTAAACTAAAGAATGGGTGGAATAAACTCTTGCCTGAACCTACTGACTAAACTAAAGAATGGGTGGAATAAACTCTTGCCTGAACCTACTGTCTAAACTAAAGAATGGGTGGAATAAACTCTTGGCTGAACCTACTGACTAAACTAAAGAATGGGTGGAATAAACTCTTGCCTGAACCTACTGACTAAACTAAAGAATGGGCGGAATAAACTCTTTCCTGAACCTACTGACTAAACTAAAGAATGGGTGGAATAAACTCTTGCCTGAACCTACTGACTAAACTAAAGAATGGGCGGAATAAACTCTTGCCTGAACCTACTGACTAAACTAAAGAATGGGCGAAATAAACTCCTGCCTGAACATACTGACTAAACTAAAGAATGGGTGGAATAAACTCTTGCCTGAACCTACTGACTAAATTAAAGAATGGGTGGAATAAACTCTTGCCTGAACCTACTGACTAAACTAAAGAATGGGTGGAATAAACTCTTGCCTGAACCTACTGACTAAACTAAAGAATGGGTGGAATAAACTCTTGCCTGAACCTACTGACTAAACTAAAGAATGGGCGAAATAAACTCTTGCCTGGACCTACTGACTAAACTAAAGAATGGGTGGAATAAACTCTTGCTTGAACCTACTGACTAAACTAAAGAATGGGTGGAATAAACTCTTGCCTGAACCTACTGACTAAACTAAAGAATGGGCGAAATAAACTCTTGCCTGGACCTACTGACTAAACTAAAGAATGGGTGGAATAAACTCTTGCTTGAACCTACTGACTAAACTAAAGAATGGGTGGAATAAACTCTTGCCTGAACCTACTGACTAAACTAAAGAATGGGTGGAATAAACTCTTGCCTGAACCTACTGACTAAACTAAAGAATGGGTGGAATAAACTCTTGCCTGAACATATTGACTAAACTAAAGAATGGGTGGAATAAACTCTTGCCTGAACCTACTGACTAAACTAAAGAATGGGTGGAATAAACTCTTGCCTGAACCTACTGACTAAACTAAAGAATGGGTGGAATAAACTCTTGCCTGAACATACTGACTAAACTAAAGAATGGGTGGAATAAACTCTTGCCTGAACCTACTGACTAAACTAAAGAATGGATGGAATAAACTCTTGCCTGAACATACTGACTAAACTAAAGAATGGGTGGAATAAACTCTTGCCTGAACCTACTGACGAAACTAAAGGAACTGAAGCAGACCAAACAACATTCTCTGGTTCCCCTTTCCGAGTGAGATTTGTCAACGGAGATGCGAGGGAATTGAAGTTCGGCATGTATCTTTGGTAAAATCCACAGAGAGATACAAAAGATCGAACATCCTTTTTGGTTCTGGGTCGCGGTGCATTTTTTAGTTTCTCCACATTACCATCATGAGGTTGCATTTTGCCTTGAGATATTGTGTGTCCCAAAAAATCTAATTGCCTGAACCCAATCTGGCACTTCTTTGGTCTTGCGGTCAACCCGACTTCTTTCAGGCGGTTGAATAATATCTTCAATGTCTCAAGATGTTCCTCGAATGTTTCTGTAGCAATCAGGATGTCATCCATGAAGTTGCTAAGACGTGGATTTTCCAATGGTCCTAAAAGTTTCCTCATCATGCGAGTGAAGACACTAGGCGCATTGCTTAATCCGAAAGGCAGAACGTTAAATTCATAGTGTCCATCAGGCGTGCTGAAGGCTAACCACGGTCTAACTTCCTTTTTCACTGGGATTTGCTAATATCCTTTGCTGAGGTCTATCTTTGTGCAGTATTTTGCTCTGTTGAGGCTGGTGAAAAGTTGATTTTGATCGGGCAGTGGTTCCGGTTGGAACTCTGTTACCGCATTCAGCTGCCGATAATCAATGCATAATCTATGTTCACCACTTGGTTTCCTCAATAAAACTACACTTGCATTGTAAGGTGATTCAGAGGGTGATATTATCCCAGCTGAAAGCAATTGTTGAATTTCATCTTTGAGAGATTTGGCTTTGGCGTATGGAACAGGGTAGGTTTTGACTCGCGCAGGTGTTTTATCCTTCAACGTCATGTCGAATTCTTCAAGATTTGTTAATCCTGGCTTGTCTGTTAGTATCTCTGCATAATTCTCTAAGCACTCTCGAATCTGCTGCTGCTGATCCGTCGTTAATGTTGAACTAATGTCCACATCTCGATAAGTCTCGTTGAATTGCAGTGGATACTCCACTCCCATTGAGTTTCCATGCTCAGCTTCTGTTGCTACGGCCATTGCTATCAAATGTGCTGTCTCGGTGGTGGGTCTCTCGTTGTACTTTCGTAACAGGTTGAGATGAAAGATTTTCTCTTTCCCCTTTATAGCGATCTTGTAGTTTGTTCTAAAAAATTTCTCCTTTACTACATAAGGTCCTTTCCAACCGATCTGCAAATGATTTTGACTTGTATGAAGAAGTACTTGCACTTTTTCTCCCACCTCTAACTCTATGTTGTTGGATTTCGTGTTGAAATCTCTCGAGATGGGTGTTTCCCCTAATTTCGCTGGTGGTGTCCAGTTCTTTGGGGCTACTTTCTGACATTCTGGGCATAATTTGACATATCGTTGAATGTCCATGTTATTTCCAGGTCAGTAGTAGTAAGTTGAGATTCGTTGCATGGTTGCGTTGATTCCCATATGTCCGCTAAACGGCATACTATGTCCCATCTCAAGTATTTGTGTTCTGTAAGTAGTTGGAACAACCAGTTGAGAATACTCTTGTCCTAACTTTCCTGCCTTTCTGTGAAGAATTCCATTCTTCATGTAGAAATCACCTTTCCTAGGAGGTGTATGTGATTTTGGCAACTTACAGAAGCACGTCCCAAGTGAGCTATCTGTTGCTTGGGCTTGTTTTAAATCTTCGCGTTGAAGATTTACTGGTGTCGTAGTCGTTGTTGGAGTTTTCTTGGCCTGTTGGCGCGTAGTCACCGCTGATGCTATCATTGGCTGTACTGGTTCTCCTAAAAGGACATAGCGACATCCGAGCATGACAGGGTGGACTGGGTCATCCATGACCGCTGCTCTAATTTCTCCCGTAACATAGCATGAAGTTATGCTGACCTTGGCAACAGGAAGTGTCATAGGTACGGAACTTTTCAGAAATCCCTGTATTTCGACGGTTTCATCTGTAACTTGCTCTGAGTTTACCAATGAGGCTTGTACAATTGCGTCGAAAAATAAACCTGTATCATAGAGACATTCCACTGTCCATCCATTCAGGTTGACAGATTCTATGACTGGCAGTTTGGAGTTGGTGTTCCGTTGCGTGTCCATATTGGAATGAGCATTACGGTTCCTTCTCGCTGCTTTAGGTTTTACCGCACAGGCTGTGGTAAGAGGTTGAGGCTTCTTTTTGCAATCCCTTTTGTTATGAGTATGATTTTTACAATGGCTGCAGTAGAGCTTCTTCTCCCACTTGACCTGCTGGTTCTGATTTGTAGTGGTCTTATTTGATCCATTCGATCCATTTGGTTTGCTGGATTTCGGTTCTCCTTTATCTTTGGTCTTCTGAGGGAATTCGCGAGGAAGATTATTGGTATTTCGTTGATTACCTCCCGCCTCTTTCTGCGACTTGTCATATCTCTCTTCCAAAGTAATGATCGACTCCAATCTCTCAGCTCCATTCTGTGTTAAAAATGCTCTCATGTCCTGAGACATTTTCTGTTTGAGTTTATCTATCAGAAACATTTCTTGTAGATCCTGGTAGGTTTCCTCAAATCTAGACATGGTACATCATTTGTTTAGGTAGGATCTTAGTCGCTCTACATATTGAGAAAAATTCTCTCCGGCTTCCTTCCGAGCAGTCCTGAACTGTTTCTTGTAGTTCTCTCCGTCTATCTCGAATCTGCCTAATAAGGCTTGTTTTAGGAAGTTATAATTGCCCAACTCCTCCGGTCGTATCCTAGAAAATACTTCATAAGAAATTCCGCGAAGTCCTTGTGACAATTTAACTGCCCATTTGGTCTCCTCCAGTCCGCACATCACACACATCCTCTCGAATCTTGATAAATAATTTTCGATGATGTCTGTTTGTTCGTTGAAAGGATCCAACGGAAAAGACATGGCGTTCACTTGAACTGAAGCTGCTTCCCCTGGCGGTTCAGCTGAAGATCTACTTTGATCTGCTGAGGGATTTTGTTGGTTCATGATTTCCAGTCGTCGTAAATCGGTTTCATTGTCCAACTTCCTCATTTCCAGTTCATGTTTTTGTCTACTTTCTTCTTGTTCTCTGTTTGCCTGTTTATCCTTCTCCTTATTTTCATTCTCCGCTTGTAGACGTCTTTCCTCCTTTTCCTTCTCAGCTTGTAGCCGTTCGTGTTTCTCGAACTCTTCGCTAACATACTGAGCTAACTCCTTACCTGTTAGGTCGCACTGCTTACCAGTCTCCATGAAAAGATTTCTCAGTCTGGCGGTGTCTGCCATTCTTACCTTTTTCTTGTCTTCTCTGAAGGTGAGTACGCCTGTATACCTGGAGAATAGACTTTAAGCAAAGCACGTATGTCTGATTAGAGTTATCTACCTAACTTTATCAATATCTAATGATATGATAACCTCTAACTAGGTGAATGTTACTATCCTAACCTGCTATATTCTACTTTCTTATTAAAGAAATACCCGGACTTAGCCCCCAACTTGTCGGATACGTATGTGATTGATGGCTCAACCCCACAGAGATAAATGATGAAAAATCATTTTTCCCAATGTGATCCTGCCCGTTTAATTAATTTAGCTGTGCTGACTCAATTGTTGAGACCAGAAATAGAGTTTTGGAGAACCAAGGAATACCTTGAGGAAATACTGAAAAAGTTGTACTCCCTTTTATACCCAATTTATTCCTTAAGTGGTTCCTTGCCTCTCCTCTACCAACTAATTAATTCTATCTAGGGTAATTTAAAACAATTTGACTTTGACAAGTAAAATACAATCAATACATTGCATGACCTTAGTTTTTATGATTTAATAAACACAAATATGGATTTTGTAAATTTCATTCAAAATTACAATTTCCTGTCATAAAATAAGGACATATACATATACATTGAATATTACAGACTTGATGTGCCCATGATAAGGTAGATATTAACAGTTTAGATTTTTCGCAGTGGCATGTAATGCTAATCGTTTACTGGCCTGGGGGATCTTAAAAAAAAAAAGAACTGTCTGCAATCAGGATTCTCCACTTCCAGCTTTGGGAATCACTCTGGCAATCATCAATTGTATTATTATTGTTCCTGGGCGTAGTAGAACATAAGTTGGCTCTTGGTTTTATTCCCTTTGTTTTGGCAGGGAAATGTTAAATAAAGATTACCTCTCCTATGAGACAAATGGAATGGGTGCAGGTAGATAAGGTTCTGCGCTACTCTATCAAGGGCATCACTCAACCATGTGCTCACTCAACAGGTGCTGCATTCAATCTTCACCAAGTCAGGTCTGGATTGACATAAGACCACTACCTCATCAAAACACGACAGCTTCACAATACGTGTCAACATTTGACATCACCAAGAAGTAAGGTCATAGATTTGGTTGTTTCCAAATACTGGCTGCTGCATGTATGGTCCTTCTTCTCTTTAGACAATTTTCTCACTTAGTCGTGGCGAGTTAAAAGCTACCATTTGGCAGGCACATCTTGGTTTGTGACCAGTCGCTATTTTGTTGTTACAAATGAGGCCGGAAATCGATTGTCGCTGTTTATATCTCAGCTTTCTCCGTGTTGAAGTTTTACCCCATATCCGCTCTTGATTCCTGAAGTGTGTGTTTTCCAATCCGGGGCGGTGTCGATTTTCCACTATCCCCCAAGTTTTAATGGTACAATTTAGTTTTAATTTGAGGAGATCTTGACAGCTAGTAACGGCTTGTGAGTCAGTATACCACAGGTAGTCTGTAAAATATGTGATAAATGCGGAAGTCAACATGTTCGATATGTGAGGTAATCTATAAAATATGTTATAGTTGAGATGGTGTACAAAATATGTGATAGTGAAATTATTCTTCACAGTAGCAGGTGAGTTAGTGACAACATTATGTGTCTGGAGTGATGGAAGCCATGCCATATGTGGCAGGTGTGAGCTAGATAGCTCATAGCGGTAGTTCAGTGGTTAGAGCTCTTGCTTACCACCACAGATATCCAGGTGTAATGCCCAGTAGTGGCAATATTCCTGTTTCTTAAATGTTTGGAACTAAAGTAACCTCACCCTCATAAATTAAAGGACTCATTTTACACACCTTGTGGTACATTAGTAATATGGCGCAAGTGTTATTATCTGCACGGCCAATTAGCACTTCTGATCAACATCAGCCTGGTCGTCTTTCCTTCCCAAAGCATTTCCTGGCAGCCGTTTTAGGCTGAGTCTGCCTGAGAGCCCAGGTCATTGTTTCAGTTCCCTCCGATGCTAATTTTAACACACGACCACAAGCTAGCTAGCTGTTGTCTTACCGCTGCTCCCCACAGGCAATAGATAGAGGGAAAATCCCCGAATTATCTAGGAATTGTCTGGAAATAAAAGAACAGAACTTGTCCACTTACATTATTTTGATGTGGTCTAGAATATATGAAGATCTATCATTTCACACCTCAACGACAGTATATGCTCAGATACTACCCTTTCTTTGGTAAATATCATTTTGGCATTCGGCAGCGGCCTTATGCATGTGTGTCTGAGAGTGCTGTTGATATGTCGGGACTGCTGTCTGGTCCCTTATTGCACGTGACAGTTAGGGACATTTTGTGTAATATTCACTGGCACAGGAATGGAACATTATATGGCGACCCTTTGTTGTGAAGTTGGAACCACGATTAATGACTAACTAACAAAATGACACGTATCAAATAACTGTTTTGGCGAAACAGTGTAACTCACAATGGACTTGAACAATTCTATGAATAACAAACAATCCAGCGATTGTATAACTAGCGGGCGCGTTAATGAAGTTGGTAGAGAGCTACACTGAAAATTGTCATGATCGCGGTCGAACGAAGGTTCGTCACCTGCTTTCGGCGTCTCGCTAAGTGAGGACATCTAAGTGAGACTGGACATCTATTCCTCCGTGCATTTAGGTCTACACAATGGGATCGCCCTATCATACCACAGGCCCGTAGCAATAAATTGCCTCGGGACATGCTGATTGTATATCAATCAGACATCATTGATAGCACAAACCTGACTGACATTAAACAACAAAGTTGCCTCCTTAATGTCCCTATGCACTAACATACAGACGAAACACCGCTTTGGCGTCTCAGACTTTGCAAGTTCCAGTTCTTTCTAGAAAGATTAGCTCAGCGTATATTCGGCAGCATATATTCGGGTCATGAGAAATGAAGGATGATTGACTTAGGGTAGATTTAGTATTATAATTTCGAGTTTGAGAATTGATAGAGTAATACTATACATTCCAGGTTGATAATTGGTAGGATAATGGGGTTGTTTTTTTTTTTTTTTTTGCATATCCTTTACAGGACATCGCTGTCAACACCAGCATCTTTCAGCTGTATGTTGATTTCTGGTCACGATTACGCTCAGTAGTTTGCCATGCTTTCTGAGCGGCCGGCTCACATACCCCGTAAGTTACCGATGCGATTCGAACCACTGCTGATTCTAACCGTCATCACGTTACCGGCGAGAGTATACGAGATTACGGAGAAAAGTCATAACCTCTAAGCCACGAAGCCGGCATAATGGTTTATAGCTTATTTAATACTATACATTCGAGTTTGAGAAATGAAATGTGATTCACTTGGAGCATTTTCAATAGTATTCAAGTCTTGAGAATTGAAAATCGAATCAGCTAGGCAACTAGACGCTAATCTGTAAATATGCAGCATCATATTGGATCCTCGACGTTAGCAGTTATAAAGTTGAAAATTGCCAGCATTGTATTAAACACATCTGACAGAATTAGTCATTCGTAGTTCTGGATATATTTAGCATTGACAAAGCAGAAATAGCAGTAGCCTGATATAGACAGCGTATATCAGAAACTTATCACAGGGGAAAGACACACAATAAGTCCCCATCGATGACTACCTAGCTGGCAGGCGAGCGTCTAGACACCAGGCTATCGCGAAAGATGTGAAATAATACATCCATTTACTCAGCAATATAGACAATGACGCGGGCGTCAGACAGAGACATTAAAATAAGAGTGCACAAGACAAGAAATGCTTTCATAGCACGCTTAAGTGAAAAGCAAATAATATCTAGTACAAATACTTAGAATGTGTAGCTTGTCAAATCCGTACTATTGTATGGATCAAACACATAGAGAACTATTATTAACAATTAGTAAAGAATAGTTTAGTTTAGTTTAGTCGACGGATCAACATCACGGCACACGAGTGCAACCCATAAGTGCTCCGTTCTCCTCCTAACTCAAACCTGAGTCTGGAGAAACTCAGCTCAGTGCACGACCTCCGTTGCATCGGCGATGATACTGAAATACTTTGGGTAGATTGTTAACTCGAACTTTTCCCGGGCAGCGCCGTTAGGATACACTTTTTCGATTTCCAACTGCCAAGGGATATTTTACGTGCGCAACAATACACACGGGCGTCCGATCTCACTACCCAGAGACCAGGGGAAATTGTTATTACTAGAAGTCCATGAGAAAAAATCCCGGTCATCACCGGGGCTTGAACCCGGGACCTCCAGCACTCGAGGCGGACACCATACCTCGAGACCACGCAGCCCCTTAATAAAGAATAATCATTCATTAACTGGCGCCTGAGCAGAACAGAAGGAAAGAGTCACTGATGATGGGGAGAACTAAACAAATTAGCGCGATTAAAGAGATAGGGAAAAGACACTGGCTCTGGAGAGGACACACTTTGAGAATATGTATAAATAGTATAATTTATTAGCATCATGTGTCACGTGATAGGTCTTGATTTGCCATCTCACACGATCGCTAGAGTCACAGATCAAGTCTGGGTTCTTGTCTGGTTAATGCTACCTGTCCAAGCAACCACGTATTTACCTCTTGGCTTTCTTGATCATCAAGTTTGCCAGTTGTCACTAAGTTTTCAAGTTTATTTCTCCTCGTAATGTGCCCAACAAATCTTGACTACGGCTAATTTCTCTATTCAACTTACGGGTTTTATTCGTTTCTTAAAGAACTTTCTCATTCGTGTTTCTGTCCGTCCATAGTATTCTTTGCATTGTCCTCGGTATAGGCAATCCTATGCTACCAGTGTCAAACTTGGACATTATCCAAATCCACTTACGCAACATCAACACCTGTGAGATGAGATGCTTGAGATCTGCCAACTTAACAATCCGAGACTGAACAGGAAATGATGTTACCAGACATACATTGGGATCAACACATTGTGCCACATATTTTTAAAGACAGAAGATCAAATGGTTTGGTCATCTCGCTAAAATGCAACCCGTCAACTACCAGCACTGGCATTACATTAAAGAAGATCTGCTTCGATATCAAGAGGACAGCATGCATTATCTTTGTTTTTGGTATGTCAAGATATAAATTGTGACTGTCACTATTCTTGTTCTTCTTCTTCTGCGTTCATCCGGAGTTGTTGTTTTTTTCGGACGTGATTGCGTTGTGTCTGTTTACAGCAGAGCTGCGTTCTTGCGCCGTTAGGCCGACACATCCGACTTCTGCGGGCATTTGTTGACCGAGTTACCCTTCCCGGGGATTGTCACTATTCAATTGGTTTGAGGTTATTAGGTATTGTAATCAATTCTGTGTTGTGCATAACAATACTGTATCATCAGCATATCGAATCCCTTCTATTATTATATCAAATTGCGGTCCTATTTTCTTTTTTGATATAATCAATATTTCTGTTTTATTTATTTTTTAAAAAATACTTTTTAGTACCCTTTATAAGTACAGTGTGTAATAACAATATTGGTTGCTGATATTTTGCATTTTCAAATATTAATATGGTGTCATAGGCATATCGTAGTTGTTATTATAGTCTTCTACATATACCTCTAGCTTCTTCTTTATTTCTCTTATGATTACTTCTCTATAGGGATAGAGCACAGGTCCGGTGACAAAACACATCATTGCTTCAGTCATTGCTCGGTTCACAATTGTCCTCTTGATGTTCCACTTTAACTGATTCAGTGCTAAAGAATAATTTATCGCCCTATGTCGCCTATCATTTGGACATAAGGATGATATATCGCCATTCTAGGGTCATCGTGTTATTTGTTTTGTTTCCTGGTATCATCCGCAATTTTAAAGCTCAGTGAACGGATATTTGCATTATTATACTTGTTCATTTGATTGTGTACAATGTTTGGTCCAAACCTACTGTTTGTTTGGCACTGAATCAGTTAAGTGATTCTACTTGTTTCATCCATTCATCCATCCACCCATCCATCCATCCACCCATCCATCCATCCATCCATCCACCCACCCATCCATCCATCCATACATCCATCCATCCATCATCCATCCATCCATCATCCATCATCCATCCATCCATCCATCCGTCCATCCATCCGTCCATCCATCCATCCATCATCCATCCATCATCCATCCACCCATCCATCCATCCACCCATCCATCCATCCATCCATCATCTATCCATCCATCCATCCACCCATCCATCCATCCATCCATCCACCCATCCATCCATCCATCCATCATCCATCCATCCATCCACCCATCCATCCATCCATCCATCATCCACCTATCCATCCACCCATCCATCCATCCATCCACCCATCCATCCATCCATCCATCCACCCATCCATCCATCCACCCATCCACCCATCCATCCATCCATCATCCATCCATCCATCCATTCACCCATCCATCCATCCACCCATCCATCCATCCATCCATCATCCACCCATCCATCCATCCATCCATTCACCCATCCGTCCATCCATCCATCCATCCATCCATCCATCCATTCACCCATCCATCCATCCATCCATCCATCATCCATCCACCCATCCATCCATCCACTCATCCATCCATCCATCCATCATCCATCCATCCGTCCATCCATCCATCCGTCCATCCATCCGTCCATCCATCCATCCATCATCCATCCATCCATCATCCATCCATCCATCATCCATCCACCCATCCATCCATCCACCCATCCATCCATCAATCCACCCACCCATCCATCCATCCATCTATCCATCCACCCATCCATTTACCCATCCATCATCCACCCATCCATCCATCCATCCATTCACCCATCCGTCCATCCATCCATCCATCCATCCATCCATCCATTCACCCATCCATCCATCCATCCATCCATCATCCATCCACCCATCCATCCATCCACCCATCCATCCATCCATCCATCATCCATCCATCCGTCCATCCATCCATCCGTCCATCCATCCGTCCATCCATCCATCCATCCATCCATCCATCCATCATCCATCCATCCATCCATCCATCCATCCATTTTAGAAATGAAAAGAAACTTTCCACCAACGTTCAACCAGCATCTGTGGTGTTGGTTATATTTGTGGTGGTTCATGGTGCGGAATATGTTTCATTTGGTTTATGCGCCAGTGTTATCTGGCTTATCGATGTTGTCGAGTTTATGCCTGTGACGTCAGCTGGGGGATTGGCCGGCGAGTTCCTCATTGTGTCCATCTCCTCTGGCGGTTTCTTTGTTCAGTGTTGGTTTCTGGCTTGTCTGTTTTGATTCGTTGCAGTCCTTGATAGTAATCTAGGGTATGAGGCTTGAGTCATATTTCTGGTTGAAGACTGGTTTCTCCTTGAATTAATTCGTCAGTGAGAATGGATTGCTGGCTTCACCTTGGGTTTTTTTTTTACTAGTCTTTGGCTTGGCTCCAACTTGCGGCTCCTCTGGTTTTTCTCGGAACTTCTGCTGTCTGTGCAAGTTTCTCATCCATTTCTTGTGCAAACCTTTCCTGAGCTTTTTCCTCTTCTTTGCGTTCTTGTTCTCATTGGAGTTCATAATGTTTGCTCCATCTTTCGAGGTAACTCTTGGGATCCTCCTCTTGGCTTTCTTCATATGACTGGTAGTCAGTTGATATGTTCTTGTATTTCTTGGATCTCGTGTGTGGGCTGCTGGCCTTGGCTTGGGGTTTCACACTGATTTTTGACTTGGCACCAGCTTGCGGCTCCTCTGTGGTCTTTCGCGCGGCTTCTGTTGGTTTGTTCATGGATAGTTCTCTTTCGGCTTTAAGCAGTTCTCCCTCTGTTTTTATGGCTTTTAGGATTTCTTCGTTCTTCTTCTTCAACTCGGCCATTCGCTCCATCTCTTGCTGTATATTGTGCTGGATCTCCTTCTTGTCGCTCAGTATTTTTTCGCTGTCGCTGGTTGGTGTTGGTGTCAGAAGTGCCTTTACTTGCTTCTTCACCTCGTCAATTTGGCATTGTAGCTGAGCTTTCTCAGCTTGTGAGATGCCCATGGCTGTCTCGCTCCTCCGCAGTGCTTCCTTGTATGGTGTCTTTGTAGTAATAGCGATCTGTAAGACATCTCTGTGTCTTTGGAGGTACGGGCAGCCCAGGTATCTTGCTCCATGATTGCCAAGGCAGTTGGCGCACTTTCTCTTGTCATTAGGCGCTCGGAAGTCCTTGTCCTGTTTGACCAGCAGACGTTCCTTGATGGGTGGTTTTCGGCGCAGTATCGGCAGATATCTGCCTTGCCCGGCATGTTGTTCTGCTTACACCGGCCCTTTAGCACCTTGAGCATTGTGTGATTCTCGGGATGAATCGTTCCGGCTGTTGAACTTTCTTGTTTATAGATACTGTGATCGGCATCTCGCTGCCCTCTGTTGTCACCACCGCTAAAGTTGTAGGTATCTTGGAGTATGTCAGAAGCCTTCAAGATTTTAAAAAGAAAAAAATTCATATTTGTTTCCTGTAAATATTTCCTTTTATTATTCTTATATCGTTGCCATGCATTTTTTATATCTTTCAACATGTTAATCACTTCATCGTGCTTCACTTTATCAAATTCTTTTGTACAGTCTATAAAGAACAAACATATGTCTTTCTGTGTCTCTATTGATCTCTCTAAGTGGTCATAATGTGTATATTGCATCGTCTGTATCCTTCCCTTCCACATATCCATACTGACCTTCACTAGTATCCATCTTTATTTTACACTTTTGTTCTTCTCACTTTATTTCTGACTGGCAGTATGGTGACGTGATTTATGCGGTTAGTTGTAAGAAATGCTTATCATTTAATTAGCCTTGGTCTTTAGGGTTAGTTAAAAGTTAGTTGCATATCCTTTATAGGACGTCGCAGTCAACCCCAGCATATTTTGGCTGTTTATTATCTCTTGGTAAGTTTTCTGAACGACAGGCACCCATATCATAATTTGAAAAACCCAACTCAAGGCGGTCTGCTGCCAAATCGCCCGCAGCTGTGTTTCGATCGCAGTATGCGGGATTACGAACTGCGTCCATACCGCCGTCGCCACGGAGTTGGTGGTCTGTAGGGTAGGGCTATAAATACATACTTCTTCATATCTTTAGTTGTTGTACATTCGATAATGTAGTTAACATTACAATTCCAAATCTCCCACTACTTCAGCTCACTATATTCCGATTCTATCTGGCCGAGATGTTTTTCTTGTCGTGATGTATTTGCTAGCATTATTGATTAGAATAGGTGGACCCTCTAACACAGTTTCTTCTGTAGTCATTGCAACTATTTAATATAACACCTTATTCCATTATATATATATATATAATCATTATCAAGTGCCCTGCCGGCTGGCGTAGGTGTTCATGACTCTCTCGGTCTTTGGTTTTCTGGATCACCTCCGCTATTGAAATACCTCTATGCCACCTTCGCAATCCATAAATCATCATTTCTCTTAGACTGCCTCTGCCTCACTTCCCCTCGATCTTTCCATTTGTCACGATGTTCTCCAATGCCACTCTTCTCATCACATGACCAAACAAAGCTGTTTGTCTCTCTATTGTTGTATATAATGTTCTATTTTTATTAGCCTCTTTCAGATCGTCGTTGTTAGTTACTTTGGCAGTCCAAGGAATTCGCAACATTCGTCTCAGGAACCACATTTCTTTCGCTTCCAATCTCTTCCTAATTTGTTCGTTTACATTCCAAGATGCACAACCACACAGCAAAACAGCTTCTATATTGCACTTCAGCACTCTCTTTCTTACATTTAATTATAGTGACTTATTGCATAAGATATTCTTCATTTTCAGAAATGCAGCCTTTGCTTGCCCTATTCTCTTATACCTCTTAATCTCCGTTGTTAATCTTCCATCTGATGTTAGAAATGTCCCTAGATATTTAAAACTATCAACTTGGTGAAGGATTTTCCCTTCCCTTTGTGACATTTTATCACACATCATTTGCTCCAAAGTTGCACCTCAACACATAAACAGGACTATAATACAAACCTAACACTCTTTCGCATCGTACATGATCACATCAGCCCTAAGAATAGATCTGCCATTGTTTTGACACGCAGGTCAGAGTTCGAAACTCAGAAGATGATTGGGAGAGGGTAACCTTTGCGGCGTGCCGAAATGATTTATGGGATCGCCCAAAGGCCTAAACGCTCACATTCAAATTAATATTTTGTGGAAGCCGGTTGTGTTTTCTTAACGGAGTATTTTAATTTGGTGTCCCTCACAATTCAATGGTAATAGAGCCTCTGCTGATGGATACATAATTGTATTAAGATGTATGCGTGCAGGTAAAGCTTTGTCTCTGTGAGATGTGTGTGTATAATGTTCCAGCACTTAAGAATGTGTGTTCTCAATTTTAAGATAGCCGCTCATTCTTGTCCCTGCCTGCTGCAAATGATGGAAACTGCCATCACTGTTTTAAGATATCTAACTTTGTCTTTATCTTCAAGCTTTCAGAGAAGTGCATTGTTGTGCGTTAAATCTTAAGCTGTAGGAAGAGGCAAGTCTGGAAACTTTCATGCTGTTCTTAATATAAAACCTTATAACTTCTTAGTTCATGCAAGAGCCTGGTTTAGAAAAGACAAGCTGTAACGTCTGAGCAGACCACTGCTTCCTTCTAATATACAGCCAATCTTCAACACATGAGAATGAAAGAAGGAGAGAAGGAATGTCTCCCCCTTCTGTCTTTATTTGTTCGTGGCGTTGAGAGAGATTTATGTTGCAAAACTGGTAAATATTGGTGATCAGGTCCAGCGTACTAAACTGCTGTGATATATTCCGTACAGAGTTGCATAATGACTACTACAGCATACCGCACTCATGTCGAACTGACGCCAGGCTAACAAACCAGATTAGGCACACAAAACCTTGAGTTCAGCTTGAGCTGAAGGGACTAAATGTTCATGCACTCAGGAAACGAATAAGAGGAAAATTAGCATTGGTATGAGAGAAAGGGATTGTGCTTTGTTATCTAGTATCTATAACTATGTGTACATGTTATTGTCAATGGGTGAGAGGCGGAGTGAAATTCCTCAATGAGTACTTCCTCTGTAAATTAATATGCATTCCGTGAACATAAAAATACTTGTACCATCTTAAAAATGAAGATATTAATTTTATGCTTTCATGCATTGTAACTACTAACCAGCATGGGAAATATCATTTAAAATATTGCACCCCTGTTTGGAAAAGTAAGTAATGGAGGATGCTTTCATGCATTGTAACTTCTAATCAGCATGGGGAAACATCATTTAGATTATCACGCCCCTGTTTAGAAGAGTAAGTAAAGGAAAGAAAATGGCGGAAGAGATGAGAGGGAATTGAAAAGGAACTGTAAACTGGCAAACTAAACATCTGATGCAGCCCTGGTTTGGAAATATGAGTTAACATACTTGATCATACCATCATAACTTCCATTCTGTATCATTGTGTTCAGGATCAAACCTTGATGTGTAAATTTTACTCATATTTCTCCATCGGACATCTAAGCTTTGTCATTCCCCGGTGTCTGTGTCCTCATTGAGAATATCAGCACATACAGATCACTATGACTATAAGAGCAACAGAAGATCTGGCTTTCCAGATATCAGATGCCTGTCAACAGTTTAGATTGAACCAGTACAAAGGAGAGACACTGTAGTAGATCTCAATCTTTAGATACTGCCTGATTCTTCTTCTTTCTAAAACTTCTACCTGCAACAATTTTTTTCATTCTTGTCACCTGCACTAACAACTTCAGTTTGACCACATATGAATGGGAGCATTATGTTTATTCAAAAAGGTGAGGAAGGACAGTGTTCGCAGAATAGATGGAAGGATAGACAGGTTTACAGATGATGGACGAATCCAGCACAACAATGTCAAGAATCAGTCTGAGAAGAGATTAGGCAAACTCTGCATTGTGTCTGAGTATTTGGTTCGTTACCCAGATTTTGTAATACCTAGAGTTAATATACGCACTCCGAGACGGAATTACATGTCACAGTGGAACTGCTAACCCAATGTCTCCTGCAAATATCTAAGTGCTAATTTGTTTCTTGGACGTCCTATCGAATCAATCCGTTATAAAAAATACACTACCGCCAACCTAAGATGAACATGGTCAAGATCTGACTTATTCATAGTAAAATACCAAGGACTGAGAACTTTAGTACAATTGAACTCAGGTCTATTGTGTTAGAGACATTTTATTTCAATAAAACATGGATTCTTATATCATCAACATAATCAACTTATTAAATGATCAGACATTGGTAGGAGGAGAACTGTGGAAGGGCTTAGTGTGACATTCTTTGAACTATCTCACTCACGGAACCAGCTATGTTATCCATCCATCCATCATGTGCCATGCCGGTAAGCGTGGGCGGTCATGTTTTGCCATCTCACACGATCACCAGAGTCGTGGATAAGCTCTGTGTTTCTGTCTCGACCATGCCACGAGGCCAAGCCATCCAGGTATTTGCTTCTAGGTCTTCCTCCTGATCTGTTCCCTTCGATCTTACCAGTTGTCACCAAGTTCTCCAATTCATTTCTTCTCATAACATGCCCAAAAAATTTTGACTGTCTGCTTCTAATGTCTCTAATCAGTTTACGATCTTCGTTTGTTTCTTGAAGGACCTGTTCATTGGTCTTTCTGGCTGCCCATGGTATTCTTTGCATTTTCCTCAGAAACCACATTTCTACAGCCATCAGATGTTTTTCAGCTTGACTGCTCATTGTCCAAGCTTCACATCCATATAAAAGTATAGGTTCTATGTAGCACCTCAACACTCTTTTTCTCGTTTCAGTCGACATCTTTTTATTGGTCAGTATGTTTTTCGTCTTGCTAAAGGCTACCTTAGACATGGCGATTCTTGTTTTAATCTCTTCAAGGTATCTCCCATCAGATGTTATTACTGTTCCGAGATAATTGTACCTATTCACTTGTTGAAGAATATTCCCATTTACTTGTATATTACATTGTGGTATTTCGTCCTTCCTAGTGACGACCATAATCTGTGTCTTTTTACAATTTAATTCTAACCCTCGTTGTTCACTGTGTGTAACAACTGCATCTACTAAATGTTGCAGGTCCTGTTCATTGTCTGAAATCAAGACTGTATCCTCTGCATATCTAATTTTAATGATGCATCGCCCCCCCCCCCCCCAATGTTGATTCCTTCCATATCTTCTATATTTCTGAAAATATTTTCACTGCACAGGGAAAACAGATCTGGAGACATTACACATCCCTGTCTCACACCTCTCTTAATAGGCTGATATTGGCCTACTTCATTATCAACTCTTATGGCAGCTTGTTGTTTCCAATATATGTTTTTTACATGTCTAAGGTCTTTTCCATCAATTTGTAGATCTTCAAGCATCCTTATCATGTCGACATGTCTCACTTTATCGAAAGCCTTTGTGTAGTCAATAAAGCGAAGGTGTAGATCTTTGTTTACTTCTATAGATCGTTCAGTTACTGTTATCAGTATATACACAGCATTTACTGTACCCTTTCCTTCTACAAACCCACATTGTTCTTCTCCTATTTCAGGTTGTATTTTCTTCCTAACTCTTTGCATGATAATTCGTAGCAAAATCTTCGTGATGTGACTAATTATACTAATTGTTCGATGTTGATCACATTCCAAGGCTCCTGATTTCTTTGGGACTGCAATAAATACAGAATTACATAACTCCTGAGGTATATTTCCAGTATCATATATTGTATTAAGCAGACTGGCAACTTTATCTATTCCATATTCTTCTAAAGCATTAATCATTTCTGTTGTGACACTGTCTGAACCGGGGGTCTTGTCAGATTTCATATGGTTAAGAGCATTCTAAACCTCCATATTCAAAATTGCTGGTCCTTCATTATTATTTTGAACATCGTAGTGTTCGTCTCTGTTGTCGTCATAAAGGTTTTTCACGTAATCTGACCATACACGTAAGATCTGATCTTTTTCTATTATGACTCTTCCATCTTTTGTCTTCAGGCAGCCTGCTGATGTACGTGTTCTTTGATTAGTAAGCTCCTGGATTCTTCTGTGCATCCACAGGATTTATAGTAAATAAACTGATGTTAATTTACCTCCTTATCTTGTCAAGTACCTCGTGATATGCCAACTTTTCATATGTGTTTAATTATTGTTATTAACAACAACATTGAAGAATTATGAACGGAAAGTGGCTGGCTAACCACGAATAGTCAGTAAATTCCTGGTCTGTTGCAACTTCCAGGTTCCAAATTGTTCATAAGGGAGAACTTTACATTATATATATATATTTCCTGGAACCTTTTCACTTTTTAAGGAAAATGGATACAGATGGGGGTTCAATGAGCTAAATATTTTCTGTACTCCTATTTCCTTTTGGGAAGGTGAGAATTGGAGTGGAACCATTAATATAACCGGGAACTCCCTAGATAACCTGAGCTACTATGGGTCACTTTGTCTTCCAGCAACCTATCCACTCCATATGAAATTAGTCCCATTACTCTAGCATGACTTCATAAAGGGGCAAGCTTCAGTGGGTACTGCACCTTCCTCCCCAACATACCACAACCTTCTATCTCTATTTCACATTTGGGTGTCACCTTTTTCTTTGATATCACCATTGTTACTGCTTTCTCGATATTCACGGAAAGTCCTTTCTTTGCACTCTCTGTTAATATAATGTCCAACAATTGTTGTAGATCTTTTGCATTATCCGCCATCAATACTGTGTCTCTGTATAGCGTATATTGTTTATATTATAACCTCAGAATATTATCCCTAGTTTCTCTTTGATCTCTCTCATTATTACTTCGCTACAGAGGGAGAAGAGATCCGGTGACAAAACACAGCCCTGTCGTACTCCCAGCCTTATTTGTTCATAATCGCCCTCTTTATTTCCCATTTTAATTGCTGCTACTTGTTTCCAGTAAATATTGTTTATTTTTCTTAGATCTTTCCCATCAATGTTAATATCTTGTAACATTGTAACCAGTTCCTTATGTTTTATTTTATCAAATTCTTTAGAATAATATATGAAGCACAAATATATGTCTTTCTTTGTCTCTATTGATCTTTCTAATTGCTATACTATTGTTTATTTTTCTGAGATCTTTTCCATCAATGTTAATATCTTCCAACATTGTAACTAGTTCTTATGTTTTACTTTATTATATTCTTTAGTATAATCTATGAAGCACAAATACATGACTTTCTTTGTCTCTATTGATCTGTCTAATAGTGTCCGTAATGTACATATTGCATAGTTTGTACCCTATCCTTCCACAAATCCATTCTATTCTTCACTAATTTCCATTTTTATTTTCTTTCTTGTTGTTCTCATTATACGAGACTAGAAGCTTAATGACATGGTTTTAAGGTTAATCGTACGAAAATCTTCGCATTCAATTGCTCCTGGTCTTTTTGGTATAGCTATAAATACAGATTTCATCATATCGCTTGGACGATGTCCACTGCTGTAAATATCATTCAACATTTTGGTTAATATATCTACTCCAAATTATCCCATTACTTCTAATTCTTCTATTGTGATTGTATTTGGCCCAGCTGTTTAACCTTTCTTCATATGCTTGATAGCGTTAAACGACTTCTTATTTTAGAATAGGTGGACCTTCTAAGTCATTATCATGTGCCATGCTGATGGGCGGTCATATGTCGCCATCTCACACGATCAAAAACATAGTGGATCAGCTCTGTGTTCTTGCCTCGACCATACCATGAGGCGAAGCCATCCAGTTATTTCTCCAATTTATTTCTTCTCGTAACGTTTCCAAAAACATTTTGAAATCTAATTTCTTTAATCAGCTAACTGTTTTCATTTGTTTCTTGTAGGACTTGGTCATTAGTATTTCTTTTGGTCCATGGTATTCTTTGCGATTTCCTCAGAAACCATATTTCAACAGCCATCAGATGTATTTCAGCTTGTCTGCTCTTTTTCCACGCTTCACATCCAGACATAAGTACAGGTTCTATGTAGCACTTCAACACTTTATGTAGTTGCAAATGACATCATTTTATTGGTCAATATGTTTTCCATCTTGCAAAAGGCTACCTTCGCCATGGTGATTCTTATTCTATAAGGGGCGTTCATTTGAAATCCGTTCGTGCCGCACCGCGTGTAATTGCGTACGTTGAACATGATCATGTCATAGTCATTTGATAATTACCAATGAATAAAATAGCAAGTGCTTATCGTCCCATGATGCATAATTTATGTTTCTGACCGTTGAGAATATGGCCGGGTTGATTCAAAATAAGTCCATAAAAGCTCAAATAGCCGTGATTCAGTTTCTTTCATTTGAAGGATGTCGACCAGTGGACATTCATCGAAGAATTCAGGCAGTGTATGGTAACAAATGTGTGTCGAAGACAACAGTGACAGACTGGTCACGAATGTTTCGGAAAGGACGTCAGTTCACGACAGATCTTCGACGGCCGGGTCAAGCACATATTGTTGCAACAGAAAAGAACCATCGTCAAAATTGATGCAGCAGTACAGATGAACTGTTGTCGAAGCATACGAAGCTAGCGAAAGAATTTGATGTGTCAATTGGGACATTTCAAAAGGTCGTTAGTAAGAAACTGCTATGTCGGAAGGTGTGTTCACAGTGGGTACCACGGATGTTGACCGACCACAAAAAGAAGAACGCATAGGATGGTCTTTGAACCACTTACTGCGTTACAGAGTGGAGGGTGATGGATTTCTCTTCCGCATAATGGCAGGCGATGACTCATGGTGTCACCACTTTGAGCTGAGCAGCAAAAGAGAGAGAGCATGCAATTGAAGCATGCTGGATTACCAAAAGCCAAAAACTTCAAGTTACAGGTTTCCGCTGGTAAGGTTATGCTGAGCGCATTTTTTTACCATGAAGGGCTATTGTTGGCCGACTTTAACGAACATCACCTATACCCATTACTTGCAACCACTAGACAAGCTGCAAAAAGCAATCAAGAATAAACGACCCGGCATGCTTTCTCGCGGTTTGATTTTGTTGCACGATAATGCTCTTCCGCATGTCGCAAAGATTGTGCGGAAAGCATTAGCAAGAAAGAAGTGGGAAATTCTGCAACATCAAGCCTATAGTCCTGATTCGTCACCATGTGATTTTCATTTGTTTGGACCTCTGAAAAAAGCTCTCCAGGGGCAACGATTTCTAACAGATGCAGACGTATTGAACGCAGTAAACACTTGGTTCAGTGAGCAATCACAATCCTTTTTTGCGGACGGCATTCGCCGCCTACCTAAGCTATGGGATGCTTGCCTAAATGCCTACGGCGACTTCTTCTGACCAACCCATGGTGCATAATTCATTCAAAATGAATGCCTTTTTGATTTCTACCTCACCTGTTAATGTTTCTTTCATGCTTTTGTAATAAAGCCATTGGAACGGGTTTCAACTGAACGCCCGTAATAATCTCTTTAAGGCATTATCTATCAGAAGTTATGACTGTTCCGAGATAATTGTACCGACTCACTTGTTGAATAATATTCCCAGTTACTTGTATTTTACATTGTGGTATTTCTTTCTTCCTAGTGACGACCATAATCTGTGTCTTTTTACAATTTAATTATAACCCTAGTTGTTCACTGTGTGCAACAACCGCATCTACTAATTGTTGCAGATCCTGCTCACTGTCTGCAATCAATACTGTATCATTCTCATTTCTAATGTTATTGATGTTACGTCCCCCAATAATGATTCCTTTCACATCTTCTACATTTCTGACAATATTTTCACTGTACAGGAAAAAGGATCCGGAGACATTACACATCCCTGTCGCACACCTCTCGTAAAAGGCTGACATTGACCTATTTCATTATCAATCCTAATGGCAGCTTGTTGCTTTCAATATATGTCTTTTACAAGTCTAATGTCTTTCCCATTAATTCGTAGATCTACAAGCATTTTCATCATGTTGACATGTCTTATTTTATCGAACGCCTTTGTGTATTCAATAAAGCAAAGATATAGATCTTTGTTTACTTATATAGAACGTTCAGTTAATTTTCTCAGCACATACACAGCATGTACTGCATGTACCCTTCTACAAACCCACATTGTTCTTCTCCTATTTCGGGTTGTATTTTCTTCCTAACTCTTTGCATGATCATTCTTAGCAAAATCTTCGTGATGTGTGCCATATGACGGGCACACAACAACAGAAGGTACAGAAAAGGAGAAAAGGGATTTTCCATAAAGTACACCAAAGTGGATGGTCAACAAGAAAACCAAGGGAAACCTGAAACGTCAGAGGACAACAAATAAACAGACGTTGTGAGACTACGACACGAAGCGGTTGTGTTTTATGAAGGCTCTGTGTAAAAGGAGATAATATCTGGATGCGATGATTGCGAAGATCAGCAAGTGAGCGACAGGAGAGGAATATGTTGACGAGGATCCAACAATGAAAGAACCGGGCGAGGAAAACCTAGGCGATTTATGAAACGACTGAACCTTGGGATGGAAGACTGGGCTTCAAGGTGAACTGAGTAGAATAGGGAGCTTATTCATAGATATGTAAGTAGACGCCGACCCTGTCTGAAGGGCAGTCTATAATCCAGATCCTGATTTCCAGGTTTGACTGAAGCACACCTTAGGAATTATGCAAAATGAGGAGCTGAAAGATTAGAAAAGTTGTTAGAGGAGAAAAGAAGGAAACAACTACAAATATATGAAGCTAACACAATGTTCATCATTAATGACGATGAAGACATAGAAGACACCCTTCCTACTCAACAAGCATGGGTCAATGGAATATCAACGACCTGCATTAGGGATACTTCGTCAGCTATTGTGGGTGTCGATCACAAGCTAATAAAAGAAAGTGATTACACAGGTAATATTATTAGTTGCAGAACATTCGGGGGTACCATAGAAACATACAAAACCGCATAGGTCATGATTGATTGCTCATATTACGAAGGTAAAGTATGTGCAGCAGTATTACCAAACCCTGGTGCTAGGGTAATAGTTGGTAATATCCCGAATGCCAAAGATTTCGTTCAGAAAGTGTCCATCAAACACAAAAATGACGAGACACTCACAGGTACCCAAGTTAACATGACGAAAGAAGAAGAAAATACGCTAGTAGAACAGGGTACATCAACTGTTGACGAACACGATGTAACACAACAGAGTGATAACACAACAGCAAATAATTGTGAACACCAAGATAGTCACAATATGGATGAACCCAAACACGAAGAAATAAATTCTTCTTCGATAAATATAACTAAAGATCAAAACCAAGTCAAGCGTGATTACATGTCTTTAAATGACATTTTTCTAAAACATCCCAAAAAGAGAACAAAGGTTACACGCACTCAGTACAAACAACAGAGACAGCCTACTAAAGTGGTGCCTAAACAACCGCAATGGGATTTGATAACAATAATTGTTGCTCAGTTTATAACGTTGGCAAAGTCAACCATATCACAGGTTGAATGTGTCGCCACGGACAGTTACGTTCGAACAAAGATATATGTTCATTGTACCAGTGCATACATATACACACAGCTCAAGAAACATTATATAAACGGGTCCATACGAACAAAAAGGCATATCATAAACATGCACACAGAAATAAAGAAGTTTAGCACAAATATACACACAAAAGGCAAGAAATGTATTGCATACATACGCACAGAAGTCAAGAAGTGTGTCACAAACGTACATACAGAAGTCATTAGAGGTATCACACACATGCACGCTGAAGTTAAACAGTATGTCACTAGCATATACGCACAATCAAAGAAATATATTACGTGCGGCATTACAACTATCTACTCACAAGTCAAGAAAAGATATTCACAAACCAGAAAGAAACTTATAAATTGGTTAACAGACGCCAACAAATACACCACAAACACTTGTGAGAAAGTCAAAACAAAGGTAATAAACTTTAGCATACAAACGAAACTGTATGTTATGAAGTAAAGAGTTAAATGCAAAGAATATTACAGAAAACGAACTACACTTATCTTTGCTGACTTTGGTTGCTTGTCTTACTTCTAGAACAGATTTGCCAAACATACCTCATTGCAGCGTATGCAGTACATATCATACACAAGAGTGAAAATTAAAACATTGTTCCAATCAACAAAGTTACAATGTACACATATTGGCATGAGTGCAGAAGAAAGAGTCTATAGGTTTGAAACAAAGAAAAAGAGAAAGAAATAGAATGAAAGGAAGAATAAAAGAAAAAAGAATAAAGAAAAATAAAATGGGATGAAAGTGTTAGGTTTATATCAACACATAGTACACTACAGACACATTAAGGTCTTATCAGTTAGTTGTTCTAAATTTTCTCGGATATAAATCTATACTTTTCCAAAGTGTTCACACTGTCTCATATTTCTATTATTCGCCTTGAGAAAATATTTCAGTTATCTATTCTTCAGATAATTGTTGTTAACTATATCTTTATTAGGGAACATTAATAATTTTATGAATATTATTTGATCCATATATTTATTATTGTTGAATCAGAATATTATATTATATTTCTGAGTTATTTTCTTAAAAAGTCTTGAATCTTTGAAATGTATGATTCTTCACAAGTCTATATCTATATTGAAGATCTGCAAAATTTTAGTCAATCATATTCTATGAGATATTCTTAATCGACTGTAAATAATTAGGTCTACTGAACAGTTGTTCTCTTATAATTATAATGTTTTTCTGTGTTATTCATAAAATGTTAGGAAATTTAATAAATATATGTTCAGATAGCACCTGATTGATGAACAATGTATATAACAATCATCAATTGTATAATTTATTACTATTACAAATATATAGTTTAGTCAGATAGATACTTGTGTTGATTTGTCATTTTTACAGGATGTCATAATGCAGCTACCAATTGAAGGACTATGAACATTCGTGTTGAACTAGGAATTGTGTGAACAGTATTTCATATTGTGCGGATTAAAGGACAATCTAAGTATTTAAGTAGTAAAAGTATATATGTAACAATAATATGATGTGAATATTATGATAATATAGAAATATGTGTTATATATATATATATATATATATATATATATATATATATATATATATATATATATATATATATATATATATATATAATTAATTTAATAGGAATGTGCTATATTAATTGGTTAGTTAAATGAATAATGGTGTTATATTAATTAATATTATATTATATTTCTAATCATTGTTTAATTGATTAATAACAGTTAATTGTTGAATTTAGGATTGGTCAATGTTCCCAAGATATCCACAATGGAATATATCTCTAAAGTATCCTAGTGCATAGAGCGTCTACCTTACCTACAGACATATGATGGGAAAAAGGCAATATATACATAAACAGCGACAACACTCAACAGCAACTGATATGGATTGCATGGAACCCCATTACTACCCTCGTCCGCAACTCCAGGTATTACCTAGAGTGAGGACACTTGTCCATTGGGACAAGGTAGGGACTAATGAAAATTAGTTGGACCGATCTTCCCATGGATCGGCCACACGACGTCCAACGGGGGTTTGGTCAGGTGGGCGTGCCCGTCATATAACTTTATTATTTTTTTTTTTTTTTTGAGGATGGGTAACGGGAACCAGCAGCTATTCAGCTGTTGTTATAATTGTTGTAGTAAAGCTATGAGGTATAATTACTGATTGTGTCTATATACATATAGATATTTTTTTTTTATGATTCTATCATTTTTTTGTCTGGGAGGGGGCATAATGCCATATGACGGGCACACACCAAAAGAAGATACAGAAAAAGAGAAAAAGGATTTTCCATAAAGTACACCAAAGTGGATGGTCAACAAGAAAACCAAGGGAAACCTGAAACGTCAGAGGACAACAAATAAACAGACGCTGTGAGACTACGACACGAAGCGGCTGTGTTTTCTGAAGGCTCTGTGTAAAAGGGGATAATATCTGGACGCGATGATTGCGAAGATCGGCAAGTGAGCGACAGGAGAGGAATATGTTGACGAGGATCCAACAATGAAAGAACCGGGCGAGAAAAACCTAGGCGATTTATGAAACCACTGAACCGTGGGATGGAAGACTGGGCTTCAAGGTGAATTGAGTATAATAGGGTGCTTATTCATAAATATATAAGAAGACGCCGACCCTGTCTGGGGGGCAGTCTATATTCTGGAATAGCTTTATCCCGTTGTTTCTGCAGCGCATTAATAAATGGCTAAAAACGTTCTCCCGATTGCCGTCAGTTATTTCATGTTCTTCAAGTTCAGGTGAGAAATGTTTCGTGTTATTAGTTGACGAGTTGTAGACACTTCGATTTGTGGATTTCCTTTGTAGTTATTGCGGGAAGACACATCGAGGCAATGTGGCTCATTATAGTAATTGTTCGGTGTTCTTCACAATCCAAGGCTCCTGATCTCTACAGGATTGCAATAAATATAGAATTACATAATTCAGGAGGTATATCTCCCGTATCATACGAGTATAGTGTGTTCAGCAGTTTGGTGACTTGGTCTATTCCATATTTTTCTAATGCATTGATCATTTCTGTTGTGATGTCGTCTGGACCCGCGGTCTTATTAGCTTTTATATGGTTAAGGGAATTCTGAACTTCCATCTTCAGAATTGATTCATTATTATTCCGAATATCATACTGTCCTTCTCTAGTATCGTCACAAAGAGATTTTACATACTCTGACCACTCGTGTAAAGTCTGATCTTTTTCTGTTATGATTTTGCCATCTTCGGTTTTTAGGCAAACCGTTGATGTGTGTGTTCTTTTCTTAGTTATGTCGTTAATTCTTTTGTGCATTAATTTGGTATTGCGGAGTTGTGTAGGTTTTCAATTTCCCTGCAATTTCTCCCAAGCCATGCTTTTTTCCCCCCTCTTTGCAAAGTTTCCTAATATTTATGTGAACTTATTCATATTTTTAAGGTTATTTTTGTTATTTTTTCATATTTCCATGAGTTTTATGATGTCTTCCGTCATCTATTTCTTACGTCCCATCATCTTCATTTTTTTTGGGATAGGTGTTTCTGCAGAGTGGTTGACTGATTTAATTAATATTTCCCATTGGTAACTGACATCTCGAAATAATAATAATCTGTTCTTTACCTCTACGTTGAATTTATCTTTTATCTCTTCTCTCTTCAGTGCACTTAGATCATATTGTGTGTTTCTTGATGTATATTTGACCTTCTTTAATGTTATATGTATATTTCTTATGATTAATCTATGGCAGCTGTAGCAGTCGGCGCTTGGTATAGTTTTTACAACTTTTAAGGCATTTCGAAATATTATGTTGATGAGAATGTAATCAGTTAATGTAATATATAAATTACATGTGATTTGCACCGAATTTCTACTGGCGTGGGTGGTCACGCTTTTCCATATCTTGCTGTCTCCACCAGCATGACACCTTTCCGCACCATGACAAAAAGCTTTCAAAAATCTTCTCTCGTTGTCTTCCTCAATCTCTTTCTCTAAATTATATCAGACGTCACAATATATATCCGTTTGTCTTTTCTCATAATGTAACCAAAATAATGCCGGCTGCATCGTTCTGACGTTTGTGATAAATCACTTTGTGTATTAGCCTCTTTTGAAACATTTGCATTACTCAATCTTGCTTCACAATAATATTCAGGATTCTGTTTTGCTTGTTTAACAATTGTCTATAATTCATTGTCATATGTTGAAACTAGCCCTATGTTAAATTCAGGCTTTAGTTTCAAACCTCCAATGCCAGTGATGTATTCCAATATTTTTCAAACCTCCAATGACAGTGATGTATTCCATTATTTTTAAAACCTCCAACGACAGTGATGTATTGCATACGATGTTCTTTGTTTTATAAAATCCAGTTTTAGTTTGTCGTATGTTCTTTATCCCAGTGATACTTCTCCATCTGATGTTATTATCCATGTTCCTAGATACTTTCATTTTATGTTACCTGCCTCACATTAATACAATTAACTATCATTGTACATTTGAGGCATTATTCCTTTCTTTTATATTACCTTTACTTATGTCCTCATTTTATTTAAGCTGAGACGCACTTTTTTTTGTGTGTTAACTTTCTACAACCACCTTATCATTTTATCTATTTCCATTGACTTGTTTCAATCAGAACTGTGTCCTCAGAATAACTTAAGTTATTTATACTAGTCCGCCAACAGCGATCTCTGCAATAATTTATATAGATCTTCTTATGTGCTCACTGTTTAATGACAACAAATCATGGGGGCGGTACACACCCGTGTCAGACACTCTTTTTTTTTTTCGCACTTCAATCTTCCTACATGAATGGTAATTATTACACCTGCTGTTTGCTACCAGTGTGTGTTCTTTATCATTCGCAGATCTTTGTCATCAATGTTAAATTGTTCTAGTTGTTTGATTATGGCCTTGTGTTTCTTACTGTCAAATAATGTTATGAGGTTTGTAAATCATATGTACGCATCTGTTTTTACTTCACCAGCTCTTGCTTACAGTTTCCTGAGAATGTATGTGACATTATGTGTGCTCATGCCGTCTACAAATAAACATTGTTCGTCACCAATTTCTCGTTTAAGCTTGTTATTTATTCTTCTCATCATTATTTTCAGTAACAGCTTTGACGTACAACTATAGCGTACTATTATGCGATTATCTCTGCATTGTAAAGCACTTGATTTCTTTGGAAGAGCTGTAAGTATGGCTTAGGATAGAAGCCTGTGATCGTGCTTAACGCACCAATTGTGTGGCCTGTAGATACAGAATTTTATAGATGATAAAGCTTATTCGTTGTGGCCGTGGTCCCGTGCAGGTGGTGGTCATTTAGAGGAGGCGAGTTAGTTTGTGGGGCAGCTGTCTCTAACAATACCTTAAAACTCTGTGGCATGTCCATAGGTTAGAGGCACATACATAATCCATGCCCCTTGCTACCTTGCAGGGTTCGTCTCTTTAGACAAAGGTTAGAGAAGTTAAACAGTAGTCAAAGCCGGCGGAAGTCAAGGGGAAACGACTTTTGTATATTCCTGTATAATATGATTCAACAGCACACAGAGCAACTAGGTTTAGAATGAAATTGTCAGAAAATAGACAGATCACAGAAATATTACAGTCTAACATCTGAGTAAATGGGAGAATTCTTAAATAGGTGAATCGGATAAACTATCTAGGACCAGTCAAAGCAACTGATAGAAGGTGTCTTGTAAAGATTACAGCACTAATCGCCATGGCAAATGTTGCCGTTTGCAGGGATGAAAATAAACTCACCAATGAAACGCCTTCAGTTGAAAGATAGTTCCATAAATGAGTAAGATGGAACTCAAACTGACAAATAAAAAGCTGTCAATTGCGATGAGAAAAAGAGTGTTAAAATACAATATAGAACTTATACTGTTATTCGCATGTGAAATGTGGAAAATGCTAAGAACACCAAGGACAGATAGCAAAACGAATGGCGAAGTCCTCCAAGAAACAGATGAAAACCGTATCTGACGGTGATGGTAATATAAATTAAGTCATACCCATGGTTTGGGTGTTTTTACGTTCTCTTGCTGTTTGATTATTATTATTGTTGTTGTTGTTGTTGTTGTTGTTGTTGTTGTTGTTGTTATTATTATTATTATTATCTGATGAAGACTTGTCGCGTGAAGCGTGATGGTTTTATGTATTTGTATTTTGTAAAGCTGCCCTAATTGTATATTGTTTTTCAATTGTAATATTTATTCACGCTTGCGGATGTCAACTTGGGCGACATTTGACTCCTGAGAAATTAGTTTAAAAGCAAAGGTCCTGACAATTCCAAAATCATACATCGAAACGAAATCTGAACGAAAAATGAATCAATAAGGCAAATAAACGACAATGCTTACTTCGAAGACATTCAGGCTACTTATTTGCGAAATTTAACATTTGAGTTGTTTATTTAAGTGCTTTTGTTTTCCATTGTTTCGCTGGTTAGAAATGAAATCTTTAATCTGTACATGCCTGTCTTTTGGCTATATCCAATGTCTATCTGTCTATATAGGTATATCTATTTGTCCGTCTGTTCGTCCCTCAGCCTACCTCCCTTTCTGTCTCTTCGCACGTCTGTCGTCGCGTCTGCCAAACTGTCTGTATGTCTGCCTGTCTGTATATATGTCTATGTATGAATGGACACGTCTGTACATACGTCACATCAGCAGTCATGTGCCCTGGTCAGCTAGAAGGAGGTCAGCGATGCATATAGCAGTATTACCCTTAGCTACAGAACCGTCTGGGATGTAAATCACGTGACTAGGCGCGGTCGTCGGCTGCTGACTACTATTGGAGATCGAAGCTGAGAACGTCAAACAAGGACACAGTAAACACGTTGGTCCGCTCAATGAGACAAACTCATTCCTTCAGTGAAAATAGTGGCCGTTTTTCCCCCTCTGTTGTCTTGCCGGTGCCAGCAACAGGAACACGACATATCTTAATGGAATCATTTGTGCTGGTTGGAGCAGTTAGTTTGTCAGTTTATGTAGCTATGTCTTTCTGTCTATCTGTCAGTGTGTCTGTTTGCCTGTCCGTTTGTCTGTCTGTATGTCTGTCTTATGTCTATCTTTTTATGTCTGTCTATCTGTCTCTCTGGCAGTTTGTCACATAATCTGTCTGCCTCAATCTGCCTGTCTGTCAATGTATCTATGTATGCCTGCCTGTCTCTCTGTCTGTATGTCTTTCTGCTTGTTTGCGTGTCTGTCTCCATCTCCCTGTCTCTCTATTGATGAGACTTTCTACCCATCCACCATTCCACACATCCATCCATTCACCCAGCTATCAATTCTTCCATCTACTCATTCACCCATCCATCTATCTATCCACCCATCGATCTATCTATCCACCCATCGATCTATCTATCCACTCATCCATCTATCTATCCACCAATCCATCTATATATCCTTCCATCCATCTATCTGTGAACTCACTCATCCATTTATCAAAGGCTATATTTTGCTACTGACATGCTGTCAGATAACGGGTTGAAATTTGTTAACTTTTCTATATATAGCCTTTTAAAAGTTTCCGATTTTTGCTTCACATAAATTATGATTTTCACTATTGAAAGCTAAACTCTTAATGGGGGAAACTGAACAATTGAACGATTCTCTCAATAATGGCAAATTAAATTATTTATCAGATTCAAAGTACCGTTATTGTTCTTTAACAGTTGGAGAACTGTTCTTGAGACAAGTTTTTAATGTGTGCAATGTTTTACCGTTTCCCATATGTTCTACACTTTTCTCCGTAATCTTGTATACTCTCGTAAGTAACGTGACGACGGTGAGAATCAGCATTGGTTCGAATCGCGTCAGTAACTTACGGGGTATGTGAGCCGGCCGCTCAGAAAGCAATGGCAAACTACTGAGCGTAATCTTGCCATGAAATCAACAATCAGCTGAAAGATGCTGATGTCCTGTAAAGGATATGCAAACATATGCGATGTCCTGTAAAGGATATGCAAACATATACATCATATGTTCTACACTCGCCTCATGTCGTGTTAAATAAATAGTCAAGTATCGCCATTATAAAACCCTTGTGTATTTGTTACTTTGGCTTGTTTTGAAGCAAACTATTTGCAACAAAAGCAAACCACGCTATTGGATTTGTAGATTAAATTAACCAAGCTGTTTGAACTTGTTCAGAATTGTGTAAACATCTGATGTACTGTGACACAGACTATGATCTTCCATTGTTATCTGTAGGGAATTTCATATATTTAGGCGTTGCTCCTCCCGTCTGAATTATGAGTTCTAATAAATGATTATTAATAATAGGTGGGCAGCTAAAAAGATCTCCTATAGCATATTCAATTACTACAGTGGAGTCTGGATAAGTAGAAGTCACAGGGGCCGAAGACATTTGTTCTACATCAGAAATTCTACTTGTCCAGACTGCACACATTTACACTAATTTACACCAATACCATGCAGTAGCATTGAGTACAATGATTGTTCCACTTGAGAAACACAGTTAGTGAACAAATAAATAGCAGTACAATATCAGAAATGTTGAAATGTTTAATTATTTTAGAAAGCGGAACATTAAAGTCATATGAAAATGTCCAAATTAATTAAGGAAAAAGTATGTGATTTTGCTTTACTTCTTGAATTGTGAAAAATATCTTCCCAAAAGTTATTGTAGCCACTTATTGAACAGTCGTGATGTTATTCATGCCTTTGAATAGGCTCTGTGATTCACACACAATTTTTTCAGGCCTTTGAAACAACGATAATTTTTTTTTAATTTCCAATCACAAATAACGGCCATTTTTCACTACCATCCATATTGGAACACACAACCACTGTTATTCTTTCTTTTGATGTTTTTCCCCCATGACACTATTCATTTTTGAAAGAAAATGTTTTATCAGGTAACAATCTCCGAAATAAGCTAGTTTCATCGACATTACATACATCCGCAGAATTATATTTAGCTAAAGCAGGCCTGAGCACGTCTTCTATCCATGAGTGAGTTGTTGCTTCGTCGACTGACTGTTTCTCTCCACACACATTCTTGTACGTGATGCAATGTCGTTTTTTGATTATGAATAATATTATAATACGAGCCCCTATTCACAAAAATTTAAAGAAGGCTATTGTCACGGGACCACTGTCGTTAACGATAAGATGATAAACTAACAGAGAACCAGTCTGTATTCACAGCTGCAATTGTTTGTTACTAGTGGAGAAACACTCATGTCGGATCAAAGGAAATTACAAGTCTTTGAGAGTTCCCTGGGAACGGGGAATTTGTTGGCATTGTTTGATGTATCGTCGTTTGAGAGAAAAAGCTTGTTGTGTTCGTGGTGGAAGGAGGGGACAACTATTCTTGTGAAATTGGGAACAGATTGTCTGCCGCTGATGCCACCTGGTGTTTACATCGAATGACGTCACTAGGACAATACCCGACTGTATGCAAAACAGAATTTGTTACCGCTAGTTTGAACAAGGGAGTTGACCTAGAATGAAGTGTTTCGATTAGCTCTGTTTTAATATAAAAAAGAATCTAGAGTGTTCAGTATCAATTAACGTTGAGGAACATGTGTCTTTCATGGCAAAGTGTAGATTCGATTCAGGATAGAGCTGAGTGTTCATAAGGTATTTACTACATAGAGTTTAGATGTAAATAATGTAGAATAGTCTAGTGTTTGATAAAGCTAGAGCTTGAACATAGTGTTGTTGAGTTGTGGTTAGGTATTCAAGGAGTGTCGGCGACAGTGGGCAATCGCATTGTTAAAACTAACTAGTGAGAGGTCAATTAGCTCAGCTGGTTAGAAATAGTGAAGTGGGATGATATTTAGAAGGATTGAGGATGGTTGGGGGATAGGGGAAATGTCCAATGGTGGGATCTTCCAGTGGGGGTCTACTGGGGTTCTGCACTTTACATTTGGTCTTTCCTTGTCTTACCCTAATTTAGACCGATATGATGGGCTCCTCTGCCCCATGACAGAGTTTGGTTCACTGTCATATATCTGAGTGAGGCCGTCGGCGTACACTCATCTAATAGGAGTCAGTGTCCGGTTGCTCTCACCGACGTGTTCTCTCTCTTTCACAGATTCCCTCAGGTTACTCAGTTGAAGGTGAAACATCACTGTTTACTATAATGGATACCTTAGTGCAGGCAAAGTTATTCAGCAGTTTTTGCACTGGGCCCATGATAAAAGGGGTCTGAAGGAACATGGCTCGGTTGAGCCGAAACATATACGTATCCAGCAGATGACTTCTTAGTGATAGGGATCATGTAAGTCAGAGGTGAGATTATTTTTCAAAACCACATGTGTACAGAACACTAGTGATTGCTTTCCACATCACATGTAGAAAGAACCATAGTGAATATCTAGGTAACAGGAACAATGAACCTGGTGTTTTTACTAAATTACTAAATTCCTGTGGGACTGTAAACAATAACAGTGTAATTGTGAAACGGTAGGACCTTTAGAAAATGAATCACGTTACTTCAAGGGACAGTGTTCCGGGTTTTCACAAGGCAAGGATGTTTTAAGTCTCAGAACAGTAGGGACATTTAATAACATGTGGTGTGATCGATTCAGGATCAGTATCGGACTATATCCGTGATTGGTGACCACGTATCTGAGTTATCAAAAAGCTACCGGAGGAAGTCAACATTTAGCAGGAGGGACACATCGTTTGGTGAGGTTATCGTGTACTGAACTAGGATGATGTTGTGTGATCCTTGCAGGGATGATCAGACTTTGCTCCTGAGCTGTTCGGTCTGATTCTGCAGACACACTAGAGTATACGACATACATTCTACCCATACACTTCTCACATACATACACTTTTCTTTATTAAATTATTGTGTTATTAATTTTTGGAAGCTAGAGTTGTTTAGTATGTTGTTTTGGGGAAGTGTGAGAGGGGGCATGAGCCAGTGGTGAGAGAGAGAGAGAGAGAAAGAGGTATCCATTGACTGAAGGAGTGTGGTGGACGGAATCTGGTGGATTCTCCAGAATAATGATATGGGGTTAAAAATAATGTGGGTGTTGATTCCCCTCACTCCAGGGACGACACAATAAAGGAAACCCACGACAACTATTATTCTCTCCTCTTGTCTGTCTTTTTTTTTTTTTTTTTCGCACGTTCTTTTTCTTCAGACCTCACAGAGACTATATTTGTCGACAAGGACACACTCTGCGTACGCTGATATTTTAATTGGCAAATAAAATTCACTAATAATTCAATCAATAATGTTATGTATTTTTATTAAAACTTAGAAGAAAAAAAACGCATTGCCGACGCAGAGTCGAACCCCTGTCTCCCGCGTGACAGACGGCGATACTAACCAGTACACTACCGGGGATACAATGATAGTTCCACAAACATTAATAATGTAGTCAAACGTAGGTCACATGACCACAAATTATTGTGAATAGTCACTCCGTTTTTTTTTTTAAACGATCCATCCAGCCAGCACTACAATTCCAGTCTGTCTGACCTCCAAGACGTGCAAATTCTTCTGCTTTCATAATAAGTAAAGGCCCATTTGCTGGTACATTTGCCGATCTAATCACAGTGAACAGTTTTAAAAGGGCAGCATCAACAAAATCACACGTGGTAGTTCTAGCTCGCTGTCTAAAGTTGTGCCTTCTTGTTTCATCTCCTTCTGTGAGAGCCAAACAATACTAAGTGTGTTTATTTATATATTATATGACTTGTTGACATGTAGCGAGATATCCCATATGCCGGTTTGATTGTTGTTCTCAGGGCTGACTAAAAATAATTATTTCGCGAAACAATTTTTGGTGTGAAATTAACAGTTCGACTTAAACGTGAACACTTATGTAGTCGGTATTCATTTTTATGTTCGACTAATCCGAAAATTCGAGTTAACCGAATTCGACTTATCGTGACTTTGTATACAATGATAAAGAAGAATAATGGCCGGGACTAAGCCAGTAACGTCGACTTAAGCGAAATTCTACTTATCCGAGTTCGACTTAAGTGGACTCGACTGTAATTCATCATAATTATTTAACGATTGGTCCTCAACATAACTTTGTTCAATCTCTCATACCGCTTGGCACAATTTATCTTTTGATTTTTCACTTTCCATTTAATCCTTACTGTCTGCAATGGATTCTGTTCTAATTTTTAAAAGTGCACAATAATGGGGTCGCTCCAGCCGTCCTAGGGATGTGGCCGCCTGCATGCACTGCACCCACGCCAGCGTCGGCACATCTTCAAACTACTCGGACCGTGCCTGGTATTTAATTGTTGATCTGTTGTATTTGATACTATCGGGTGTGTTTTTAATAACTGCGCAGTGTTTGAAAATATTGCCCGTCCAAGCTTCGTATTGACCCTCTGTAAAGTTCATGCAACATAATAGGTAAATACAAAACTTGGACTGCCAATATTTTCAAACACTGCACAGTCGTTAAAAATACACCCTGTCCACTTCAAAAGACAATTTTGATCCAATCTTTAAAGTAAGAGGTAGCTTCTTTACAGGACGTCACAATCAACACCAATATGTGTTGACTGTTTTGATGTTCTTGGCAATTTGATGTTTGCCATTTCTTTCTAAACGTCGACACAGACGTCATTGTAAAAATCAACGCAGAGCGATCTTCTCCCAATCTGTACATGTTGACTTCCAATGCTGCATGTCGGGATTGTCAAATTGCGTTCACTACCATTATGCTACAGACACCGATCCATTCATAACTGGTATAAGTCCATTTCCAGAACTTAGCTACGCAGATGACACGGTTCTCCTCTCAACTGGCGCTAATGGAATAGAATCCTGTCTGTCAAGGAGCACAGTGAAAATCAAAATTGTTGCTGAACTTACAACACACACACACACGCTCGCACGCACGCACGCACGCTCGCACGCACTCACTCACACACACACACATACACACACAGAGAGAGAGATAGAGAGAGAGAGAGAGAGAGAGAGAGAGAGAGAGAGAGAGAGAGAGAGAGAGAGAGAGAGAGAGAGAGAGAGAGAGAGAGAGAGAGAGAGAGAGAGAGAGAGAACACAATGTCCGCGGAAAAAACTACATACCAAAGAAAGATCACAGTTAACAATGAAGAAATTGATAAAATCACAAACTTTGAATATCTTGGCTTCAACATTGACAACAAAATGGCCTCTCCTACTTCTTCTCCCCTCTGTCGAGGGTAGTTTGTCACACTCAGTTATGCATCTCTAAGGTCAGTGTGTCAGGCTTTGATCAGAATGTGTGTCAGGTTTGCTTCTTCTAGACCACATGTGTCAAACTCAAGGCCCGCGGGCCACATCCGGCCCGCCGTATAATCATATCAGGCCCGAGTGGTCTCAACCGACGTTCAAATATATTCTGCCCAAGAGAGAATTTTAGGCAAATATATTTTTTTTTGGTTACGATATAAAGTGCAAATCAAATTCCCTAGTTAGCAGCCTTCCGAATTATAGACCACTTGAGAGCGTTCTCGCTTCAATCAGAATAAGCGAAAATAAAAGTTGTGCAGTGAGTTAGTATTCGTCGTTATAGTTACCTAGCAATGTTCAGATGCTCGTTTTGGATTGGCGCATAAAAAATGAAAGTAGTGTAATGCCAGGATATTACATCACCTTTTCTCGCTACGGCTAACCTCGTATCAATGAAGCGTCTGTCGTTAGGTGCACAATCTTTTAGAATCAAAGCTAGCCTTTAAAATGGCCAAGAGAAACGTTGATTCTGAAAACAGAGCCTTTCAAAGCCACTGAGAGGCTTAATATATGTTTAGTGATGCTGGCAATAAACCTGTGTGTCTAATTTGTGGAGATAATGTGGCTGTGATCAAAGAATATAATATGAGACGGCACTACGAGAATAAACTTCAAGACTAGTTAAACAAGAGGAGATCGCAAAATCAGGCCGACCATTTACAGAAGGAGAGTTTCTGAAGTGCTGCATGATGAAAGTGTGTGAGGTCTTGCGTTCAGACAAAAAGCAGATGTTTGCAAAGGTAAGCCTTAGCAGAAATACTGTTGTTGATCGGGTTTGTGAGATAGCCATTGATGTGAAAACACAGCTGATCGAAAAAGGCAAAGACTTTGTTGCATTCTCCTTTGCTGCCGATGAAAGTAATGACACGACTGATACTGCACAGCTCGCCGTCTTCATCCGTGGAGTGGACTCCAGTTTGAATGTTACAGAAGAAATATTTGGCATGAAATCCATGCATGGGACAACGACAAGAAAAGACATTTTTGACAACGTATGTCAAAGTTTAACCAACATGAACCTTGGGACAAACTCGTTGGACTGACCACAACTGACACCGGCGATGTGTGGCGAAATAAAGTGAACTAGTTGGAAGGATGCGGTTAAAAATGCAGGAGAACTGTATTGATGAATTTATAGCGTATCACTGCATCATACACTAAGGATCGCTGTGTGGTAAAGTCCTCAACATGGAAGATGTAATGAGCATTGTAACACAAACAGTCAGCTTTATCAGAGCCAAAGGTTTAAATCACCGCCAATGTCAGTCTTTTTTTCTGTTTCAATTTATATTAATGTTTAAAAAAAGGTTTAATTTTCGGCTTATTGAATGCTTATCCTGACCGGCCCTCAACCTTACGTGTGATTTGAGTTTTGACCCCTTGAGCGATTGAGTTTGACACCCCTGCTCTAGAAAGATTAAACTCAAGGTAACTGGCTTTATCTACACGTGGGTAGGGTTTCTTTCCTAGCAATATTGCCAGGGCAGCATCCTAAAGGCCTGCAATTTCTAGCTGCCTTTGGATTTTTATCATACGCAACTTGTACACGGAGTCTCATGTTTTACGCCCTTTTCAGAGAGAACTTGGTGACCTCACTGTAAAAGAGATTAGTGGAACGTGGAGCATCATTACATATGTTCCTTGGGGAACACGTTTAATCCTGTTTTAGAGATAAATTGTGTACCTTATGAGCCAGTAATCTCTGTCAACTGATCGCACTAATAGTCTCTTCTTCTTCTTCTAGTCTCTTCTTCTTCTTCTTCTTCTTCCGGAATGTTGTATTAGATGTAATTGCATTGTGCCTGTTTACTGCAGAGCTGCTATATTTGCACCTTTCGGCTGAACATCCGACTTCTTCAGGCATTTGTTGACAGGGTTACCTTCCTGGGTTTCTGAAATCTAATAGTCCATTAGTTCTCCTAACCAAACAGCATCAAGACTCATGGTATGATAGTTCTCATAGCAATACAGATTCAACACTAGCAGTCCAATATTTATCCTAGCAATACAGCATCAACACTGATAGTCCTATAGTTCTCATAGAAATACAGCACCAAGACTAATGGTATCATGGTTCTTCTAGTAATACAGATTCAACACTAACAGTCCAATAGTTCTCCTAGTGATACAGATTCAGCACTAACAGTCCAATATTTCTCCTAGTGATACAGCATCAACACTAATGGTATCATGGTTCTTCTAGTAATACAGATTCAACACTAACAGTCCAGTATTTCTCCTAGCAATACAGCATCAACACTAATGGTATCGTGGTTCTTCTAGTAAAACAGATTCAACACTAACAGTCCAGTATTTCTCCTAGCAATACAGCATCAACACTAATGGTATCGTGGTTCTTCTAGTAATACAGATTCAACACTAACAGTCCAGTATTTCTCCTAGCAATACAGCATCAACACTAATGGTATCGTGGTTCTTCTAGTAATACAGATTCAACACTAACAGTCCAATAGTTCTCCTAGTGATACAGATTCAGCACTAACAGTCCAATATTTCTCCTAGTGATACAGATTCAACACTAGTAGTCCAATATTTCTCCTAGTGATACAGATTCAACACTAGTAGTCCAATATGTCTCCTAGTGATACAGATTCAGCACTAACAGTCCAATATTTCTCCTAGTGATACAGATTCAACACTAGTAGTCCAATATTTCTCCTAGTGATACAGATTCAACACTAAGAGTCCAATATTTCTCCTAGTGATACAGATTCAACACTAGTAGTCCAATAGTTCTCCTAGCAATAACATCAACACTAAAAGTCCAGGTATTTCTCCTAGCAATACACCATCAGCACTAACGGTCCAATTGTTCTCCAAGAAAAACAGCATCAACACTAACAGTCCAATAGTTCTCCTGGAAATACAGCATCAACACTAACAGTCCAATAGTTCTCCTAGTGATACAGATTCAACACTAACAGTCCAATAGTTCTCCTGGAAATACAGCATCAACACTAACAGTCCAATAGTTCTCCTAGCAAAGAAGTCTGAAAGTGACTGGTCATTGCAATACAAAGGGCAAACAGGCATCATCATCATCATCATCTTCCACTTCTGCCGTCGAGCGTCGTAGGGAGAAATAATTTGCGCTCCAGCGCCCGGTGGGCGGCACTGGATAGTGTCATTCCGTGTGACTGTACAATGTCGTCAATCCATTTTCTTCTTGGACGTCCTCGTGGTCTCGTGGCAGATGATCTTTGATGTAAGGTCAATGATGTTAGTTGTTGGTGTTGCATTCTAACGACATGGCCATACCACTTGATCTTCTGTCTTTCAATAAATGTGGCACAAGGTGTTGATCCCACTGTCTGTCTGATAATAGCATTTCTTACTCGGTCTCGGATTGCTAAGTTGGCAGCGCTCTCAGGCATCTCATCTCGCAGGTGTTGATTTTGCGAACGTGTGATGTGGATAAAGTCCAAGTTTGAGATTGGTAGCATAGGGTTGGTGTGAATATGCTGTTTATTATCTGTCGTTATACGGACATGGGTATGTTTGGATGTTTCAGTAAGGGTGATAGTTCATATGTAAGTGCACTAGCTTTTTAACATCTGATTTCGATTTCTCTGTCCAATCTGCCATCTTCTGTGATCAAACTTCCAAGATATTTGAACACATTAATGCACAACATCAGCAGAAAACAGTTAAACATTTTAAACACGCATCATCCCTGTGGAAAATGTGGATCTGAGCCATGTACCAGTCGCAGTCGCTGTCAAAACTGTTATAAGACAATGTGTACTTTTAAGCTGACATTACACTCAATTTCTTAGAATACCGTTGATCAAAAAGAAGACAAAAACTGACATTCTACATTGAAGAAAACCTGTTCAATAACAGCATCCTATCTGTTTTACTTGAGATGCTTCTGTTGCGTGTTTGTAAGCGCATGTCCTTTCTGTCATTAGCGATTATTATTTTAAACGTTCAAAAATTATAGATAGAAGTGAGTTACGAAAATAGAGGGCGAACCGACAGACGAAGGACAGATAGCCAGCGAAACAGGCGGCCATAGTCATAAATAGATAACCAGACAAATAGGCAGAGGCACAGGGAAACCCAATAGATAGATAGGTGGGTAGGTAAGTACACAGAATAGCTAGGTAGATAGTTAGGTGAAAAGATAGACAGATGTATACAGATTAAGCGAGAGAGAGAGAGAGAAAGAGAGAGAGAGAGAGAGAGAGAGAGAGAGAGAGAGAGAGAGAGAGCGGGAAGGAGAGAAGGAGGGAGGAAGAGAGATTACTGACTCAATATAAAGACAGACAGAAAGACAGACAGACCGCATAGACAGGTAGATAATTAGGTTGGGAGATAGGGAGATAGGTAGGTCTGCCGGTAGGTAGCTAGGTAGCTAGGTGGGTGCGTCGATAAGTAGGTAGGTAGGTAGGTAGGTAGGTAGGTAGGTAGGTAGGTAGGTAGGTAGGTAGTCACATAGCATAGCTAGGTGAATAGATAGAAATATATAGAAATTATGTGACAGAGATAGAGAAAAAGAGAGAGGGGGAATAAGGGCAAGAGATTACTGATTCAATATTGAAATGTCCCCTTCTCTGTGCGCATGTCTGGCTCTCCTCATAATACGTGCCGTAAACCCGGAATTAATTGTCCCTCGTTCCGGGGTTCGTTTGACCCCGCCCATCGATTTGATTGATCGGTCTCGTTACAATAATTTGCTTCAGGAAAATATCGCTGCCAATATTTTTATCTCATTTGTCGGCTATCTCGTTGAACTCAATTCTTCATTTTAGGTCCAAGCTGGTCCCCGGAATCTGGGATTTCCTGTTTGTAGAGGTAGGTGGTAGAGCTAACACTGATGGCGGAAACTGGCGTAGAGCTGTCCAGCAATGTGTGTGTGTGTGTGTGCGTGTGTGCGTGCGTGCGTGCGTGCGTGTGTGTGTGTGTGTGTGTGATACTGTCGTGGAGCTGTGAAGAAAGTGCGTCTGTTGATACTGTTGGAGAGCTGTGGAGACAACAGAGGCAGGATCATTGTGCCCACCAGTACGACTCTAGGTTTGACTCAGCCTCATACCATTGATTAACAGACAGCTCTCTGCATGTCCTTGGAAGTGTTTGTGACGGAAGGGCGACGAGGAAAGGTACTGACCACCCCACCCCCTATGCCGTATGTATGAGTGAGAGAAAGAGAGAGAGAGAGAGAGAGAGAGAGAGAGAGAGAGAGAGAGAGAGAGAGAGAGAGAGAGAGAGAGAGAGAATGGAACGAGGCAGCCTAGATGGAAAAGACATCTGACAGTACTAAGTACAAGGCACAAACCGTATTGAGCTCGGTCCTAGAGACTGTTTCGACAAGGCGGGAGTAAAGTACACCCAGCAGGGAATGCCGTGGTGTTGTCTGTGACAGGCAAACTCTTGTATGTTATACATTCATTGAAATATATGACTGTAGGGTTTTTGAAAATATTGCCGTTTCAAGATTTGTAAATTATCTTTTACGTTGCATGAGTTTACAAAGAGTAAATACAAAGCTTGGAACGGCAATATTTTCAAAAACCCCACAGTCATAAACCATACACCCAATTTTTAACCAGTACAAGAGAAACCACGTGCCATGAATATTGACCTAGTGTCATGGATGGTTAGAAATATTGGCCTAGTGTAATGGGTGGTTAGAAATACTGGATTAGTGTAATGGGTGGTTAGAAATACTGGACTAGTGTAATGGGTGGTTAGAAATACTGGATTAGTGTAATGGGTGGTTAGAAATACTGGACTAGTGTAATGGGTGGTTAGAAATATTGGCCTAGTGTAATGGGTGGTTAGAAATACTGGATTAGTGTAATGGGTGGTTAGAAATACTGGATTAGTGTAATGGGTGGTTAGAAATACTGGACTAGTGTAATGGGTGGTTAGAAATACTGGACTAGTGTAATTGATGGATCATACGATAGTTTGTTACACTGTGCTTTAAAAAGGCATACCATGTAAAACTCATGACGGTAGCGAATGTGACTAATCAAACCGATTTGTCCTGTAAATGTTCGTCCACAATGGTTGCATGCGAACACATGGTCTGTTCCACCATCATGCACCATCTGACGTCTTACGTGCTCAGTGTATGACCTATCTGCAATCATTTTCTCCTTTGTTTTTATTCTGTTTCTGATTTTTCCCTCCATGCAACACGATCAGCGTCGACATGCTGCCAAAGTGCAATACAAGTGCCTGTATCTTTCATGTCTCGCTTACACATATTTTTGTATCGTAGTAGAGGCCGCCCACGACATCTCATATTCATCTGTAATGCACCAAAGCAGATGTCCTTTTGTATTCTGTCGTCATCCACCATCTTAACGTGTCCTATCCAAACAAGTCTACGAAGACTGAGCATGGAATAAACCGCCACACAACCTGATCTTTCCAATACTTCAGTATTTGTGATTTTGTCTTGCCACTTAATACCAAGTATTCTTCGCAGACACCACATATGAAAGCTGTTTAAACGTTGCTCTTGGTGTGAGTAAGTTGACCAGGCTTCACTGCCATAAGAGTACTAAGGACACAGGCTTGATAGACCAGGACATGTGTCTTGGCAGTTAGCTTCCTGTTCTCCCAGACTCTTTTTGTTAACCTGTTCACTGTTGTTGCTGCCTTACCAATCCTGATGTTGATTTCCTGATATAGGGATACTTTACTCTTTGCCTCTGATTCTATATATGTAAAATCGTCTAATATCTCCAATTTGCCTTCGTCAATATAGATTGATGGTACCCCATGTGCACATTGTGGCATAATCTGTGTCTTCGTTTTTTGCTAATTGTTAAACCAAATTCATAACAAGCGTTGGAGAATGCAGATAGTAGACTTAAATCTTCCTCGCAGTGTGTCGTAATTGCAGCATCATCTGCAAACAGCAACTCTCTTAACAGTACCCTGTTAATTTTGGTCTTGGCCTTCAGTCTCTGAGCAGTGTCGAGGCCGCCATCTTAGCGTGAGTGAATGTATATACCACCATCCTGGTCACGAAAGGCATATTTCAGTAGAAGTGAAAAGTATATTCCAAAGAGGGTAGGAGCAAGTACATGACCTTGCTTAACTCCACTCTTGATTTCAAGCTCTTCTAAAGTTGTACCATCAAACTTGAACATACCCTTCATGCCTGTGTGAATGATTTCACAATGGACAGAAGAGTTGGCGGGCAGCCGATCTTCGTTGGTGCCTTGGAGCAGACCCTTACGACTGACTAAATGAAATGCTTTTGTGAAGTCGATGAAGGCAATAAGCAGTGGTTGGCCCTGTTCACGGAATTTTTTCTTGCAATTGTCGCAATGAGAATATCATATCAATGGTAGACCGGTTCCGACTAAAGCCACAGTGTGATTCCGGGTATATTTGATTTCCCAGAGATTGAAGTGTTCGCAGAACAATTCTGGCAAATATTTTCCTAACAATACACAAAATTGAGACACCCCTATAGTTGTTACAGTCACTCCAATCGCCCTTGTTCATTTAAAGTGTTATGATGCTTGAATCTTTGAAATCATGTCGGACATGTCCTTCTCGCCAGCAGAGCTCTATTAGCTGGTGGATCTGTATAGTGAGTGTGTCTTGCCCACTCCTTATAACCTCTATTGGAATCCCATCCTTACCTGGAGCCTTGCCAGATGCAAGTTCATTTATAGCACACTTAACTTCTGTTATGGTGGGAAGTGTGTCCAGGTGGTCAAGAGTTGGCAGGGCTTTTATGGCGTTGATAGCATCATCCGCTAGTTTGGTCTCGCTTGTGTAAAGCTCCAAATAGTGCTCTACCCATCTATCCATCTGCTGTTTCTTATCAGTGATGATTTCTCCAGTCAGAGTTTTCAGTGGTTGACTTCTTGGACCGCAGGCATTCTTTATCCCTTCATATATGCCGCTGATGCTTCCGTTATCACTAGCATTTTGAATGCACTTGCATAATTTCATCCAATAGTCGTTTGTTTGCACACTGCTCGGCAGCTTTTTGCACATCCTTCCTAGCTTGTTTCAGCTCACTAAGAGTGTTTCGAGTTGTTTTTTCCTTATTTCTTAAGAGAGCTGCAATCTCCTTTCTATCAAGCAAGGGCTGCAGTGTCTAGCTGTTTGCTGCAACCCAGTTCTGCCTCTTATGATCCACAGTGACTTCTGGTCATCAACACAGCGGTTAGGCATTGAATCGTTAAGGCCTGTGGCGTGTTTATGCTTGCAGCTACGGTTTGCAATCGCATTTTCCTCACGTTGGACTGGTAGTACATGGTTCCGTCGCCCTGCTACTGAGTGAGTGCTGTGAAATTCGCGTGGAATGCTGTTACATCTGTCCTGTACAGTGACCCGCATGTTCGGAACAATGGCTACCGGCTGTTGCTGAATTGACTGATTTGCCTTTTCGGTTCACGAGTTCATTTTTCAGAACACTCCTGGGAGTCGGCGCGGAAGCTACGGATTTCCTGCTTGATGCGACACTTTCGGCGGGTCGCCCTGAGGTAAAAGACCGAACCATGTGAGAAAACCCGGGTCAATGAGGTCTTTCTAGTGACTGCCTAGTTCATCGACCATGAACTGTGGTTTTTGTGGATGAATTTTGTGTTGGCATTCTGGCGTCGGCATTATGCAGTCTACCTGTGCGGGCTGTTGGATTGCCGAGACTCCTGTCTATTCCATTATTCACATTGGACAGTGGGAAGCATTTTGTGTGATATTCTCTGGCACAGGAATGGAGCATAATGGGGACGACAAGTTGCCGTGAATTTGGAACCTCGACTAACTAACTAACTAACTAACTAACTAACTAACTAACTAACTAACTAACTAACTACCTAACAAACTAACTAACTAACTAACGGTGACATAAACCCATACCGTCGTTTTATAAAGAGTTTTAAACAGACGTAGTAGCTGGGGCTTTATTGCAAAGGCTAATGGATGAGTCTTGAAGAAGGAGAGTCTGGAATATGAGACTACGACCTCCAGCATGAGAATGGAGGTGGAGGGAGTAACAGCGGCATTCAGGTGGCTACAGAAGACCACTGCAACACACGTTGTATTCATTACGGATTCAAAGAGTATGCTTAGTAAGGTGGAGAAAACAATGTTTCGTGTGGAATGGCTCTCGTCGCTTCAGAGGTCACAGATTGTGAGAATTGTATGCATATTTTGCCCTGGCCATGCGGTGGTACGGGGGAATGAACAGGCTGATATGCTAGCTGGGAATTCACCTCTTGGTGGTAGTTTGCCTATGGACAAGGAGGAGGTGATCGTGCGCTTGTGGGACCAGGTGGAGAAGGCGGAGGAACAGATTGAGAACCCATATGTGGAAAGAATGAGATTGCGGGGGATCGGCAGGGATTCTGGAAGAATCTCAAAACTCAGAGGGAAGACCAGGAGAACTTTTAATCTGATAGCGGTTTGAACTATTAGTAGAATGACTCTTCGCTGGCTGTTGAACGAGGGGACGGAGCACGTATGGGAATGTCCTGAGTGCAGTGATGTCAGTTCTTAACTCAACTCGTAAAGAGTTTCCTTAAGTATACCCCAATTTTCACTTGCTGTAACCTTTTCTGATGTATCAGTGAGAGCGTATTCAAGGTGCCCTTGGACTTCACAGCATTTATCAGGATGTTTGAGGTTGATAATATTAATCCTGGGGTTAGATTTGTGTTTAGCTGTGTAGATTCTCTTTGGTCTCAGTCTAACCCTTGCTACAACCAAAGAATGATCCGTACCACATTCAGCACTGTGGTAACTTTGAGTTAATGATGTTTGGTTCAGATGGTGTTTCCATGTGATGATGAAGTCCAGCTGATGCCAATGGCCGGATGTTGGATGTTTCCATGTGACCTTATGCCGCTCTTTGTTTACACAAAAAAGGAGTTTGTAATGCATAGGTCATTTCTGGTGCAATGCTCGAACAGCCTTTGCCCATTCTCATTCATGCTACTAATGTTGTATTTTCCAAGGCACACTGGCCATAAACTCGAGTCCTGGCCCACACGAGCATTGAAATCACCGAGTATATACTTGTAGTAGGATATTGGTACTGCCTTGATCTCAGAGTCTAACTTCTCATAGAATCATCAGAGAAAGTGAGTGTCGGTGCATATGCAGTGTTAATTGTTGCAAAACTACAAGAAGTTGCCAAGCGCAGGGATAATAGTCTGTCATTACCTCCAGCTGGAATTTCAATCATTCCCAATAGTAACTTCTTCACTTCAAATCCCACACCATGTTGCCTTTTTACTGTCTGCCCTCCACCTTCCAAAAAAGGTGTACGTGTTTTCCTTGAGTGACCCTTCCTCAGCGAGGCGAGTCTGCTGCAGGCCAGCATTATCAATGTTAAGACGATTGGGTTCGGCATCAATCACATTTTTCTGACATCATCAATATTTATCAGATCAATGGAAGATTCCGGACACATGATTCGTATGTTCCAGGTTGTAAGCTGTAGTTTTAGGTTTCTATTATTCTGTTTAGTGCCTGGTGCACTTGTTTTACATCCTGCAACTTAGATTTTGTCTTAGCCCCAAGCACCCATTGAAGCAGGCAGGCTGGGGCGGATCAGCACCCAATTGACCGGGGGCTGCCCAGCTTGAGGCGGGCGGTAGCTGATCAGTAATACCTATAGGTTTCTCCCACGGTCAGATCATGCAGCATGATCCCTCTCTCGGCCTGCCTAGTTTACTCCAATGGAAAGGTAACACCCCTACATCTGGAACAAGACAAGCTGCAGAAACTGCTTTATCAGCAAAGCAATGCTCTAACTGTCCGCCTGTCAGAGCTTCGATCCTAGACCAGTTGCTAACCAAGGCTTAGGGCCTGGTCATGACATATAATCTTTAGATTGCATTTCCTCACCATAGAGTTAGAACGTATCCTCTTGATTGCGCTGCTCCGCCTGAAGCCGTTGGCACAATGTGTTGTGTCGGGTTTGGTGAGCGCCGCCCAACATTCAGTGCTAACAGAGCGCAGATAGTACTGTCTACTGTCATACGGTAGCTCAGTCATATCAAAGACCTGAGTTCTCCGCGGTATACAATAATGAGGAGTCAATCCAAAACTCTCACTCTAAGTTTTATTTCGTAGCTTATCTGTACAGATGTGAGAGGGTGGTTTATAAAGTTAATATACCAACATGCAAATGCTGTTTTGAAGTTGTGGGCAATAATAAAACAACATTTAAACTTAGGTTCGAGGAAGTATCTTTAACCATAGTGTTTGTGAATACGACAGGGGAAGTAATTGCTGCTCCACACTTTCAGTGAGAACAGAAGGAAACATAATTACTTCCCTTGACAGCTGTTGACTGTAACGGAAGACATTTATTAATACTAATTTAATCCTTACAGGACGGCATCTTTATTGGCGTTTTGCTAATGTTTGAGACACAATGAACTGTGTTCTCTGGAAACCGTGCCGCTGACAGCCGTCCCCAACACACAATGCTGCTGCTGGTAGTCACTTTGAGAGCATTTCTCAGGTGTTCTAGTATTGCAATGTAATAGTGAATAGATCCGTTACAAATAAACTCTAAGGATGGCTCATACAATTCTCTAACACAATTCAAAGCAGGGGTGTGCACTATGTAGGTGGACTTGCTCTACGCCATCAACTTACTGTGGGTGTATCCGTTATTCCACAGACATTGTTTTCTTAACCTCAAAATACATCTAGGAAGCTTAACGAAAGGAAAAACACGCACAGATACACATGCACACACACACGTGCGCTCACACACACACACACACACACACACACACACACACAAACACACACACACAAACACACACACACGCGCGCGCGCGCGCGCACACACATACAAGCGAACGTTTCGACCAATATCTGCATCAACGAACAAAGAATAGACACTTAGCTAGAACACAACAATATCTGCATTACCGCACAAAGAACAAACACTTACCTAGAACACTACAATATCTGCATTAACGAACAAAGAACAAACACCTACCTAAAAGAATACCACAATATCACAATCATAAATAAGTCACCCACGTGTTTAACTTGAATATCGCGACTGCTAGTTTGTAGTTTTCGTTGAACCACGTGGAAACATTTATGATCGTAATATTTCAGTTTTATATCTAAGTATATATCGTGACAACTGGAAATATCGAGGGGAAGAGAGGCATAGGCGGACCAAGAGAAATAATGCTTGACGGACTGAGACGGTGGTATGGAGGAACATCGGCAGCAGAGGTGATCCAGAACACCAAAGACCGAGATCTGTGGAGAGTCCTGAACGAAGACGCCAGTCGGCACGGCACTTGATGATGATGATATCTAAGTATGGTTTTTCTTTCTCTGTCTGTCTGTCTCTCTCTCTCTCTCTCTCTCTATATATATATATATATATATATATATATATATATATATATATATATATATATATATATATCCATGGGTGAATGTGTGCGTATGTATGGTTATTTGTGTGTGTTTGCTCAGCTATACGGATTATGGAAACGTTCGCATATACCTATGTGTGTTTGTATGTGTGTATGTCTGTTTGTGTGTGTTTGTATGTGTGTTTGAATATGTGTTTGTGTTTGTGTGTGTTTGTATTGTGTTTGTTTGTGTGTGTTTGTGTCTGTTTGTGGGTGTTTATGTCTGTTTCTGTGGGCGTTTGTGTGTGTTTGTGTGTGTATGTATGTTTGTGTGTGTTTGTGTGTCTCTTTGAGTGTTTGTTTGTTTGTCATGTTTGTGTGTGTTTGTGTGTGTATGTGTTTGAGAGTCTAGGCGTGTTAGTGTGTATTTGTGTGTGTGATTGTGTTTGTGTTGTGTTAGTTAATGTGTACGATTGTGTGTATTATTGTGTGTGTGACTGTGTGTGTAATTGTGTGTGTGTCTTTGTGTGTGCGTTTGTATGTGTAATTGTGTCTGTGTTTGTGTGTGATTGTGTGTGTGATTTGTGTGCATGGGTGTGCGTGTTTGTGTGTGTGATTGTGTGTGTGTTTGTGTGAGTGTGTGTGTGTGTGTCCATTTGTAGAGTGTATTTTTCTCAAGAATTTTGCAAAATATTGTTGCAATCTGTCTCAAAAGGGAAATGCCTATGTATTGTGTGCAGTGTCTATTACTGCCTTTGTTTTTCCAAATTCTGATAGTTATGGCGCTTTCCCGGTCACGTGGTGTCTATTGTTCTACCCAAACATGGTTAAATAGTCTATGTAGCCATGTTGTTCCTACTTCTCTTGCTGCTTTAATTAGTTCATTTGGTATTTCGTCTTGTCCCGTTGATTTATTCAATGGGACTAATCTGATGATTTTTCTAATTTCTTCTTTCAGTATGTCTGGTTCAAGTTCTTCGGCAGCATCTGTTTTAGGATTTGTTTGTGTTCACTTATTGGTTCTCCTTTTTCGCTTTGAATTATTTCATTTGGGTCAAAGGGTCCTGTTCTGGTTTTCATTGCATTGATATGTTTATATAAGTTTCCAGTTGCCTCTTTGTAGTTTTTATTTAGGGTTTCTCCTTATTCCTCTCATTCTTTTGTTTTTCTTTATTTATTTTTCTGTTCGAGTGTCTTCTTGCTGTTCTATATTCTATGTAATCATGATCCTGTTTGCTTTACACCTACTTTTTATATTTTTTCTTTTCGTCTTTTAAAGCTTTCTTTACCTCGACCTTCTACTCAGTTATTTTCTTTGTCCGTGTTTTGAGTTTACTGGTGGTTACACGTGTTATTTTTGCAGTATTTAACATACTTGATTTGAACATCTCTCATTCTTCTTCCACTGTTTTTCTAACTATAGATAGTTTTACAAAGATTTCAATGAGTTCTTTCTCATAATTTTTCCTCACTGTCTCGTCTTTGAGGTCTTTGAAATTTTTTAAGTTTACTTATTCTCATAATATGCATTTTCTTGATCTTTGCTTTCTTCTTTTGTTGGTTCTTTTTGTGGTAGTAACTGCTTTGTGGTCTGTGTTTATATTTAAGTTAGGCACTGCCTTTGCATCTAATATATTTCTCTGTCTCTTATTTCTTGTTAATATAAAATCAATGTGGCTTTTGGTGTCTAGATGTTCCACTTATTCCAGATGTATATTTGTGAATCGTTGTGTTTATAAAATGTGTTTCTCATATAGAAGTCGTATTGGCTGCATAGTTGTATCAATCTACTTCCATTATCATCTCTTTCATTGTGTGGGTCTCCAAATGCTCCAAGATGTTTTATATGTCTGTTCTGTTATGTCCTAGTCTTGCATAGAAGTCTCCCATAACTATGAAGGTGTCCTGCTTCTCTATTTTATTTAGTATGACATGGATGTCTTCGAAGATCTCACATTCTAGTTCAATTTTGTTGGTATTACATGATGTGTATACTTGTACATATGTAATAATTGTTTGTTCTTTTATATTCTCATTGTTATGGCTTTTTCTGATATACATTTTATTTTTAATATTCTTCTTGCTAGCCATGGTTAAATAAATATTCCTACACAGTGACTTGCCCTTTCTTGTTGTTCCACTCTGGAGTAGACACACGTAAAACAGTGGCTGATCTTTTTGCATCATTTCCATATTATTCTGATGTCCTCTATTCCCATCACTCCAATTTTCCTCTTTTGCATTGTTTCTATCAATTCTTCTTCTTTACCGTTAAAACCATAGATAAACATTGTGCCACTTTGTTTAAATCGCTAATCCATCTCGTTGTCCTTTAACGTTGCCGGGTCTGTTTCCAGTTGGGTCAGTCCGATTATACTTCTCCTTTTTTCTTTGAGCAGTACGAAAAATCCCCTGCCGGCTTGCTGGGCCAATAGTAGGTTTAGGACAGAAAAATCTGACCAAGGAGAGTCCGTCCCCCTTCGCCAGCCAGCTCCCCGTTGGCCCATGGCCTCGCGGTCATGGTTTCCCAGTCTGCACCACGGGAAGATGAGGTTGATCTGTTAAGTCTGCGGGTCATCGACAAGCTACTAATTTTCACTTTTCACCGCGCCTGAGAGAGGATAGCCGACCCTAATCCTACTGTCTGCAGGGCCAGTCATAGTCCACACCTCGCAATGTCAGCTCCGTTATATCCACACGTGTGATATTTTATGTAGCAATTGGCATGTGTAGAAAAGACTAATACAACACCTGCTTAGGTCCGACAGAGTTACTAGTGTGAGAAAAATAATGTTAACAGTTACTGATAGGAAAGGCAGGAGAGTTAAGTACTTGCCATTCATAGCTTAGGTAGTCACCGTAGCGTAGCGGCTAGAGGTCGCCTGCCGGCCCTGTGGTCATGCATTGGTAGTCCACTTCAGAGTGGTCATCCTGAACAGGAGCACGTGTATCAAAAGATGTACAACAGCATTGCACTCTGCAGACATCCTGGTGGTCTGAATGGTGATCTGCAGACAGGAGTGGAAGAATCAGAAAGTTAACACTAAAGAAAAGTGGTTAACCCACCATCTGCAGCCAAAAACCAAAATTCAGTCAGCCACCTAGCCAAGATGACTTTCTTAATCTCGTCATTACCATTTTATTGAATAGATTGTGTGTAACTTTACTTCAGACTTTGTGAAGTTCATGTATATATTCTATGTAGGTAACGCTGTCAGTGAATGCCTATACAGCAAATGTATTTCTTCTCCTTCTACTGCTTCTTCTTCTTCTACGTTCTTCCGGAGAGTTTCTCCTCACGTATCTTCACTAGCCATGATTTAGACCAGTCCTCTAGCGCTGATAGGGCTTGCTGTATTCTGCTCTTTGCTGTACTAATATATTCTTCAGATGTCCATATGGCTAGGTCATCTGCAAAGGAGGATGTGTGTACTCTGGCTGGAAAATTTTTCGTGATGGCACTTATATATGCTAGGAATAATGTTGATGAAAACCAACATAATCAGTCCGAGATAGAACTCACAAGGCAAGAGTTAGGGTGAATAAACCCACAAAATCCACGGACCTCAACAAAAACCACAGCTGAAAAACGCAGGTTGAACGAGGCCGAATTTGGAATTTTTGTTTTGAAAATTTGAATTGGAATTGGGTTGGTGAAAGAACTCCTCTTTGGGGGACACCTTGCTCCAACCGCATCTTTTTTGCTGGTTTGTTCTTGTACTTGTACTTTTTTGTTCTGGCAGTTCTGGTCTCAAGGTAGTAGCTGATCCATTTATACATTTTCCCACAAACATGCATTTTTTGCAGTTTTACTTTCAGTCCTTCCTTCCATACTTTATCAAATGCATTTTTCTAAATCTATCCAGATCGCTAGTGTATGCTTTTTCTCTTGGAAGGCATCCTCTATTTCCTGAGCTAAATAGGTTATTTGATCTTCAGTGGATCTGTACTTTCTGAATCCTGCTTGGTGTGGTGTTAAGAGTTTGGTTTTCTTCCAGATGCCATGTTAGCCTGCCATTGATAATGCGTTCCATTAATTTTCCTACACAGCTAAGTAGACTGATAGATCGATAGCAATTTGGTTCTTCCAGGTCTTTTCTTTTCCTTGGGATTTGTATTAGTATAGCTTCCTTCCATGCCTGTGGGACTATTCCTCTCTTCCAGCTGTTATTTAGGACTGCTAGTAGTTTCATTTTTGCTTTAGTACCTAGTCCAATTAGCATTTCATTTGTGATTCCTTCCTGTCCTGGTGATTTGTTCTTTTTTAAGGTATTTATTGCCTGTTCCATTTCATCCATTCTTAGATTTGCCATCATCTATTCTGCTGCTGTCTCTGTATTACTATGATGTGTCTGTTTATCTTTGATTGCTTTCTTCTATTTGGTTGTAATATCAATGTGGTTTACACTAGCATAGTGTTCCATTAGTGCATTTGCAGCCTTTTTTCCTGTAAGCAAGGCATTTCCTTGTTCACTTGTTATTTGTTTGTTTCTGGGACCTTTATTGTTCATGGCTTTCACTAGTTTCCATAGTTTGTTTCCATCCCTGTCAAAGTTCAGGTTTTCTGTTTTTTTCCTCCAACATTCTCTTGTTGTTTGATTTACTGTTCTTTTATATTTTGCTGAGAAGGCTTTGAGAGAAATGTTCACTTCAGTTGTTCTCTCTCTCTCTCTCTCTCTCTCTCTCTCTCTCTCTCTCTCTCTCTCTCTCTCTCTCTCTCTCTCTCTCTCTGCTGTCTTCCTGGCATTCAACTTTGCCCTCCAAAATGTGTAGTTCTTCAGTCCAGTATGGTTTGTAATTTTTCCTCGCTCCTCTTGGAATGGACTCAATGGCCGCCTGTATTATTGCTTTGTTTAGACTTTCCGCCATTTGTTTCATGTTGCTATGTCGTGTACTTATGTTTTCATAATATTTGTCTGTTAGTATGGCAAATCTGTCCCAGTCAGCTCGTTTGTAATTCCAGCGAGGCAAAGACTATTGCTCCTGTGGAACATACTCCATATTCATTATAAGCTTGACTGTTCTGTGGTCACTACCTGCTAATTGGTCAAGAAAATGGCGATCGATTTTGTGAAGGATATCTCCTGTGCATAAAGCTAAGTCTGGAGTAGAGGTGGTAAACCATCTTCTAGAGTAAGAAGCTCGGTGTGTCGTTCGCTTTGTTAAGTAGATGGAGATTTGAGTCTATTTCCCAGTCCTCCAATTCATCACCTCTGCTGTCAGTATATGGGTATCTCCATCTTTCTGAACAGCTATTAAAGTCTCCGACAATAATGCAGTTTGCGTCAGTTATTTTCATGTTTGAAAGTGTAAGGTCTTTTACCTGCTGGGCTGTACAGATTGTAAATTCTTATTTTCACGTCCTTTATCATTATATCATCATCATCATCATCATCATCATCATCATCATCGTCATTCTCATCATCATCATCATCATCATCATCATCATCATCATCATCATTTTCCACTTCTGCCTTCAGGCTTCGTGGGGAGGAATAATTTGCGTTCCAGCGCCCGGTGGGCGGCACTGGATAGTGTCATTCCGTGTGATTGTACAATGTCTTTGATGTCGTCAATCCATTTTCTTCTTGGACGTCCTCTTGGTCTTGTCGCAGATTAGCTTAGATGTAAAGCCAGTGATGGTAGTTATTGGTGTTGCATTCTAACGACATTGCCAAACCACTTGATCTTCTGCCTTTCAATAACTGTGTCACAAGGCGTTGATCCCACAGTCTGTGTGATGACAGCATTTCTTTCTCGGTCTCAGATTGTTAGGTTGGTAGCTCTCCTCAGGCATCTCATCTCGCAGGTGTTGATTTTGCGAAGGTGTGATTTGGATAGAGTCCAGGTTTGAGATTGGTAGCATAGCGTTGGTGTGAATATGTTGTTTATTATCTGTCGTTTTACGGACATGGGTATATTTGGATGTTTCAGTAAGGGTGATAGTTGATATGTAAGTGCACTAGCTTTTTGACATCTGATTTCGATTTCTCTGTCCAATCTACCATCTTCTGTGATGATACTTTAAAGATATTTGAATTCTTTAACTTGTTTCAGAGTTGTGTTATCTATTTGTACACTTAACGGGCCCGGCGATCTGCTAACTTGCATTACTTTGGTTTCGGCTGTGTTTATACTCATATTGTATCTGCTGCAGGTTGAACTCAGATTATTAATATGATGTTGTAGTCTTCCCCCATGGCTGTAAAACAGGCACTGATCGTCTGCAAATAGAAGTTCATTTATTTCCTGTAGATCAGTTGTTTCATCTGGAGTAAAGAGGTCTAAATTTTCTGAATCTGTTCTGTCAAGATTTGCTTCTTTGGATATTCTGTCTATGTAGACATTAAATAGCAGAGGAGAGAGCACACATCCCTGTCTCACCCTTGTATTGGATGTGAACATATCTGTTATTCCTTCTTATGTTCTTACTGCACTTCGGCTCGAGTGGTACATGGCTATGGTGTTTTCTAGCAATTGCCCTTGTATCCCATAGTCTTCAAGGCTGGTCCATAATTTGTATCTGTCTACTCTATCGAAAGCCTTTTCCTGATCAACAAACACAATATTCTGCTGGTCACTATATTCGATAGTTTTTTCACATATTTGTCTAATTGTAAATAGTGCATCAGTGCAACTTTTACCTTTCCGAAAACCTAAGTGTATTTTGCTTAACTGTTGTTCAACTATGGGTCTAGCTCTTTGTTCCAATAGTTTTGCGTACATTTTCTCTATATGGCTTAGGAGTGATATACTTCTGTATGTTTCACACTCTCTCATATTGCCTTTCTTTTTCCATATCGGTACTATTATTGCCTGTTGCCAAATCACCTGGGATTTTTCTTTCTTCCCATGCTATATTGACAAGTCTTGTTAGCCATTTAACTCCTGTTTTCCCACAGACTTGAATAGCTTCTGTGGTTATTCCATCTGGACCCGGTGATTTGTTTTTTTGGACTTTTCTGTATAACTGCTTTGACTTCTGCAGGTATAAAATTTGGTTCTTGTTGTCCGTGACTTATTGGCACAAAAGTGAGGTTTTCTATGTTATGTGTGGGATTAAGTAGTTCTTGAAAGTATTCTGCCCACCTAGCTAGGCTTTGTTGTGGATTAAATATTGGTATACCTCTTTTGCTGTTTATGATGGTGGTTGTATTGTATCATTACCGTATGACAGTAGACGGTACTACCTGCTTTCTGTCAGCGCCGAATGTTGGGCGGCGCTTACCAAACCCGACACCCCACATTGTGCCAACGGCTTCGGGCGGAAGAGCGCAATTGGTAGGGTACTAGCCTTATCCTGGTGTGAGGAAATGCAACCCAAAGACAAAATAAGTCATGGCAGGGCAGACCAGGCCCTAAGCCTTGGTTGGCAGCTGGTCTAGGATCGAAGCTCTGACAGGCGGACAGTTAGAGCATTGCTTTGCTGATCCGGCAGCTTCTGCAGCTTGTCTTGTTCCAGATTATAGGTGTCAACTTTCCTCTGGAGTGAACTAGGCAGGCCGAGAGAGGGATCATGCTGCATGGGCAACACATGGTTTCTTTATTTTAGCCCAGGCTTTGTGCTATGGAGAGGCAATAACTCCATCCCTGGTCTTAACCGGTCTCGGAATCAAAGCGAGAGGCAACTGTTACGGGTTATAAGTCCTTGTCAGTTGGCGTAGACATGGGGCGCCACGCGTTGCCTCTGACGGTGGGAGACACCTACAGGTGTCACTGATCAGCTACCGCCCGCCTCAAGCTGGACAGCCCCCAGCCAATTGGGTGCTGATCCGCGACAGCCTGCCTGCTTCAAAGGGTGCTTGGGGCTAGGACAAAATCTGAATCGCAGGCTGTAAAACCAATGCACCAGGTACTAATAAAAAGAATAGACACCTCAAGCTACGGCTTGCAACCTGGAACGTGAGAACCATGTGTCCAGGATTTTCCACTGACTTGACAAATATTGACGATGTGAGAAAAACGGCTGTGATTGATGCTGAACTCGATCGTCTTAACATTGATATTGCTGGCCTGCAGGAGACTCGCCTCGCTGAGGAAGGGTCACTCAGGGAAAACAATTACACCTTTTTTTGGAAGGGAAGAGGGCAGGCAGAAAAAAGGCAACATGGTGTGGGCTTTGCAGTGAAGAATTCGCTACTGGGAATTATTGATATCCCAGCTGGAGGTAATGAAAGATTATTATCACTGCGCTTGGCAACCTCCTGTGGATTTGCCACCATTCTCACTGCATATGCACCGACACTCGCTTCCTCTGGTGATGTGAAGGATATGTTCTATGAGCAGCTAGACTCTGCGATCAAGGCAGTTCCAAAATCCGACTACATTTATATGCTCGGTGATTTCAATGCTCGTGTGGGCAAGGACTCGAGTTCATGGCCAGTGTGCCTTGGAAAATACAACATCGGTCGCATGAATGATAATGGGCAAAGGCTGCTGGAGCATTGCACTAGAACTGACCTATGTATTACAAACTCCTTTTTTAAAACAAAAGAGATGCATAAGGTCACATGGAAACATCCAAGATCCGGCCATTGGCATCAACTGGACTTCATTATCACACGGAGACAACATCTGAACCTTACATCATTAACTCGAAGCTACCACAGTGCTGACTGTGATACAGATCATTCTTTGGTTGTTGCAAGGGTTAGACTGAGACCAAAAAGAATCTACACAGCTAAACACAAGTCTAGCCCCAGGATTAATATTACTAACACTCACGATCCTGGAAAGTGCTTTGAATTTCAACAGCAACTTGAAGACGCTTTCAATGATACATCAGAAAATTGTATAGTAAATGATAAATGGAGTAAACTTACGGAAACTATTTATAAAACAGCGGTAGGGGTTTACGGCACTGTGGATCATAAGAGGCAGGACTGGTTTGCGGCAAACGGCCAGATACTGCAGCCCTTGATTGATAAAAAGAAGATAGCTCTCTTAAGAAACAAGGAAAGACCAACGCGTAACACTCTGAGTGAGCTGAAGCAAGCAAGGAAGGATGTACAAAAGGCTGCCAGGCAGTGTGCGAATGACTATTGGATCAAGTTATGCGAGTCCATTCAAATCGCAAGTGATAAGGGAAACATCAGAAGCATGTATGAAGGGATAAAGAAAGCCTGTGGTCCAATGATCAAAAGAAGTGCACCGCTGAAAACCTTGACTGGAGAAATCATCACTGATAAGAAACAGCAGATGGATAGATGGGTCGAGCACTATTTAGAGCTTTACTCAAGTGAGACCAAGTTAGCGGATGATGCCCTCAACGCCATAGAGGCCCTGCCAACTCTTGACCACCTGGACACACTTCCCACTATAACAGAAGTTAAGTGTGCTATAAATGAGCTTGCATCTGGCAAGGCTCCAGGTAAGGATGGGATTCCAATAGAGGTGATCACGAGTGGGCAAGACACACTCGCTCTACAGATCCACCAGCTAATAGAGCTATGCTGGCGAGAAGGACAAGTCCCACAGGATTTCAAAGATTCAAACATCATAACGCTGTACAAGAACAAGGGAGATCGGAGCGACTGTAACAACTATAGGGGTATCTCACTTCTGTGTATTGTTGGGAAAGTATTTGCCAGAATTGTCCTGCACAGACTTCAAGTCCTGGGAGATCAAGTCTACCCCGAATCACAGTGTGGCTTCCGTCAGAACCGGTCTACCATTGATATGATATTCTCATTGCGACAGATGCAAGAAAAATGCCGGGAACAAAATCAGCCACTGTTTATTGCTTTCATCGACCTCACAAAGGCATTCGATTTGGTCAGTCGTGAGGGTCTATTCAAAGCACTAAAGAAGATTGGCTGCCCACCAACTCTTCTGTCCATTGTAGAATCGTTCCACACAGGCATGAAGGGTATAATCAAGTTTGATGGTGCAACTTCTGAAGAATTTGAAATCAAGAGTGGAGTTAAGCAAGGCTGTGTGCTAGCCCCCACCCTCTTTGGGATATACTTTTCACTTCTACTGAAATATGCCTTTCGTGATCAGGATGATGGTATATACATTCACTCACGCTTAGATGGTGGCCTCTATAATGCTCAGAGATTGAAGGCCAAGACCAAAATTAGCAGGGTACTAATCAGAGAGTTGCTTTTTGCGGATGATGTTGCGATTACGACCCACTCTGAGGAAGAATTACAACATCTACTATCTGCATTCTCCAATGCTTGTTCTGAATTTGGTTTAACAATTAACAAAAAGAAGACACAGATTATGTCACAAGGTGCACATGGTGTACCATCAATCTTTATTGACGACGCCGAACTGGAGATAGTAGACCATTTTACATATCTAGGATCAGAGGTAAATAGCAAATTATCCCTCGATCAGGAAATCAACATCAGGATTGGCAAGGCAGCAACAACAATGAACATGTTAGCAAAAAGAGTCTGGGAGAACAGGAAGCTTACTGCCAAAACAAAAGTCCTCGTCTACCAAGCCTGTGTCCTTAGTATTCTTCTTTATGGCAGTGAAACCTGGACAACTTACTCACGCCAAGAGAAACGTTTAAACAGCTTTCATATGCGCTGTCTGCGAAGAATACTTGGTATTAAGTGGCAAGACAAAATCACAAATACTGAAGTATTGGAAAGATCAGGTTGTGTGACGGTGTATTCCATGCTCAGTCTTCGTAGACTTAGATGGATAGGACACGTTAGGAGGATGGATGATGGTACAATACCAAAGGACATCTTTTTTGGTGAATTACAGACGGGTAGGAGATCACAGGGTCGGCCTCTACTACGATACAAAGATGTGTGTAAGCGGGACATGATTGATACAGGCATTGATAATGCACATTGGGAGAACGTCGCTGCTGAACGTGTTGCATGGAGGGCAACTATCAGAAACGGAATAAAGACAAAGGAGAAAATGATTGCAGATAAAGCACACACAGAGCGTGAAAGACGTAAGATGGTGCAAAATGGTGGAAATGACCATGTTTTCACATGCACCTACTGTGGGCAAACATTTGCAGCAAGAATTGGCCTTACCAGCCACACTCGCCACCGCCATGGATCGTAGTTATTAAGCCTTTTTGAAGCACAATGTACCAAACTATCGTCTGTCAAGACGGAAAGGTGCCAATGTATGTAATGTATGTATTGTATCGTGCATCTCTGTTTCTCATTGCATTGACACGTTTATAAAATTATCTTGGGTAGTCTTTGCTAGAGCGTAATCTTGCCAAGAAATCAACATACAGCTGAAAAGATGCTGGTGTTGATAGCGATGTCCTGTAAAGGATATGCAAAAAAGAAAAAAAAAGTTAGTCTTTGCTAAGGGTTGCCATCTGATCACCGTAGATTCTCCAGGATTCATCTTTAGATGTTCTAATTGTTCGTTTGGCATTTCGTCGTGCAATTCTATAAGTAACATAGTCTTGTTCAGATTTGGTTGTGATCCATTTTCTGAACGCTACCTTCTTTTTGAATATGCTATCTTTAACTTCGTTGGTCCACCAAGCTGTTCTTAATCTTTTGTCTTGCCCTACTTTCTTTGTTCCACATTTATTTTCCAGTGTGTCCTGCATGGCAGCCTTGAAAATTGTTTATTCTTTATCTATGCTTGAGCAGTCGTCAGGAATGTTCTTATGTAGATTTTTGATTTCTTGATTGAATTCGTCCTTAACCGTATTTTCCTGAAGCCTCCTGTAATTGATGACTTGTGTTGTTACCTTTTTGTTTCTTATTTTCCTATATCTTGAAATCTGTTTTATCATGACTGGTTTGTGATCAGTATCAACGTCTGTATATGGCAGTGCTCTTGAATCTAATAGCAGTCCTCTGTCTGATTTCCTAATTAGAATCAAGTCAATTTGAGATGCTTGGTCTATGTCATTCCATTTATACCAGGTCTTGATGTGGCTACGACAATGTTGAAAAAAAACTATTTGCTATTATTAGTCCGTGTTCGGAGCATATGTTGAGTAGACGTTGACCATTGCTGTTACATTCAGTCTCTGTGTCGCTTAATGGCACCATGCAATCCTCCCACGGTGTTCTTTGAGTGCCTATTCGTCCGTTAAAATCACCCATCACTAGTTCATCTGTCTCCCTCACATTATTTAACGTGTCTGCAAGTTTATCAAAATACTCGTCTTTGTCTTCGTCGCTGTTAGTGTCGTTACATTGGGCGTATGTTTGTATAAAAGTTGTTGTTCTTTTTCCTTCTTTGATCTGTACTTGTATTATCCTTTCCAATATAAATTTTCTGTTGATAATGGCTTTCACTTTTTCTGGATGAAACAAAAAACCCACTCCATGTTTAGCTGTAGCTCGCTGGTCGACGCCACTCCATATAAGAACGTAACCTTCATGTATTCGTTTTGCGTTCTGCCCCTTTTTCCTAGTATCTGAGAGTCGTAATATGTGTATGTTTAATTTGTTCATAAATTCTACGAGAGCTGGTTATATATATATATATATATATATATATATATATATATATATATATATATATATATATATATATATATATATATATATATATATATATATATATATATATATATATATATAATATCAACACCTATAATTTCCGTTTGTTTGTCAGAAGTCACCGATACTTCTCTACAAAGTATTGTGTTTCGTGTAAGTATTAGACTCCACCTTTGTGTCTTTTGCGGTCCTAACGTGTGGCCTGATATCCTGTGACTGAGAATATGCGATTGGCATTGAAGTGTGTCTCTTGTATGCATGCCACATCAATTCTATCTTTATGAAGACGATGTGTTAAGGGGACTTCCTTGTTAGAAACTCCTTCGGCTTCCACTGTAGTATGTTGAGTATCCGGGGTGTTTGGTCAATAGCTCTTAACCTACTTCTGTGTGCCTTGACTCCACAGCACAGGAGAAGGTGACCACCAGTAGTCATGGGTGGACCCCCTCGAGGCAGGGGGCCCGGCACTATCACCGCCTGATGGGACTTCACGGGATTAGCACCATACTGATTATTTTTTTTATTTTTGGCATAATGAACTGATTAAGTTACGTTGCACTGCTTTGTCAAGCCTGTAGCTCAGTACATTCGATTTAGTCAACCATTTTTCGGGTGTGCTTTCCAAAGCCTTTGACTGTCCCCAATCTACCTACAAGGCAGCAGGTTTGTGTGTCTCTTCGTCTGGTTCCTCTCCCTTGAACTGTCCGACATGGGTTACCCTACTAGTAGCTGTGCTACCGTCGGCATAGCTCTTGGGGGTCATTGGCACACACAAGCCCCTCTACCTCTTCACGGTGGACACACGGCAGAGGGGCAAATGTATTTGATTAGTATTTACATTAATAACACAACGCTAGGTAATTATAGGTGGTGCAGCCACCGAACTTTTCTCCTTGAACCGGATATGTCGCACAGCGAAGTCTTTTATGTTGACGTTCATAGGCTGGGATTTACTAGTTATACTTCCTTATCTGTTAAGAAGTCTCTTTTCTTAGTGTTTCGGTCGATATCTTACTTTAGCTTGAAGGAATTTTCTGTTATGTCTTCCTTTGTTCGCTATATATAGTATTTTCACTTGTCAGCTGGCCTTGTTCAGAAGTAATGGGTTGCCTGTGTAGGAGCAATACCATACATTACACAGAGAGACAGATAATACGTGGGTGGGACATTTAATAAGAACAGAACCTGCAAAACTAAATCTGTAAAATAACAGGTTGCAGAGCACGAGAAAGACCATGGATCAGTTGGGTCGACATCATCACAAGCATCTTACATCGATAGAAGTTCACATTAGCTAGCGTGCCACACCTGGCTGGCAGTAAAGCATAAATTGCATCCCCAGACAACGACTCTCGGCCAGATCTGAGTCCGCGCAGGGAACAAATTAATTCTTCTAATGTTTGACAGGGCATGGACAACCCAAGACTATGTAGAAGTAGATGCTGAATAATAGAGCACACTGATAATAAGAATATGATTTACACAAAATTATATATATATATATATATGGGCCAATGTTCATACGCTAGTTTTGTAATTATTTAACACACCAATCTCGCGGGTCTGTTTCCCATCTGCCAGTCTGTTCCCTACGTCCATACCTTTGCCAGAGTATCGTCCTTATCGTTACGCCAACATAACGCTGTTAATAATGTTCGCGGGAAGAACATTTTCATTACAAAAATTATGAGCAATTTAAAATTGGCTTATAAGTATTCAAAGCCCAAAAAAAATTCATAACTGAATGTTTTTATGTCAAAGCAGTTACAGACAATGCTAGGCAGCTGTTGTTTATACTCAGATTTATCTACCCCAGCGCACATATCTGAGTGTACATGCCGATCTAAGTACAAACACAAATCTATCTTTAACAAAAGCACATATCGGTGAGGATTTGTGTGTCTGCTACCTGTGGTCCGTTTCATGACGTACCTTGTATCGTCTCCATGGTAACCGCATGCCCTCATGCAGAGATCGAAGACATTACAAGGCCATATTAACTAGATAAACGCATACATATAACGTGCAGACAGCCGGCAGTTCTCTTATCTCATTCTCAATTGGTTGTTTTTCTCTTTCTCCATTCGCAGACTGTGCTCTGGATTTTTTTCCCAGGAATTTTCTCTGGGTGTTGTCGTCTGTTCCGAAACGAGAATTTCAACTCCTATTCCTAAACGATTGTACCTATTTAGTTCTATATTAACTAGAGCAGTGGTTCTCAACCTTTTTTTTTTTTTGTTGTGTGGCTAATGCACCCCTTTACCATATGTTCAGAATGCCTCCCCCCCCCCCCTTTTCGTATTTCCTCCCTATAAATCCCCCACCCCTGCACAGTATACGTAAAAATTGAAGCTAAATTTAATAACACATACTAGAACAAGTCTAAACGGCTACATAAAATGTAATTTGCAGGTCTAATTACGTTATACAACGAATTTTAGAAGAGCGAGAAGTACAGAACCGTAAAGAATGGAGGGAAAAACAATATAAAGTAATCGGTTCTTGTGTTAACGCGATCTTGAAATAATCTTAACCCCTCCTTCCTCCTCCTCCTCCATCCATCCATCATGTGCCATGCCGATAAGCGTGGGCGGTCATGTTATGCCATTTCACTCGATCACCAGAGTCGTGGATCAGCTCTGTGTTCCTGTCTCGACCATGCCATGCGGCCAAGCCATCTAGGTATTTACTTCTCGGTCTTCCCCTTGGTCTCTTCCCTTCGATCTTGCCAGTTGTCACCAAGTTCTCCAAGTCATTTCTTCTCATAACATGTCCAAAAAAGTGTGACTCCCCCTCCTGGAAACCCTAACATTCCCCCTGGAAGGGGTGGGGGTATTTCCCACCTGTTGAGAACCACTGCCCTAAAGGGTTGTGTTTCATTTCGAAACTGCCCTTCCACATTGTCCCATTCCTAATCAGTGTATGAAAGCATTGGTCTTCAGGGGACATAGTTGGCAACACAAGGTACGAGCCCAGTTGTGGCGGATTATATTATTACAGAATAATAAACCAGAGCCATACGTTTGCACCGGGGCCCTGAGATGTATATAGCAAACCTAGTCGACGGCGTTACGGGCGCAGTTTGTAATCCCGCATACCCGCGTTTGAAACGCAGCTGTGTTGGTTTTTTATGAAATGGTATGGGTGCCGGTCGTTCAGAAAGCAATGGCAAACTACTGAACGTAAACTTGCCCAAGAATAACGAACTACCAAAAAATGCTGGGGTTAACTGCTACGTCCTGTAAAGGACATGCAACTAACTTTAAGTTTTAAGTCTTCTCTAACAAGGGCGAAATATACAAAGCAGCCTTTGTTTGTTGCGCACGTTGTAAATTCCATCGCCGTTGGAAATGGTCAAACTTATGCCCGATATGACGTTATCTAGAGTAAAAGTTCAACATCAGAAAATAATCGACAACAAACTATTGATATTATATGTGATTCTGGTATTCACATATTGTGATTCTCGCGCGATTACAGGAGTTTGTGCACTGAGGTTATTCTCGTGTGTTCAACGGAGGCCACCGGAGTACTTTTGGAGGCATCCGTGTGGAATGAAGATTGTTCTTTTCAAAGGACAAACGTCAAACTTGAATGTGCCTTTACTTGACAAAGTAATGCATTGAGAAATAGTACAAACATTTAGGGTTGCGAAATAATCCTGGCTAAATAATTTGTACAAGGATATTAAGTAACTACGAGATGATTAAATCAATGAACAGAAAGATACGGGAGTTACCGGGCATTAGAAAGCATACAGCAAGTAGTTTGAAATGTTAGTGGACAAAGAAAAGGTAATTGAAAGATTGATATACAAGAGTTATGTGATGATGATAATAGATCCGAAACAAACAATTACGATCAATGTGAAGTAAGGCCAATACTGAAAACAGAAGCTGAAGATGCTATACAACATATGAAGAAAGGTGAACCCCGGGGCTAGGTAACATCAGTGTCGAAGAAATTAATTTTCTTGATGACTTGTGGATAGAAGTGATAACGAAACTGTTGAATGATATTTGTAACAGTGTATATACCTGACGATCTCTTGACATCTATTGTCATAACTCTATCCAAAAACAAAACAAAAAATTGGCGTAACAGATTGTGAAGAACATCGCAAAAATTAGTTTAATGTTTCTTGTGACTAAAATTCTGGTGAGAATTATAACGAGAAGAATAAGAAATAAAATAAAACCAGAAATTGGAGATTAGAATTGTGGGTTTGTGGAAGGTAAAGGCACAAACAACGCCACATACATATTGAGAACATTAACAGAAAGAATGATTGAAATGAACAGAGTTCTATGATTGTGTTATTCTGACTACACTAAGGCATTTGATGAGATGAAGCACGAAGAAATTATTAGAACGTTGGAAGTTTTATGTTGTTTGTCCATCAAGAATGATGATGACCATTCATTTCATCCAGTGGGGTTGAAGGTGTGGAGCCGTGGGTTCTAAGATGGCTGATAAGGCCTATTTTGGCTCGAAATGTTCTTTGACAATGTGGGCAAAGAATGCTTGACGTCTCTGGAGGAGGATTTCCTGCAGTGGTTTTTCTGTCCTGCCTTTTCTTCACAGCTCTTGCAGTCCTGGTTGCCTCACATATGACTGCACCTTTGCGCAATGATGCACGCCACGAATTTCGGTCTCTGGCTGCAGCCTCCCATGTGTCATGATGAATTCCAAAAGCATTCAGTGAAATTTTCAGAGTGTCTTTAAAACGTTTCCTCTGGCCACCTTGGGAGCGTTTACCACAACGCAGTTCGCTGTAGAAAATTCGTTTAGGGAGCCTGTGATCTGGCATGCGGGTCAAGTGACCAGCCCAGCGAATCTGATTCTTCATCAGTAGAGTGTGGATACTGGGCATGGATGCTCTTTCTAGGACTTCAGTGTCTGGAATCTTGTCTTGCCATTTAATCTTCAGTAGCTTCCTTAGGCAGACTGTGTGGAAGTGGTTTAATTTCCTAGCGTGTCGCTGATAAACAGTCCAGGTTTCACAAGCATATAGCAGTGTGGATAATACAACTGCTTTGTATACTTTTAGCCTTGTTTGCAGGCTTATTCCAGTTCTGTCCCATACATTCTTGTACAGTCTGCCAAAGGCTGCACTGGCCTTGGAGATTCTTGCATTCACTTCGTCATCGATTGTGGCAGCTTGTGACACAGTGCTGCCAAGATAGGTGAATTTGTCCACAACACTTAGTCTATGATCATTCACTTTGATATTCGGCACAGTGTGATTATTCCCTGGAGCTGGCTGGTACATAACTACAGTCTTCTCCAAGTTGATATTGAGCCCAAATTTGGCACAGGCATGTGAGAAAGCTGAAACATTATGTTGCATGTCCGCCTCTGAGTTGGCGTATAGAGCGCAATCATCAGCAAACAGGAGCTCTCTGACGGTGCCGCTGTCAATTTTGGTTTTAGCTTTCAGCCTTCTGAGATTGAATAACTTTCCATCCATACGGTAGTTGATGTCTATTCCAATGTCGTCGTTCTCGAAGGCATTCATCAGCATGGCTGAAAACATGAGGCTGAACAGTGTTGGTGCCAGGACACATCCTTGCTTCACTCCATTGGTGACAGGAAAGGGTTCAGACAGTTCACCATTTTCCTGTACTCTTGCCTGCATGCCGTCATGAAATAGCCGCACTATTTGGACAAACTTTCGTGGACAGCCATATTTTGCCATAATCTTCCACAATCCATCTCTGCTGACTGTATCAAAAGCCTTGGTAAGGTCAATGAAAGTGGAGAACATTTCGCAGTTCTGTTCCTGACATTTCTCTTGCAGCTGCCTTGCAGCGAAAATCATGTCAACAGTTCCACGTTCTTTTCTGAAGCCACATTGACTCTCAGGAAGAAGACCTTGATCGAGATGGGCTGTGAGGCGATTGAGAAGAATTCTGGCGAGTATCTTCCCTGCAATTGAAAGCAAGGAGATGCCTCGGTGGTTGTCACAGGATTGGCGGTTTCCTTTACGTTTGTAAAGGTGTACTATTGACGCATCCTTAAAATCTTGTGGCATGGTCTCGTTCATCCATATGTTTGTGAAGACTTGGTGAAGCTGCTCTGTTAGGACCGGCCCACCTGCCTTGTATATCTCTGCTGGGATGGAGTCAGGACCAGGTGCCTTGCCGCTGGAGAGTTGCTGGATGGCTTTGTTTATTTCCACTATGGTTGGCAGGTCACCAAGTGTCTCATTGGTGGGAACTTGAGGAAGGCATTTGATGGTTTCATCATCGAAGAAGGAAGTTGCATTTAAGATTTTGCTGAAATGCTCTGCCCAGCGTTGGAGGATTTCTTTCTTATCGGTGACCAATGTTCCCCCGTCTGCACTGAGGAGGGGAACTATGCCTGGTGATGAAGGACCATAGACCGCTTTCAGTGAGTCGTAGAAGTTTTTCATATCATGTCTGTCAGCAAAGCCCTGAATTTCATCAGCTTTGCTGCTCAGCCAGGAGTCCCGCATGTGCCGAAGTTTCTGCTGCACTACTCTCTGAATGTTCATGAAAGCATCTTTTTTTTGATGTTGACTTTGGGTCATTCAAATGTGCCTTGAGGAGAAGATGTTTCTCGGCCAGCAATTGGTTGATGTCTTCGGAATTTTCATCAAACCAGTCTTTATGCTTTCGGGGGGCTGGACCCAGGATTTCCATAGCAGTGTTGTAAATTGTGTCCTTTAGGGCTCTCCATTCTGTTTCTGTATCCTGTTTAGCTTCAGCATTGGGCTTGAGGCGGTCTTCCAGCATATTTTCAAACGACTGCTGCATTTTCTTGCTGTTTAGGCGGGTGACATTTAGCTTTGTTTGCATTTTCGCCCCTTGAGGACGCCGTGGTGGCCTGATGTGGATGTTCATTTTCGAGACAATGAGACGATGGTCTGTCCAACATTCGGCACCACACATGGATTTTGTCACTCGAACGTCTTGTCTGTCACTCCTCCTGACGATGACATAGTCAATGAGGTGCCAGTGTTTCGAGCGAGGGTGCATCCACGATGTCCTATTTCTCATGGGGAGACGGAAAATTGTGTTCGTAATCAGGAGATCATGTTCGGCACATGTCTGAAGGAGGCGGAGTCCATTGCTGTTACAATTTCCGACTCCATGCTTTCCAATAATGCCACTCCAAGAGGTGGTGTCCTTGCCTACTCTGGCATTGAAATCCCCAAGGAGTATAAGTTTGTCTCCTTTGGGAACAGATGTTAATACACTGTGCAGGTCCTCATAGAACTTGTTCTTGACATCATCTTCGTTGGTCATAGTTGGTGCGTAGACACTCACAATGGTTGCGTGCTTCCTTCCATTCAGCAGAGGCAACTTCATGGTCATGAGCCTGTCGTTTATAGCCTTTGGAAATCCAGCTAATTTGCCGACTTAATGGCAAATCCCACACCGGATTGGCGTCTTTCCACGCTTTTCCTTCCACTCCAGAAAAATGTGTAGCCGGCACCAATTTCACAGATTTGGCCTTCTTCTGCAAGTCGTGTCTCGCTCAAGGCTGCAATGTCGATGTTGTACCTGCCCAGCTCTCTCCCAATCAGTGCTGTTCGTCTCTCTGGACCCGACGCGCCGTCTCTGTCAAGTAGGGTGCGTACATTCCAAGTTCCAATTGTTAAGGGAATATGGTTTACTCTTTTAGCTTTGCTTGTTTTATCTTTCTTTGTATGTCGACCGCAGTTAAGGGTACCCACCAACCGCGGCTAGCTGGTTAGGTAGTGATGAAGCAGACAATGTTTAGGGCACCTTTTCTAGCCCCTTCCTCATGCTATGGAGGTGAGCAGTGTGTTCCTATAGAGGGCTGCTCAGTCGCTCAGGGGGCTGCCGAATCCCACTGCTGCTCCGGTCAGTAGAAGACGACCATATGGCCTGAGCCACCTGTGTGCAGGTCTGCGACTACGGCTGCCAGCGTACCCACGCCTGCCGCTTTGCCGCTCGCCCATCGCCACAGGGCTTGAAGGTGATATGTGACGTTGGATGAAGAATGACTTGCGCGATGACTTGGATTAAAGTGAGGAAGAGTTGCGCAATTCGTCGACCTCACTCTCTCGCCTGAGTCCATCTGAGTCCAGTGGCAAGACAAGTCGAGACGATTGGAGACGAATACAGGTGCAGTGGATGACCAGGGCGCTCTACGTGCCTTGCCGTGCTCATTACGTTCCACAACGCTTTGCAGGTAAACGCCGTCTTGCCCGTTGAATCAGGACGGAAGTTTTATACATTGATAGTAAAGACCTGGGAATATTTCTTTTTGTTTGTTTGTTTGTTTGTTTGTTTGTTTGTTTTTTTTTTTTTTTTGGTAAGTGTTGGCTACGGAGAGCGGTAATAAGAATTGTCAACTAATTAAAACCTTTTCAACGCATTAAACAAAGTGTTAGACAAGGTTTTGTACTGTCACCCGATTTGTTCAATTCGTACACCGAAATAATAATTAGGTCCACTCAAGACATGACAGGAATATCATTTGGTTGGGCATAATGTAAAATACCTGCGTTATGCCGATGCCATGGTTTTGGTCGATGAATATGATACTCAGTTACAAGAAAGGTAGATATAGTTGCAAAAGTAAATCAAAGCAACGAGTTAGACATAACAGAGTAGCAGAAGTAATTGTTATTACTAAGTAATATACAAGTGTAATATCAATGTGCGTGGAACCCATCTGAAACAGATCAATGTAATTAGACATTCTAGTACTTTAATAAATGCAGATGGATGTTACGTGTAGAATAGCCCAAGCAAAGACAATATTTCACAAGCTGAAGAATATTCTCTGTAATTTATTTACTCAGTCGAGGTGAGGCAAAAGGTTCTTATTAGCAATATTGAGCCAATCCTGACATACGAATGTAAATCATTGCATTTAGCGAACAAGCGAGAATTATATGGAGATGTGGTTTTATAGAAGAAAGATGTGAACACCCTGGGCGGCTAGAAAGAGTAACAAAGATATCTTGAAAGAAGTTCATTCACAAACAGAAATAGTTACTCACAACAGAAATAAACGGCCATATTCTGTGGGCATGTCATGAGAAGAGGAAAGCCGAAGTGTGTGGCCACAGCCGGAAGACTGGAGGGAAGGAGAGGCAGAGGCAGACCAAGAGAGAAGATGCTGGACAGTTTAATATCTTGGCATGGAGGTACATCAGTATCAGAAATGATTGGCACAACACGAAACATAAAACTGTGGACAGACATGTTCACCATCGACACACAGCATGGACGATGAGAAGACGTTTAGAAAGGTTCTGCAAATGTACCCATCCTCAACGAAGCGTTTTCCCGTTTCAGGTCCCAAAATGTATTTTAATTTTCTCATTCCATCGACATCCTTCTGAATATTATTTCTGTTCTCGGAAGTTTCTCCATTTTGTATAAAAATGTTCACACTTTAAAATAATTTTTTTTTCCTTACAGAACCGGTTCTTCTTTACTTTCTCGTTGCAAACATCTTTTCAAAGGGTTGTCTATTCAGAAGATGTTCTCTAACTACTCAATCCACCTTTTTCATTTTTAGTATTACTTTGCGATGTTGTCATTTCCATTGACATTGACAGTTTCTCATTGCCACTAGAGATTTGAGATGTTTTTCATTTTCATCCGAACAGTTTTTCTTTTTTAATTTTTTTCATTTTCAGCAAACTTTCATTCTTTCATTTCCAATGTAACTTTAACATTTTCTCATTTTCAAATATTGTAGCGTAACTTTTAACTTGTTATAAGTATCGGCAATACATTTCCCAGCCGGCTTCTCAGATTCTATGATTCTCAAAAACATGCATTTTTATTTTCAGGCAGTACTTCTCAACTGTCGTCTTCTTTAATTGTTTATTGTAAGTTTGTTTGCTTTTTTACTCGTAAAAGGTGCGTCATATAGTTGTTAATTTCTCAGCACTAAAACGTGTTTTTTTTTTTTTTTATTCTCACTGGGTTCCGTTTCAATTATCCATTTCCTAAAGGGTTCATTTTAACTGTCCTCACACCTAAAGGGTTCATTATAATCGTCCTTATTCCCAAGGAGTGTATTTGAATTTCCCTCATTCTCTAGTTTTCTTGAAACCCCCTCTGCCACAGTTACCTGTTGTTTTAACTCAGTCTACCCCAAGCAGTTGATAATTAAATTAATACATGACTGGAATGAAGAGACTAAACTTGATACTATGAGTGGCAAAGAGTTAAATTAAGAGAAAGAGTAGAGTGGCAATGCAACAACTGTTTAGGATATGAGTTAAGTAATACAATGGGAAGCAGCGATAGTGTAGTGGTAGACCTCGCCTGCCGTCCCAGTGGTCAGTAACATGGACCTGGGCTCACACGTGGACCCAACATAAAATGGGTACCAGAAAATGTCTTGTATGGCACAGGCTGCCCGTGGCTACTGACCACATGACCCACGAGTGCCCATTGGCTTATTCAAAATATGAATCTAGTAACATACGGCCGATGCGCCTATAGGCGTGTCACTGGGGTGGGGGGGGGGGGAGACCTTTACTTTGTTCTACTGTGCAACAATTATCTGAGAAAGGAGTTTAGGAATGGAACAACTGTCTGGGAAAGGAGATATGTAATACAACAACGGTTTGAGATAGGAGGTATGTAATGCAAACATTGTCTGTGACAGGAGTTAAGCAATGTAACAACTGTCTTGGACTGGGGTTTTGTAATGCAGCAACCATCTCGGACAGACATTAAGACAATTGTCATATATGCTGTAATCAATAAACAATTTGTTTGTTCCTTGATACAGAAGGAGTTACGTCTTTCTTATTCTCAAATGGCTTTTCTAATTATGTACGCTCTCAAACGACTATTTTAATTATGTACGCTCTCAAACGACTATTTTAATTATGTACGCTCTCAAACGGCTCTTCTAATTATGTACGCTCCACTTGATACTCCTCATGATGTACGCTCTACATTGATGTTTCTAATTATGTACGCTCTACATTGATGTTTCTAATTATGTAAGGTCTACATTGATACTTCTCATTATGTAAGGTCTACATTGATACTTCTCATTATATACACTCTACATGATTCTTTTAATTATATACGCTGTACATTGGCTCTTCTAATTGTTGACTCTCTATAATGATAATTCTAATTATGTAAGCTCTATATTGATTTCACACTCTACATTGATTCCACACTCTACATTGATACCACACTCTACATTGATTTTTCTAATTATGTATGTTCTACTTGATACTTCTCATTATATACGCTCTACATTGATTATTCTAATTATATACGCTCCACATTTATTCTTCTAATTATGCACGCTCTTGGTGTGAGTAAGTTGTCCAGGCTTCACTGCCATAAAGAAGAATACTAAGGGCATAGGCTTGATAGACAAGGGCTTTTGTTTTGGCAGTAGCGGGATAGGGGTATCCCCTATCAAAGAAGATGTAAGACGCCTCCTTTCCTCCGTTAGTATACGGGACACCCTTGTTCAAGGTGGAGTACCCGTTTAGCCCCCCCCCCCCCCCCAATCAGGGTTATGTGAAGCCATGGAAGCAGGTGGTGGATAGAGTGTGAGAGCAGCCGACAGATTGTTGTTGGTTAATGTCTGCACTCTGCGGCGATATACAGATCAACTCATCAGTAGAGACAATGGCTATGGCCACCGACTAGTACAGTCACTACCCAGAAGGAAAGCAATGACAAACTACCTTCAGCAAAACTTGCCAAGAAACCATAACAACCATGACAGAAAACATAATAAGAAAGAGATCTGGTGGCGAGACCCCCAGGCCAGGCAGATCAGATAACACCGGGGAAGAGTGTGACACAGGGACCAGTACTAGTAATCGTGATGACGGAGTTAATCCTGACTGTGTTACCAAGGAAATCCCCTGTGAAAAATCCCCTAAGAAAAAGAGTGAGAATAGGAACGTGGAATTTTAGAAATTTGCATGAGGGGAAGCTTAAAGTAGTATGTGATGAGATTGAGAGGTTAAATATTCAAATTTTAGGAATTAGTGAACATCGCTGGAGAGGCAAGGGACATTTTACAACTGAAAATGGAAGTCTTTTCATTTATTCTGGTAGAGACATCGGAGGCCAGAGTGGAGTGGCATTTTGTTTAGATAAAACAACTGCAAAAGCTTTAATGGGATATAACCCAGTCAGTGATAGAACCCTCACTATTAGACTTAAAGGCCGTAAAAGAAAACACACAACTCTCATACAGATATATGCACCTACTTCAAAAGCAGAGGAGGACAAAATTGAACACACAATTGAATTACAACACACTGCAAGACACATTAAATAAGATTGGTCATGATGATATAGCAATAATAATGGGAGATTTTAATGCAAAAGTATGTACAGGAAGAGTTGAAATTGAGAGACACGTTTTAGGAAAATTTGGATTGGGAAATAGAAATGATGCAGGTGACAAATTAATTGAATTTTTCACAGAAAATGAGTTAACGATAGCCAAGACACTTTTAAAACAATACCCAAGAAGACTCTTCACATGGAAGTCCCCGGACAGTATTACCATAAATCAGATAGACTATATTTTAATACAAAGAAGATGGAGATCAAGCATAACATCTGCAAACACCCTACGAAGTGGAGACTGTGATGCAGATCATCAGTTATTAGAAGCAGTTCTGAAATTAAAACTCACAAAGCTTACCCGCGGACCAAGGCCACTTCGTTTTGATCTCACAAAAATGCCAGATGCATACACCGTAGAAGTTAGGAATCGTTTTGGGGTCTTGATATTTGTACAAGAGGAAATGACACCTGATGAACTGGTAGTACAAGCTAGAGATATCTTGACAACTGCAGCCAAAGATTTAATTCCGACCAAGAAAAAGCAACTTAACCCATGGATTACAACGAAGGGAACTGAAACAGAAAGGAGGTGAATCCGATAACAGCAGAATGAAGTAAAAATCCTTAACTCGAGAAACAAGAAAGAACACAAGAAAGGACAAAAATCAATATAGACAAGATTGCTGTACCAGAATAGAGCAATATCATAAGATTGGAAGAGATTACTAAATTTAAATATTGAGCACAACCCACTACTGGCAACGCTGATCGTATTCTGGTATGAACCTAAGGCCTATCCACGTCAATATGGAAAGGTCGACATCCTTCTGAATATTATTTCTGTTCTCGGAAGTTTCTCCATTTTGTATAAAAATGTTCACACTTTAAAATAATTTTTTTTTTCCTTACAGAACCGGTTCTTCTTTACTTTCTCGTTGCAAACATCTTTTCAAAGGGTTGTCTATTCAGAAGATGTTCTCTAACTACTCAATCCACCTTTTTCATTTTTAGTATTACTTTGCGATGTTGTCATTTCCAATGACATTGACAGTTTCTCATTGCCACTAGAGATTTGAGATGTTTTTCATTTTCATCCGAACAGTTTTTCTTTTTTAATTTTTTTCATTTTCAGCAAACTTTCATTCTTTCATTTCCAATGTAACTTTAACATTTAACATTTTTAGGAGGCCTGGTGTTCCTTGCCAGTGAGAAGTCCTGATCGTTCGGGTCCACATCGATTGACGGACGTCAGTCGCGGCGATTGGGCAATCTTGAGCATAGCCTACGATGGGTGACGTTGTAATATTCTGTTATGATAATTTGGCGTGTCCAGCGTGTGCCGCGTGGTTACACACTCGCTTCACACGCCAGTGATCCGGGGCTTGTTTCCGGATCCGGTCAGGGATATGCACTACTGACGAGCTCAAACGAGAGCGAAACTCGAGTATAGTGCTTCCATATTGACGTGGATAGGCCTTAGGTTCATACCAGAATACGATCAGCGTTGCCAGTAGTGGGTTGTGCTCAATATTTAAATTTCAAATCCCGAAACAACCAAATAATCAGATTACTAAATGTTCAAAGAAATGAAGTTATTGACAGCAAATGTTCAACCTCAATTGAATATTATCTGTGAAAATTTAAGTCTTAACAGAATCTAGACAAATTCTAGAAATATGGCAGGAGTACTGCAGTGGAATGTATAATATGAGTGACATAGAGGATATGAATGAGATCCATGAGCCAATGAAAGCAAAGACAGAACCTGAACCCTCATTAGATGAAATTGCATGGGCAATAAAGAACCTGAAGAATGGTAAATCACCTGGATGTGATGAGATACCAGCTAAACTAATTAAAGCGGGAGGAGAAGAAAGCACACACATATATCGCGCATTATGTAAAAAGATATGGAAATATGGTATATGGCCAAAAGTTTGGAAGAGAACTATCTTCATTCCAATACCAAAAAAAAAAAAATTAAGTTGCATGTCCTTCACAGGACGTAGTAGTCAACCCCAGCATTTTCGCTGTTCGTGATTCCTAGGCAAATTTTACGTTCAGTAGTTTGCCATTGCTTTCTGAACGACTGGCTCCTATACCTTTTTCGAAAAAAAAACCAGCACCGCCGTGTTTCGAACCGGGGTATACGGGCTAACAAACCGCGTTCGCAAGCCCTTAGCCACAGAGACCGGGTCATACCAAAAAAAGGCAACCTGAAATTATGCGCCAACTATAGAACTGTTGCCCTGATCAGTCATGCAAGTAAAATTCTACTAAATATCATAATGTGAAAACTTAGTAAGAAAATGGAAGAAGAAATTAACGTGGTTCAAGCTGGAGGAACAAGAGATCACATTCTCAATATGCGTTTAATAATAGAAAATTGCAGAGAGTTTAATGTAAACCTATTCTCATGTTTTGTGGATTATTCAAAGGCATTTGACTGTGTACAACATCAGAAACTTTGGGAAATCATTAGGAATATAGGCTTTCCACCACATGTAATATAACTCATAAGAATGCTCTATCTAGACCAAGAAGCAGCAGTTAGAATAGATGGCGAGACATCAGATTGGTTTGACATCAAGCAAGGAGTCCGTCAGGGATGTGTGATGTCCCCCTATTTGTTTAACATGTACGCCGAAAATATAATGAGAAATGTAAGAGATGATATAAACAGGGAGCTATGATGATCTAAATATCGGTGGTCATGACATACCAGAGATTAAGTATGCTGATTATACAGTATTGCTATCCACAAACACAGACTGGTATAGAAAACCTAATAGCCTCACACCAATTGAATAGTGAAAATCACAGCTTATAATTTAACATAGCAAAAACAAAGATAATGCATACAGATAAAACTACCATGGAGAAAGAATATATGTTAATGAGGAAAAATTGGAGGTGGTGGAACATTTTGAATATCTTGGGTCATTGATTACCAACAACAGTGACACAATGAAAGAAACTAGCAATTGCTCTTCAAAGACTAAAACAACTGAATAAATTATGCAATGGGACAGACAGAACTACAAAAATTAGATGTTTAAGAGCATACACCTTTCCCATTGCAACATACGCCTGTGAGACCTGTACACTTACTAAATAAGCTGAACAGCGCATAAATGCCTTTGAATGTAAATGTTATTTATAGACGAGTTCTAAGAATATCTTGGGTAAAGAAAAGAACAAATGCATCCATACTTCAAGAGCCGAATATTGAAGAAGGTTGGCTATTAAAGACGATAAAACAAAGAAAATTGAAATATTTTGGTCACTTGAAACGTCACGAAAGTTTGGAGAGAACAATAAAGGAGGGGTATAAGCCTGGGAAGAGAGGAAGACGATGGCCCAAATGAAGATGGGTGCAGGATGTGGCGGATTATCTCCAGATGGGTGTATCGGACACGGGACATCTTGCTTAGGATCGAGTGTTTTTCCGGAAGGTTGTTATGGGAGCGAGGTTCTGCAAAGGACATGCTACTGAATGAATGAGTAAGCTTCCTGTTCTTCCAGACTCTTTTTTGTTTACCTGTTCGTTGTTGTTGTTGCCTTACCAATCCTGATGTTGATTTCCTGATCTAGAGATAATTTGCTATTTACCTGTGATCCTAGTTCGGCGTCTTTAATAAAGATTAATGGGACCCCATGTGCACCTTGTGACATAATCTGTGTCTTCTTTTTACTAATTGTTAAACCGAATTCAGAACAAACATTAGAGAATGCAGATAGTAGACGTTGCAACTCTTCCTCAGAGTGGGTCGCAATTACAGCATCATCTGCAAAACGCAACTCTCTGATCAGTACCCTCATACTTTTAGTCTTGGCCTTCAATCTCTGAGCATTGTAGAGGCCGCCATCTGAGCGTGAGTGAATTATATAACACCATCCTTATCACGAAAGGCATAATTCAGTAGAAGTGAAAAGTATATTCCAAAGAGGGTGGGAGCTAGTACACAACTTTGCTTAACTCCTTTCTTGATTTCAAACTCTTCTGAAGTTGCACTATAAAACTTGATTATACCCTTCACGCTTGTGTGAAACGATACCACAATGGACGGAAGAATTGGTGGGCAGCCAGTCTTCTTTAGTGCCTTTAACAGACCCTCATGACTGACCAAATCAAATGCCTTTTTTGAGGTAGATGAAGGCAATAAACAGTGGTTGATTCTGTTCGCGGCATTTTTCTTGCATTTGCCGTAATGAAAATATCATATCAATGGTAGACTGGTTCTGTCGGAAGACACACTGTCATTCGGGGTAGACTTTATCTCCTAGGACTTAAAGTCTGGGCAGAACAATTCTGGCAAATACATTCCCAACAATACACAGAAGTGAGATACTCCTATAGTTGTTACAGTCGCTCCGATCGCTCTTGTTCTTGTACAGTGGTATTATGAGTGAATCTTTGAAATCATGTGGGACTTATCCTTCTTGCCAGCAAAGTTCTATTAGCTGGTGGATCTGTAGAGTGAATGTGTCTTGTGCACTCCTGATAACCTCTATTGGAATACCATTCTTACCTTGGGCCTTGCCAGATGAAATTTATAGCACATTTAACTTTTGTTATGGTGAGAAGTGTGTCCAGGTGGTCAAGAGTTGGTAGGGCCTCTATGGCGTTGAGGGCATGATCCGCTAGTTTGGTATCACTTGAGTAAAGCTCCAATTAGTGCTCTATTCATCTATCCATCTGCTGTTTCTTATAAGTGATGATTTCTCCAGTCCTTGTTTTCAATGGTGCACTTCTTTTTATCATTGGACCACAGTCATTATTTATCCCTTCATACATACTTCTGATGTTTCAATTATCACTTGCATTTTGAATGAACTCACATAAGTTGATCCAATAGTCATTTGCACACTGCCTGACAGCCTTTTACACATCCTTCCTAGCTTGCTTGAGCTCACTGAGAGTGTTCTTTCCTTGTTTCTTAAGAGAGCCATCTTCTTTTCATCAATCAAGGGCTGCAGTTTCTGGCTGTTTGCCGCAAACCAGTCCTGCCTCTTATGATCCACAGTGCCGTAAACCCCCACCGCTGTTTTATAAAGAGTTTCCTTAAGTTTACCCCACTTTTCACTTGCTGTACAATTTTCTGATGTATCAGTGAAAGCGTCTTCAAGTTGCTGTTGGAACTCAAAGCAATTATCAGGATCGTGGGTGTTAATAATATTAATCCTGGGGCTAGATTTGTGCTTAGCAGTGTAGATTCTCTGTGGTCTCAGTCTAGCCCTTGCAACAACCAAAGAATGATCCGTATCACAGTCAGCACTGTGGTAACTTCGAGTTTAGATGTTGTTTCCGTGTGATAATGAAGTCCAGCTGATACCAATGGCGGAATCTTCCCACTTGTATCGTTGCCCACCTCTTTCTCGCTTGCCCGCAACTGTGGCCTCCGGTGTGATTTTTATAAGAGTGTTATGTCTTTCAACGTGGCCGAAATATTTCATTTGCCTCTTTTTCATTTGCCTCTTTTTCATTTCTTCCATCACCTCTTTTCATTCAACTTTTTATTCCCAGTTTTTCTAGAACCTCCGTATTTGATTGTTTCTGTTTCCATGAAATACGACATATTCTTCTTATATCAACATCTCCAGTGCATCTATTCGACTTTCTAGTTGCTTGTTCGGTGTCCAACCTTTCACGTCATACAACAGTATTGAATATACGTAACATTTGACAATTCTCATTTTTAATGCGTTGTTAATATCTTTAGATGTTAATACTGATTTCATGCTGCTAAAAGCATTTTGGCCATACCTTTTCTCTTTTTGATTTCTATTTCACTTCTACCATCATCTGTTATTACATGTCCAAGATAGGAGAAACGTGTTACTTGTTATAGTGTCTTCCTGTTTACTGTGATGTTCATTGTTGACCTTTCCTTTCCACTGCTAATTATCATAGTTTCTGTTTTTTGAATGTTAATATCTAAGCCACATTCTGCACTATGCCTGTTTACTTGTTCCACTAGGTTTTGTAACTCTTGCTCGCTTTCTGCTGGTAACACGGTATCGTCGGCATACCTAAGATTGTTTATGATTATTCCATTCATGTTAAGTCCAGGCATTTCTACTTGTTTAAAATTCTTGTCTGTGTATAGGTTGAAGAGGCTTGGGGATAATGCCGTACTCCTATTTGTATCTCTATGGGCGACGAATACTTATTTCAACATCTAATTGACGCCACTTGTTCCCAGTACAAGTTGTTGTTTGTTGTTTGTCCATCAAGAATGATGATGACCATTCATTTCATCCAGTGGGGTTGAAGGTGTGGAGCCGTGGGTTCTAAGATGGCTGATAATTTATATTTTCGCTCGAAATGTTCTTTGACAATGTGGGCAAAGAATGATTGACGTCTCTGGAGGAGGATTTCCGGCAGTGGTTTTTCTGTCCTGCCTTTTCTTCACAGCTCTTGCAGTCCTGGTTGCGTCACATATGACTGCACCTTTGCGCAATGATGCACGCTACGAATTTCGGTCTCTGGCTGCAGCCTCCCAGGTGTCATGATGAATTCCAAAAGCATTCAGTGAAATTTTCAGAGTGTCTTTAAAACGTTTCCTCTGGCCACCTTGGGAGCGTTTACCACAACGCAGTTCGCTGTAGAAAATTCGTTTAGGGAGCCTGTGATCTGGCATGCGGGTCAGGTGACCAGCCCAGCGAATCTGATTCTTCATCAGTAGAGTGTGGATACTGGGCATTGATGCTCTTTCTAGGACTTCAGTGTCTGGAATCTTGTCTTGCCATTTAATCTTCAGTAGCTTCCTTAGGCAGACTGTGTGGAAGTGGTTTAATTTCCTAGCGTGTCGCTGATAAACAGTCCAGGTTTCACAAGCATATAGCAGTGTGGATAATACAACTGCTTTGTAGACTTTTAGCTTTGTTTGCAGGCTTATTCCAGTTCTGTCCCATACATTGTTGTACAGTCTGCCAAAGGCTGCACTGGCCTTGGAGATTCTTGCATTCACTTCGTCATAGATTGTGTCTTTTAGGGCTCTCCGTTCTGTTTCTGTATCCTGTTTAGCTTCAGCATTGGGCTTGAGGCGGTCTTCCAGCATATTTTCAAACGACTGCTGCATTTTCTTGCTGTTTAGGCGGGTGACATTTAGCTTTGTTTGCATTTTCGCCCCTTGAGGACGCCGTGGTGGCCTGATGTGGATGTTCATTTTCGAGACAATGAGACGATGGTCTGTCCAACATTCGGCACCACACATGGATTTTGTCACTCGAACGTCTTGTCTGTCACCCCTCCTGACGATGACATAGTCAATGAGGTGCCAGTGTTTCGAGCGAGGGTGCATCCACGATGTCCTATTTCTCATGGGGAGACGGAAAATTGTGTTCGTAATCAGGAGATCATGTTTGGCACATGTCTGAAGGAGGCGGAGTCCATTGCTGTTACAATTTCCGACTCCATGCTTTCCAATAATGCCACTCCAAGAGGTGGTGTCCGTGCCTACTCTGGCATTGAAATCCCCAAGGAGTATAAGTTTGTCTCCTTTGGGAACAGATGTTAATACACTGTGCAGGTCCTCATAGAACTTGTTCTTGACATCATCTTTGTTGGTCATAGTTGGTGCGTAGACACTCACAATGGTTGCGTGCTTCCTTCCATTCAGCAGAGGCAACTTCATGGTCATGATCCTGTCGTTTATAGCCTTTGGAAATCCAGCTAATTTGCCGACCAGGGCCGACTTAATGGCAAATCCCACACCGGATTGGCGTCTTTCCTCGCTTTTCCTTCCACTCCAGAAAAATGTGTAGCCGGCACCAATTTCACAGATTTGGCCTTCTTCTGCAAGTCGTGTCTCGCTCAAGGCTGCAATGTCGATGTTGTACCTGCCCAGCTCTCTCCCAATCAGTGCTGTTCGTCTCTCTGGACCCGACGCGCCGTCTCTGTCAAGTAGGGTGCGTACATTCCAAGTTCCAATTGCTAAGGGAATATGGTTTACTCTTTTAGCTTTGCTTGTTTTATCTTTCTTTGTATGTCGACCGCAGTTAAGGGTACCCACCAACCGCGGCTAGCTGGTTAGGTAGTGATGAAGCAGACAATGTTTAGGGCACCTTTTCTAGCCCCTTCCTCATGCTATGGAGGTGAGCAGTGTGTTCCTATAGAGGGCTGCTCAGTCGCTCAGGGGGCTGCCGAATCCCACTGCTGCTCCGGTCAGTAGAAGACGACCATATGGCCTGAGCCGCCTGTGTGCAGGTCTGCGACTACGGCTGCCAGCGTACCCACGCCTGCCGCTTTGCCGCTCGCCCATCGCCACAGGGCTTGAAGGTACAAGTTACAAGTACAAGTTACTAATAAGTCTGATGTCCTTTCCGTCTACTCCTATATCTTGAAGGCATGTAATTAGTCGTTCATGTTGTACTCTATCAAAAGCTTTCTTGTAGTCTATAAAACAGACTTATATGTTTTTCTGAACTTGCTATGTATTTTTCAATTAACATCCTCAAACAGATAATTGCTTCTCTGGTGCCGCTGTTTTTGTGGATCCCAAATTATTCTTCAGCTACTTCTTCATCTATTTTATTTTGAATTCTTTCTTATATGGCCTTGAGTAGTATCTTAGTTATATGGCTCATTAAGCTAATAATTCTGTAATCCTCACAATCAACAGCTCATGGCTTCTTGGGTAGTGCGATGAAAATAGATGTTTTCAAATCATTGAAATGTACCCAGTATTATATGCATCATTACATAATTCTGTGATAGTTTCAATGCCAAAGCTGGATGAGAATTGTATCATCTCTGTTGTTATCTTGTCAGGACCTGCAGTCTTTCCTTCTTTCATCTTTTTAATAGCCTTCTCTATTTCAGCCTTTAATATGTTTGTTCCATCTTGAGTATTTTACAATGTTTGTTTATTGATCCTTCTGTGTATTCTGCCAATATTTTTTATTATGTCGGTATTATCAATTATAATTTCTTAATCTTTCCCTCTGATGTAGTACAACCACCTCCTGTCATATTATTTTTCTTCTTTGTAAATCTTTTTTTTTTTTTTTATATTTTCATGCAATTCTTTGGAGTTGTGTTTTATTTCTAGACTCTCCATTTCTTTGCATTTTTTCTGCAACCACTCTTCCTTGGCAATTTTGCACATATGGCATATTTCTCTTTCTATTCATATATATTCTGGCGTGCTCTTTGAGTTCTTTCTTTGAGTCATTTTGCTCAAGATTTCATCGGTTATCCATAATTGCGTTTTTCTTATTTACCTTCACTGGCTAGGTGGTATATGCAATCTGTGTGCTTGTCTTTACACATTACCATTTTGTATTAATTTTATCTTCAGGATGTTCAAGTCAATATTGTTCCATGCTTTCAACGATTAGCCTGTCATATTTACTTTATTTTTTACTTCGTCCAGCAATATATGACTTATGTCTGGTTGTTTCAATGCTGATTTATCTATTTGATGTGAATTTGATGTCCTTATTTCTGTGTTTTTAAGTTTTATATGTAATGTTAAGAGTACCGGATTTTGGTCATAGTTGATATCAGCACCAGGATATGTTTTGGCATTTTTAACATAGTTTTTACGTCTATTTCTAATAATGATGTAGTAAATGCTGTATGCTCTGTATTGATTTTTTCTAATTCTTTACTCTCTACATTGATTCTTCTAATTATGTAAACACTACTGTCAGAGTCCACAGTACGGCAGTGAAGCAGTGACATCGTTACGCCGCCAGGTGACTCAGTCCCTAGCAGGGATGAAGGAACTTCGTTACGCCGCCAGGCGAATGGTAGTCACCCGCCTGCGAAGTTGCCGGCTGGCGAGACGGCCAGCGGTCACACCAAGGACGCACGCATGTCTCGTGAAGCCACCTCAGGTGAGGAGGCGAGTTCCAAACCACAGGCAGACAGCTCTGGGACGTGGACTGAACAGGACGCATGTTGCGAGAAAGGTTTCTGTGGCCGAATGTCGAGTGCCTGGACATCTTGAGAGTCAGACTGTGGGCTGTATGGTGGATGTAAGTGTATTGAAGTATCCAGTATATATTGTTGTGATCATCGTACTGTATATGATCTGTAATAAAATCCGTTGAACGTTGTGTCGTTGAGTCTTGAGTCAAATCACGTTGTACTTGTACTGTCCCACATGTGTTAGGTAGCGAGCCAGGTGTAAGACCCTGACATGTGTGGACGTGGGGGCAAACGTCCAGCTTTGAAATGAACGTATTTATGTGATAAATGATTAGAACTAGAAGTTGTGAACTGAGAAATTTTGTTAAAATTGTTTGTACATGTAAAAGTGATCATGGAAGGCTCATTTTGAATTATTGCTACATTGTGTAAACATGGAGACTAGTTATAAACGTACAGTGCATTCGTATTGTTTGATCGTGTAAACGTATAAAACATTCGTGATTGTCAAATTTTTGTCACCGTTTTGACCTTGTCGACATTGTGATCTTGTCGCCATTGTGACCTTGTCGCCATCTTGTAAACTTGATGTCTATGTCCTTACTGAATGTCATCTTGATGTAAGTGATGTGTCATCAATGTTATAGCGTGTTGAGATACATTTAGATTGTCTTTGTGAGTTGAGTTTGTGGAAAGCAAAAAGTTTTTTGAAAGAAAGTGACTTGTGTTGAAAAAAAAAAAAAAAAATTGTTGACGGACAAATTTACGACATACAATTACACTCAACGCCATACAAACCTACTCAATACTTAGTGACAAGCAGGCACACACCAACAAATAGACGCTAATTTATTTCCTCCAAAACAAAGCAGGTTTTTCCGTACCATCCGAAACCGTGCGCGTAGAAGTCATTTGTGATTCGAAGTAGCGACCCTACAGTTTCCTAGCCCGATTTCCAACCATTCTTCACCGCATCCAGGGCACTTGAGTATATTTTTCTTTTCATTTACTTTAAGGATGCAATTTTAGGCACATATTGCATATTGGAAAATTGTAAATTGTTTATTCTACTAACCACTTATAACTATCTGTGTGGCTGATATTACATTGACATTTTTCATCATGTCTTCATTATTTGATTTCATTGATATGGGGTTAAAGTTGAAGTTAACAGGTGATGAGTTAACAAAGTGGAGTGAGAACAAATATGCTGAATACCTACTAGTACAGGAGAAAGCGGCTGAACGCGATGAACGAGCAGCTGAAAGGGCGGCCAAGCAATTAGAGGCAGAAACAGCCTTAAAGCAAGCCGAATTAGAACTGGCTGCAAAGACAAAGCAAGCTGAGATAGATAGTGAACTCAAGAAAGCAGAAATAGCAGCTCAGAGTAAGAGAGAAGAACTGGAGTTGCAATTAAAAATAAAACAACTCGATACTGAGACTGCTATCAATAAAGAGTATAAGAAATCTGAGAGACTGGAGAAAGAAAACCAGTACAAGAAATATCAGGGTATTGTACGTAATTATACCTCGGGTGACTGCATTGCAGCCTTTACCCAAAATTTTGACACTTTAATGGAACATTACCAAGTTCCACTGTCTGAATAGAATATTGTGTATATGAGGAGTTTATCAGGGGAACCTCTTAAAGTCATTGAGACTATTCCCAAAGACCTCAGAAAAGACTACCATTATCTTAAATCAAAGATAATGGCACATTTTATGTTAGATGAAGCAGGTTACAGAGAACAGTTCAGCAAGTTGAGCCCAAAACCGACTCAAACGTTCTCTGACTACCTCTGCTTAGTCCGAGATATTTTCACCAAATGGACTTCAGCAGCCAAAATTGACAGAAATTATGATAGATTAGAAGATCTAATCATCAGAGACAAAATCATTTCATCCATTCCACCAAAATTTTCCAAATTTTTGCAGGTGAATGAATGCACTAGTATAGATGAGATTGATAGACGAGGTACGGCGTATTACACCGCTAACAAACACTGTTTTGTGACAGAATCTACGGACATTGATTTTGTAGCTGCGGCTAATTTTGACAAACCCTATAGTAGGCAGAAAACTCATAGGCCTACCTCTGAGAAATTTAAGCACTGTATTCATTGTAAATTTTCACATCAACAAAATGAAATGTGCGATAAAAATCCAAAATATGATATTTATCTACGAGATATGATAAACAGACGAGATCATGAGCGTAGATCGTTCAGGTCTGTGCGTAAATGTTATCTTTGTAAAGCGCATGGACACCATCGCAAGGATTGTAAAGGTAGACAAATGATCAACGAGGCAAATGCCGCCTTGTCAAACAGTTCAGAGTCAGAAGAAGAAGACTCAGATAAACATCCTGTGAACTCAGCAAAGACTTTTGACATGTATAACACGTTATGTACTGTTTGTAACACCTTCTATGAAGATGGTATTTTAACGTGTGGTCACGCCATCCCTATTGCCAATGAAGAAGCTAATTTGGTAGTAGATTCAAAAGGCAAGATAATCGTCCATCACGGATATGTGAACGGCAAGTCTGCTACAGTTCTTCGAGATACCGGCAGTTCACTTATTGGCCTTAAGAGAACGTTCATAATGCCTACAGACTATACAGGCAGTCACGTAACATGCAGAACATTCTCAGGCAATATTGAGAGATACCCATTAGCATGGGCATATATTCAAACACCTTTCCTCACTGGGAAAGTAAAAGTCGCTGCGTTAACAAACCCAGTGTGTGATGTAATAATTGGAAATTTGCCAGAGGTGAATGATAAACCTCATGACATAACATCTGTGTGTATTGATGATAACATAACATCACCATCCAATGTCATCATTGATAATGTCACACCACCTATTGAATGTATGGTAGCTAATGTAGCACTAAGTTCTCATCATATCATTGACAACATTGTTTCATCACCATCTGACATCATTGATTGTGTGAACGCAGTAACCAGATCTACTGCTAGAGTGCAAGATGAAAGTAATCAAACTGAGGCTATTCAGTCACTTAGCCCAGTATCACTACCTACTAACACCATGAAGGAAACTTTTGTAACAGCTCAAAAGGCTGACCCTTCATTGGTAAAATATTTTAATCTGATCGGCCAAAAGCCAAAGGTAACCAAGAATGCAAAATGGCATTTTGCTTTGAAAAATGATATCCTCACCAGGTATTATACCAGAGGTGACAACACCACAGAGCAAACTGTTTTGCCAACTAGTTATCGTAAGCAAGCCTTACATCTTGCCCACGATATACCTCTTGCAGGGCATATGGCATATGTTAAGACCAGATCTAGATTATTAACACAGTTTCATTGGCCCAAATTTTGCAATGACATTAAAGAATATTGCAGAAGTTGTGACACCTGCCAGAAACTGATAAAAAAAGGTAAACACCCACAGGCAAAGTTGCAAGTCACCGACTTAGCCAGTCGACCTTTTGAAAAACTATCTGTTGACATAGTGGGCCCTCTCAATCATACAACAACTAAAGGGAATAAATATATTCTAACTGTCGTTGATTAATGTAGTCGCTGGCCGGAAGCTATTCCGCTAAAGAACATAACTGCCAATGATATAATGGAAGTATTCTTCCATATTTTTTCTCGGATAGGATTTCCAAACACTATCCAATCTGATAGGGGTACTCAGTTTATCGCCGCATCTACCCAAGCTTTCACCAGAATGTTGGGAGTGAAGCAATGTTTCAATTCACCATACCATCCTCACTCAAGTGGAATCGTGGAAAAGTTTAACGGCGATCTGAAGCACATGCTTGCAAAAGTCACGCAAGAACACCCTAATAATTGGGATGTATATCTACCAGCTATTCTTTTTGCTTATCGCGAGGTACCACATTCTAGTACCGGGTTCTCTCCTTTTGAACTTATTTATGGTGCCAAACCACGTGGCCCATTGACTATTTATCACCAAATGTTAACTGAATCTACTCCAGTACTTAAACCCATATCATCATACGTATATGTTACATCATTGCGTGAAAGAATCATCAAATCATGTACGATTGCAAAGAATGCACTAAAATTATCTGGTGCTACTTATAGACAGTATGCTGACAAAGGAAACAGAACAATAACTTTGACACCTGGACAGGACGTTCTTCTTCTGTTACCTAGTGACCGACACTTATTGACTGATTCTTGGCAGGGACCTTTTAAAGTGACAAGACAGATTTCACCTGTAGAATATGAGATCCTAATAAAAGACAAACACAAAATATTTCACATAAATATGCTAAGACCATACCATAACAGAGACAACGAACAAGACGATACGACAGCTTGTACAGTGATAATAGATCACGAAGATGACGAGGTTAGTGACGAAATTCCAACACCTACATTAGACACAACAGACTGCTTGAAGGATATCAAGATCAATCCAAAGCTAACTCAAGCAGAAACAGACAGTTTAAAACACCTAATACAACAGTACAACACCATTTTCTCCAACAACCCAGGACAAACAGAATTAGTACAGCATCACATCACACTCACATCAAACACACCCATACGATGCAGACCATACACCATCCCATTACATTACAAAGAACATTTACATCAGGAGATCATCAACCTAGAAAAGATTAACATTATAAGACGATCCCAATCAGACTTCTCATCTCCCATGGTCATTGTACGCAAAAAGGACAATACAATAAGACTGTGTATCGACTATCGAAAGCTAAATAAAATAACTGTTCTAGATTTGGAGCCAATGGCAAACGCTGACGATCTTCTGACAGAACTGACAGACGCTAGGTTCTTCACGAAGATAGATATGACTAAAGGATATTATCAGATAGAAGTAGACGAACAGAGCAGACATCTGACAGCTTTTGCCACACCTTGGGGACTGTACGAATGGTGCAAACTTCCATTTGGGCTAGTCAACGCCCCAGCCACATTCGTACGTATGACACGACTTCTTCTAATAGACATTCCTAACATAATCTGCTATATCGACGACATCTGTGTTCACACAGAGACAATGACAGAGCACATAAAGACATTAGAACTGACATTTGAACGCATCAGACAGCACGGACTGACAGTAAAGCCTTCAAAAGTAGACATGGCCTACCCTGAAATATCCTTTTTGGGATACAAAATATCCAATGGCTTTGTCACGACAGACGATAACATTGTGTCCAAGATTCTAAAACTATCACTTCCGACTACAAAGAAACAAGTCAGAAGTTTGTTAGGACTGATAAATTATTATCGGCAGTTTATTCCGGATTTTTCCGACCTAACCGAAGTATTTACTAACTTACTAACTAAAGATAAGCCGGAGAAAATTGTAAGCAATGAATGCCTAAAATTAGCATTCTCTAAAGTATTAGCTTGTTTTTCTGATGATAGCTTACACAATCCCATCCTGAAATTGCCCAATCTCCATTTACCTTTCAGATTAAGAACAGATGCGAGCTCCGTCGCGATTGGAGCAGTCTTGCTGCAAGAGCACAACAACATTCTCCATGCTGTGTATTTCGTATCCAGAAAGCTGAAACCGAGAGAACGGACGTGGTCAATACCTCAGTTGGAAGCCCTAGCTTTAGTGGTAGGTATTACAAAATTGTCTAGATTTCTTCTAGGACGCCATTTTATCGTGGAATCTGATAGCAGTCCGTTGCGATTCATAAATTCTAGGGTACCATCAAACCATATGATAGCCCGGTGGTCTTTGAAACTCCAAGACTACAGCTTCGAGGTCCGACATATTCCAGGCCGAACCAATACGATCGCCGATTTGTTGTCCCGTTGTCCGACCGACCCATTGAGCAACAGAGTCTGAGTGCAGTGTAAAATACTCAGATCAACACAGCCATCTATCAGTGAATAAGTTGTGTATTCACAAAAGCTGTGTAATGTCTACATTGTGATAGGGGTTACTCCCACTGTATATAATGTTCTTATTTTATTACTAAATGTAGTGATTGTCGTGTATAATTGTGTAGTGTGTGGTAGAAAGCGAACTTTAAATTATACATATTCTGTAACAAGAACATTGCCACATTCCCTCAAGACTTACCGTAAGCGAACTATCCATTGTGACAGTGGCATATCCGTGTGGAATCTTCCAGAGATATTTTAACATCCATGTGTGAAAGTGTGACATGAACAGTTGACAGCTACACCATTGCAGTTTAATCTAAATCCAGAGGGTTTATAAGAAAACATCCAACACATGAACTGTAAGAACAGTATACCGTCCGTATCTACATCAAACCGGAACAGGTGTGTTCTACAAGTTGTAACATCGATTACTTAGTGTTCGTGTGTACTTCCGGATTATGTTGTAATTTAGAGTAAAACTAGCAGACGACACATGAAAGTTTAAAAAGCTATGACGATTCTAAAATCTGTAGGAATCAATAAAAGTGAATACACGAATTGTGTGTTTATATATTTATGTAGTGTAATCTTAGAATCATATCTTGACTAGTGTATTCATACTAGCGACTTTTTCTCGTTAGGATGAAGAAACGTCAAGCGATGACACTAAGAAATAAAATAATTATTGTAAATTATTATATGCCATAAATGTTTGAAATTATTCCCCTTTCTTTTAGTTGCTATTACATCCTTACACAAAGGGCCATAATTTGAAATGTATAATGTAATGTGTTATATAAAAATAGCCATGTGTTTGCCAGATTTTGAACTCATCAGGTAGGCATTTACTGGGCATGGCAAAGGATTGCAGACATTGCAGACCAACACAAGAGTCCTGGCCAAATGAGGTCGGGGTTTGAGCGTTTTATGTGACTTATGTAAAAGCCACATTTCGGTCTAGCTAGATGGTTTTTGTCTCAAGAACCATATTATTATTTTTTTTTTCAAATGCTGCGAGGTAGATGCGTGAAGCTGGAACTACCGGTCTGACTGGGTCATTAATGCAATTAAGGTAATCAGCCATCGAGATGATGAAACCTGACAGGTGTTAAAAGTTGAACACCACATGTCGTTGAATATAACTTCTATTGATTATATGTTTTCTATGGCAGATGTGTATTTTCTATGTATTATGATACCAATGTATATAAGCAACATAAGGGTTGACTCTGACAAGGGTTAAGGTACTAACCCAGTATGTATATATATTAGACATGAAAGATGACGTCTTTCATGGAGTTGCCGGGGGAGCGTGTCAGAGTCCACAGTACGGCAGTGAAGCAGTGACATCGTTACGCCGCCAGGTGACTCAGTCCCTAGCAGGGATGAAGGAACTTCGTTACGTCGCCAGGCGAATGGTAGTCACCCGCCTGCGAAGTTGCCGGCTGGCGAGACGGCCAGCGGTCACACCAAGGACGCACGCATGTCTCGTGAAGCCACCTCAGGTGAGGAGGCGAGTTCCAAACCACAGGCAGACAGCTCTGGGACGTGGACTGAACAGGACGCATGTTGCGAGAAAGGTTTCTGTGGCCGAATGTCGAGTGCCTGGACATCTTGAGAGTCAGACTGTGGGCTGTATGGTGGATGTAAGTGTATTGAAGTATCCAGTATATATTGTTGTGATCATCGTACTGTATATGATCTGTAATTAAATCCGTTGAACGTTGTGTCGTTGAGTCTTGAGTCAAATCACGTTGTACTTGTACTGTCCCACATGTGTTAGGTAGCGAGCCAGGTGTAAGACCCTGACAACTACGTTGATTATTCTTATTCTGTACGCTCAATATTGATTCTTTTAACTCTGCACGTCCATACTGTTTGGTTGGTGGAGTTTGGCACTAATAATAGCAGACAGACTTCCCCGGTTACAGTTATGTAACTTCCTTGTGTAAGTGTTCGCGTGATTTATCTTCACACATGTCAGGTAAAGGATACTCAGTTAACGCCTAGACTGAATGATGGTGATGTGTTTGAGTAAACGGGCACCTTTTGACTGCTGGTTTTTCATCTATATACTTGTATGAAGTTGTTGTTATTGTTGTTTCTGGAGGTGTTGCTGTTGTTTGTCTGTTTGCTTGGTTATTTGTTTGTTTGTTTCGAAGGAGCAGTAACTGGACTTTGACAGTTCGATGTTGACCCCAGTGTCGTGTAGAAATAGTTGCTGGTGCTCATCAGCTGTTACCTGGTTCCATAGATTGCTCCTGTTATCTTACATATATGCACGTAACTATCTACTTAACTCTTAGAGTTTTAAGACAATGTCGTCTCATATGTCGAATAATATTAATTATCCAGAATCACAACAATTCATGCGATCATGTGTAGCACATATACATGAACAAACTTGCGTTAAGTTCACATTTCAACAATACAATAGCACGTTGAATCATGATAAGCATTCACGCAACTGCATTTTCTCCAAACATGTATACCCATACTGAGACTGTCATACTTTGAATGCTAGATGTAGTAGTGGATACAATTTACCGGCGTCTTATCTTGGGGGATAGTGACAGTTTCACAATTCCCCGACATAATGAGTCGATGGTCTCACAATTCCCCGACATAATGAGCCGATGCTTTCACAATTCGCCGATATAATGAGTCGATGCTTTCACAATTCCCCGACATAATGAGTCGCTGGTCTCACAATTCCCCGACATAATGAGTCTATGCTTTCACAATTCCCCGACATAATGACTAGAACATTATATACAACAATAAGACAGAGACAAACATCTTTCTTCGGTCACGTGATGAGAAGAGAGGCATTGGAGAACATCGTAACAACTGGAAAGATTGAGGGGAAGAGAGGCAGAGGCAGACCAAGAGAAATTATGCTGGATGGATTGAGACGGTGGCATGGAGGAATATCAGCAGCAGAGTTGATCCAGAAAACCAAAGACCGAGATCTATGGAGAGCCATGAACGCCTACGCCAGCCGGCACGGCACTTGATGATGATGAATGAGTCGATGCTTTCACAATTCCCCGACATAATGAGTCTATGCTTTCACAATTCCCCGACATAATGAGTCGATGCTTTCACAATTCCCCGACATAATGAGTGGATGCTTTCACAATTCCCCGACATAATGAGTCGCTGGTCTCACAATTCCCCGACATAATAAGTCAATGGTCTCACAATTCCCCGACATAACGAGTCGCTGATCTCACAATTCCCCGACATAATGAGTTGATTCTTTCACAATATGGCCATTTGGAAGCAAGCCGCTTTGGGTTGAGTTCGAGGGAATGTGACGTCGACCGTTCAGAAAGCAATGGTAAAAATTTTTTTCGCATATCCTATTACAGGACATCACTGTCAACACCAGCATTTTACCGCTGTTGTTGATTTCTTGGCAAGATTATGCTAAGTAGTTTGCCATTATTTCTGAGCGACCGGCTCACATACCCCCGTAGGTAACCAACGCGTCGCGATCCGCTACCGAATCTCGCGCAGCTGCGTTATCCTACGTTGATATACAGGATTACGGAGAAAGTCGTTAACCCTAGGTCGGGGAGACCGGCAATGGTAAACTACTGAACTAAAATTGCCGAGTATTTCACAAACAGTCAATTTATGCTGGGGTTAATTGCAACATCCTGTAAAGTATATACAACTAACTAGCAGTACAGATAGTGAAATTATCCTCCCTGACTCCATTAATGACCCAGATAGTAGCTTCTTAATGCAAATGTATGGAGCAACACCTCACAGGAGCACTTAGTTGATCTGGTAAGTGTTGTGGCTGTAGTACGTGCAGATACCGACTAGCTGTGTACAAGTGAGAACATGCTGCTGTATTGGTTAGGACGTTACAATATAGGACAAGTGTTTAGCTCTCGATGCTAGCTCTTGTCATTCGCTACGGAAGGAAAAGACTTATTCAACTATGTACTCATGTCTAAACAAATGTCATGGTACAAACACTTCAGATGTCCACAGCAGGTTCTTACTATGGAACTTGCTTTGTTTGTTTGTTTGTTTGTTTGTTTGTTTGTTTGTTTAATGTTGTTTAGTGTATATTTGTCTTTAATGTTTATGTAATATTAAATATCAGGAACAATTATAACATTAGAAGGAAGCTGCGTGACAGTGATTGAGAGCACTACAGGTCTCGTGAAAACTACATTTCAGAAAATGAAAAGTATTTTGTGCAGTAAGTCACTATCATTGAAAGAAAGAAAGAAAGAAAGAAAGAAAGAAAGAAAGAAAGAAAGAAAGAAAGAAAGAAAGAAAGAAAGAAAGAAAGAAAGAAAGAAAGAAAGAAAGAACTGAAATTTTATATAGAATCTCTTTAGCTGTATGACAGTACATCATGGAGTGTGAATGAACAAATAAGATAGAAGAACTTGGAAGCGACAAGTTGTGGTTCATGAGACGAATGTTGTGATTTCTTTGTACTTACTGCCAGAGTAACTAACAACGATTGCCTGGAAGAGGCTACTCAAAGTAGAACATTATATGCGTCACTATACGAAAGAGACAAAATATTTGGGCATTGAATGAGAAGGGAGGTATTGGAAAATATTGTGATGACTGAAAAGATCAATGGGAAGAGGGCTAAGGCAGACAGAGAAATTATGCTGGGTCAACTGAGATGGTGGCATGGGAGAATATCATCAGTAGGGCTGCTCCGGAACTCCAGTGATCGAGATCTGTGGAGAGACATGAACGCCTACGCCATTTGGCAGGGCACTTGATGATAAATACATCTAGATACGTGTGAGAAGGAAGAATAGCGTATGGTACCGTCGAACACCTCTTTACAATACGTTCCCAACGCCTGACGAGTGGATCAGTTTAGTAATGGAGGGTTTTAAGGGTGCGAGGACTAAAAAACAATAAGCAAGTCAGGATTGTCTTAACCTCTGGCTCTCTCGGGCCAGGTGCGGCTTGTTTGAGTTCCAGTAATCAGCGTCTCAGATACTACTCCATCACGCTCCAGGAAGTAAATATTCGGTTCAAATTCTACATTCTCTGTACTCATCATTATCGTGTGCCATGCCGATAAGCGTGGGTGGTCATGTTCCTCATCTCATGAGATCACCAGAGTCGTGGATCAGCTCTGTGTTTTTTACTCGATTATTCCATGAGGCCAGGTCATCTAGATATTTATCTCTCTGTCTTCCACTTGTTATTTTCTCCTCAATCTTTCCAGTTTTCAACAAATTCTAAGATTTATTTCTTTTCATAGCGTGCCCAAAAATTCTTGACGTCTAATTTCTCTAATCAGTTGACGGTTTTCATTTGTTACTTGTAGGACTTTCTCTTTGTTTCTTGTTTCTGTTTGTCCATGTTGTTCTATTTGTCTGTATTTTACTCAGAAACCACATTTTCACTGCCATTATATGTTTTTGTCAGCTTGTCTGCTCATTATCCACATTTCACATCCATATGAAAGTGCAGGTTCTATGTAGAACTTCAACACTACTTTTCTCGTTGCAACTGAAACTGTTTTTATTGATCAGTATGTTTTTCATCTGACACAAGGCTACCTTTGCCATAGCGATTTTTGTTCTAATCTCTTCAAGGCACCCCCTCCCCCCCCCCCCCCCCCAATCTGATAGAATGACTGTTCCGAGATTTGTTGTACCGATTCACTTGTTAAAGAATATGCCCATTTATTTGTATATTACATGTGGTATTTCTTTGTTCTTAGATACAACACAGCCTGCCTGCTTCAAAGGGTGCTTGGAGCTAGGACAAAATCTGAATAGCAGGCTGTAAAACCAATGCACCAGGTATTACTAAAAAGAATAATAGAAACCTCAAACTACGTCTTGCAACCTGGAACGTAAGAACCATGTGTCCAGCATTGTCCACTGTCCTGGCGAATATTGACGATGTAAGAAAAGCAGCTGTGATTAATGCCGAACTCAGTAGTCTTAAAATTGATATTGCTGGCCTGCAGGAGACTCGCCTCGCTGAGGAAGGGTCACCAAGGGAAAACAATTACACCTTTTCTGGAAGGATAGAGAGCCGGCAGAAAAAAAGGCAAAATGGTGTGGGCTTTGCTGTGATGAATTCGCAACTGGGAATGATTGAAGTTCCAGCTGCGGTAATGAAAGACTATTATCCCTGCGCTTGACAACCTCTTGTGGTTTTGCCACCATCATGACTGCATTTGCACTGACACTCACTTCCCCTGATGATATGAAGAATTTGTTCTATGAGGAGCTAGACTCTGTGATCAAGGCAGTTCCAAGATCCTACTATATATGCCCGGTAATTTCAATGCTCGTGTGGGCAAGGACTCGAGTTCATGGCCAGTGTGCCTTGGAAAATACAACATCGGTCGCATGAATGAAAATGAGCAAAGGCAGCTGGAGCATTGCATCAGAAATGACCTATGTATTACAAACTCCTTCTTTAAAACTAAAGAGCTGCATAAGGTCACATTCAAAACATTCATTCATGCCATTGGCATCAGCTGGACTTCATCATCAAACGTCTGAACCAAACATCGTTAACTCCAAGGTACCCCAGTTCTGGCCCTGACACGGATCATTCTTTGGTTGTTGCAAGGGTTAGATTGAGGCCAAAGAGAATCTACACAGCTAAGCACAAATCTAGCCCCAGGATTAATATTATTAACACCCACGATCCTGGTAAGTGCTTTGAGGTCCAACAGCAACTTGAAAACCATTTTACTGATCCATCAGAAAATTGTACAGCAAGTGAAAAGTGGGGTAAACTTAAGGAAACTCTTCATAAAACATCGGTGGGTGTTTACGGCTCTGTGAATCATAAGAGGTAGGACTGGTTTGCAGCAAACAGCCAGACACTGCAGCCCTTGATTGATAAAAAGAAGATATCTCTCTTAAGAAACAAGGAAAGAACAACGCGTAACACTCTCTATTAGCTGAAGCAAGCTAGGAAGGATGTGCAAAAGGCTGCCAGGCAATCTGCAAATGACTATTGGATCAACTTATGTGAGTTCATTCAAAATGCAAGTGATAAGGGAAACATCAGAAGCACGTATGAAGGGATAAATAAAGCCTGTTTTCAAAAGAAGTTCTCCACTAAAAACTAGGACTGAAGAAATCATCACTGATAAGAAACAGCAGATGGATAGATGGGTAGAGCACTATTTGGTGCTTTACTCAAGTGATACCAAACTAGCGGATAATGCCCTCAACGCCATAGAGGCCCTACCGACTCTTTACCACTGTCACGAAAAAAAAACTTGATGTTTCGATCGATGACAGAACGACGTGAAGGTCGTTTACCAAAAACCGACAAAACCCTTTGATGAGTGGGAGAATGTGGAATAAACAAGTCGCGAAAACTATCTGCACACTGTCGGCATTTCTATATGATGTGGGTTGTTCGAGAAACGGACAATAGCGTCATACGTCTGCCAGGCGGTAGTTAGCCTTTGAAGTGTAGACGAAATGTCTGAATACACATCGGATGGATTCTGTGATGTGGGAATAAATTCCCTGGTTCACAGGCAGACAGGACTTTTGTTGTACGAGACAAAGGATTCCCAGATGAAAGCAAACTAGACAGCGGGGTGATTCCACACTGTCTAAAACAAAGGGAGAAATCCAGATCCTGGACTTTCTAGCGTCTAGGCAATCTGGTGACGTCACTCAAGCCTCGAAATTAAAACTAGTTGAGGTAAACAAAGTTGAGTTAGTCGACCACAAGTTCTGAAGTGATGAGGAGAGGAACGGCATTCTCAGTTGTGTTATAGAGCGAGATTATAATGTCAATTTGTTTATATAGATATATCGGCGGACATCGATCCAGTCTGTGATTATATAATCTCCATCTGCAACGAGAATTGCTATATGGTATTCTATTAATCATATTTAGCTTAGATTATGATTAGTGATAGAATGTATGATAAGTCCGGTGATAGAAGTATCATAGGAGCGTCGGCACCAGTAGCCAATTGTGTAGTTTAAACTAGCCTGTGTGATATATCATTTAACTCAGGGAGTTAAGGTCAATGTAGTGGGACACTATTCAGAGAGATTGAGGATGGTGAGGAGGGATGGGGGGAATGTGAAATGGTAGGATCTTCCAGTAGGGCCTCTGCTGAGTTTCTACCCTTTTCCCTTAATCTTTCCTTGTTTTACCATGACTCAGATAATGTGATGAGCTATTTGACCGTATAATAGAGTTCGGTTCTCTGTTATAGAGCTGAGTGCTGCTATTGGCCTACACTCACCTAATGAAGGTCAGAATTGAGTTGCTCTCACCAGGGTGTTCTATTCTACAGGTTCCATCTGAGTGTGCTTCGATATTCCACAGTGAAGCTAGAAACACAGTTATTGAAAATGATGGCTTTGCAAACTGAAGACAGAGATTTCTGAGAGGCATCTTAATTTGGGTTAATACCCCAGTTGGTCTGCGGGAACCTGGCTTCAGCTGAGCCGGACATGCTAATGATATGTGTGTTTATTAAGTGATAGCTTGATCACTGAACAGTCAGAACATTATAGATAACACAGATACCAGGCACACTCACATAACTATATACATACCTGGAACATTTAGATTGTGTTATTGAGATAGGGAATCTGTTATAACCAGTGACAATAGAACAATTAAGATTTCCTAAGTAACAGTAACAATAGTGGTAGAATTCTGTGATTAATAAACAGTTAATAGCATAGAAGATTCACAGAGTATAGGAAATTGAAGAATAGCATTCGACAGTGTTCGACATGGATGTCCAAGCATCCTAATGGTTCGAGAGTCAACGGAGAATGTCGTCACGTGACCGGAGAAGCATCACCTGGGTGAGGTTGTCTGTCCGGAATGCATGGTGCTGGTGTATGCTCAGCACAATGATGAGAATGACTTTTGCTCCTGAAACACTTATCTGAGTCTATATACACCTTAGAATATACGACACACATTCTACACATTATACACACACTCACACACACTTCTCCCACATATACTCTTTGCTTTAATACATTTCTTGTATTTATTTGTTGAAGCTAGAGTTGTCAAGTATGTTATGTTGGGGAAGAATTATAGGGGGCATGATCCAGGGGAGAGTAAGAGTGAGAAGAAGGTGTCTTTAGACTGAGGGAGTGTTGTGGACGGAGTCTGGTGGTTATTTCCATAATAGTGATATTGAATTAAAATAAATGTGGGTGTTGATTCCCCTCACTCCAGGGACGACACTAAAGTAATAAAGCATTACTACTACGACAACCACGCGGACGCACTTCCCACGATAACAAAAGTTAAGAATGATATAAATGGCACCTAGCAAGGCCCCAGGTAAGGATGGGATTCCAATAGAGGTTATCAGGAGTGGGCAAGACACACTCACTATACAGATTCACCTGCTAATAGAGCTATGCTGACGAGAAGGACAAGTCCCACAGGATTTCAAAGATTCAAGCATCATAACGCTGTACAAGAACAATGGAGTTCTGAGCGACTGTAACAACTATAGGGGTATCTCACTTCTGTGTATTGTTAGGAAAGTATTTGCCAGAATTGTTCTGCGCAGACTTAAAGTCCTAGGAGATCAAGTCTACTCCGAATGGCAGTGTGGCTTCCGACAGAACCGGTCTACCATTGATATGATATTCTCATTGCGACAGATGCAAGAAAAATGCCGTGAACAGAATCAACCACTGTTTATTGCCTTTATCGACCTCAAAAAGTTATTTGATTTGGTCAGTCGTGAGGGTCTGTTCAAGGCACTAAAGAGGATTGGCTGCCCACCAACTCTTCTGTCCATTGTGGAATCGTTCCACACAAGTATGAAGGGTATAATCAAGTCTGTTGGTGCAACTTCGGAAGAGTTTTAAATCAAGAATGGAGTTAAGCAAGGTTGTGTACTAGCTCCCACCCTCTTTGGAATATTCTTTTCACTGCTACCGAAATATGCCTTTCGTGATCAGGATGGTGATATATACAATCACTCACGCTCAGATAGCGGCCTCTACAATGCTCAGAGATTGAAGGCCACGACCAAAATTAGGAGGGTACTGATCAGAGAGTTGCTTTTTCCACATGATGCGGCAATTACGACCCACTCTGAGGACGAATTACAACGTCTACTATCTGCATTCTCCAATGCTTGTTCTGAATTTGGTTAAACAATTAGCAAAAAAGAAGACACAGATTATGTCAAAAAGTGCACATGGGATACCATCAATCTTTCTCGACGACGCCGATCTAGAGATAGTAGACCATTTTACATATCTAGGATCAGAGGTAAATAGCAAATTATCCCTAGATCAGGAAATCAACATCAGGATTGGTAAGGCCGCAACAACAATGAACAGGTTAACAAAAAAGAGTCTGGGAGAAAAGGAAGCTTACTGTCAAAACAAAAGTCCTTGTCTATCAATCCTATGTCCTTAGTACTCTTCTTCATGGCAGTGAAACCTGGACAACTTAGTCACACCAAGAGACACGTTTACACAGATTTCATACGCGGCGTCTGCGAAGAATACTTGGTATTAAGTGGCAAAACAAAATCACAAATACTGGAGTATTGGAAAGATCAGGTTGTGTAACGGTGTATTCCATGCTCAGTTTTCGTAGGCTTAGATGGATAGGACACGTTAGGAGGAAGGATGATGGTAGAATACCAAAGGACGTCTTTTTTTTTTTTTTGGTGGATTACAGATGGGTAAGAAAAACATCTGATGGCTGCAGAAATGTGGTTTCTGAGGAAAATGCAAAGAATACCATGGACAGATAGAAAAACCAATGACCAAGTACTACAGAAGACAAATGAACATCGTAAATTGATTAGAGAAATTAGAAGTAGACAGTCAAAATTTTTTGGACATGTTATGAGAAGAAATTGATTAGAGAACTTAGTGACTACTCGCAAGATCGAAGGGAACAGACCAAGAGGAAGACCGAGAGGAAAATACCTGGATGGCTTGGCTACATGACTTGGTCAAGACAGGAACACTGAGCTGATCCACGACACTGGTTACCGAGTTAAAAGGCGAGTCATGACCGCCCACTCTCTCCGGCATGGCACATGATTGATTGATTGAAGAGATCTCAGGGTCGGCCTCTCTTACAATACAAAGATGTGTGTAAGCGGGACATGATTGATACAGGCATTGATAATGCACATTGTGAGCAAGTCGCCGCTGAACGCGTTGCATAGAGGGCTAATATCAGAAATGGAATAAAGACAAAGGAAAAAGTTATTGCAGATAAGTCACACACCGAGCGTGTGTGACGTAAGATGGTGCATGATAGTGGAAATGACTATATGTTCACATACATCCACTGTAGAAGAACATTTACATCGCTAATTGGCCTTATCAGTCACATTCGCTACCGCCATGGGTTGTAGTTATTATGCCTATTTGAAGCACAACGTAACAAACTATAATTTGTCAAGACGACAAGGTGAAAATGATAATGAGATTCAACCATAATCTATGTTTTCTTACAATTTAATTCCAACCCAAGTTGTTCACTGTGTACAATAATCGTATTTACTAGATGTTGCAGATCCTATTCGCTGTCTACAATCAATACTGTATCAACAGCATATCTTACATTATTGATGTTATGTTCCCCAATGGCAATTCCGCACGTATGTTCTAAATGTCTCACAATATTAGAGATAGTAGGAATATATAGTCCCCCAGCTTCAGTAGGAAGCCGCGGTAGGGAACAGCCTTGTCGCTCACTTACCGGCACTATGGTAATGGGTTCGAATCCGTATCGAGAAAGAATTTTAACATTGACCTCGGCTCCCAGATTGACCCAACCTACACTTGTTACCAGAAACTGTCTAGGTAAGAAAAGGCGGGCTGCATTAAACTGACACTCATGTGCAAATGTATCTATAAACATGTGGTGCTAGTCCATTTGCCCAACACGCCTCGCGAGGTGCAAAAAGGGCCCTTTCTTTTGCCTTGTCATTACCAGCTTATGGAGAGAGATGAATCACTGAAAAACGAGAAGTAGATTGAGATCTTTACCAAATCACGACTACAAAAAAACAATGGACCTTGCGGCCAAAGCCTTCGTCAGCACAGAACAGCTTATGTCTCTACCAGCTTATGGAGAGAGATGTGCGTCATGGATGAGTCATATAGTGAAAATATTATGAGAATTTTAGAGGATATAAGAGGAATCGCCATCGGAGGACATAACATAAATAATATAAGATTAGTGGAGATAACTGCAGGCAATGACCATTGGAACCTTTCCGTCTTGACAGACGATAGTTTGTTACATTGTGCTATAAAAACAGGCATAATACAACCCATGGCGGCTGCGGATGTGACTGATCAGACCAATTCGAGCTGTACATGTTCGTCCATGGTGGATGCATGTGAACACATGGTCATTTTCACCATCACGCGCCATCTTGCGTCTCACATGCTCAGCGTGTAACCTATTAGCAATCATTTTTCTCCATTGTTTTTATTCCATTTCTGATATTTGCCCTCCATGCAACACGTTCGGCGGCGACTTGCTCACAGTGTGTATTATCAATGTCTGTATCAATCATGTCCCGCTTACACACATATTTGTATCGCAGTAGAGGGCGACCCTGAGATCTCTTACCCATCTGTAATTCACCAAAAAAGATGTCCTTTGGTATTCTAACTTCATCCTTCCTCCTAACGTGCCCTATCCATCTAAGTCTACGAAGACTGAGCATGAAATAAACCGTCACACAACCTGATCTTTCGAATACTTCAGTATTTGTGAGTTTGTCTTGCCACTTAATACCAAGTATTCTTCGCAGACACCGCATATGAAAGCTGTTTAAACGTTGCTCTTGGTGTGGGTAAGTTGACCAGGTTTCACTGCCATAAAGAAGATTACTAAGGACACGAGCTTGATAGACGAGGTTGTTTTTTTTTTGTTTTTTTTGTCATTAAGCTTCCTGTTCTCCCAGACTATTTTTGTTAATCTGTTCATTGTTGTTGCTGCCTTACCAATCCTGGTGTTAATTTCCTGATCTATGGATAATTGGATATTTACCTCTGATCCTAGGTGTCTAAAATGGTCAACTATCTCCAGTTCGGCGTCGTCAATAAAGATTGATGGTACCCGATGTGCACCTTGTGACATAATCTATGTCTTCTTTTTTGCTAATTGTTAAACTAAGTTCAGATCAAGCAGTGGAGAATGCAGATAGTGAGTGAGTGGCACCTTACAGTCTTGACAGACCAAAGTATGTGAGGTGGAATATGGCCAAAATTCCATCACAATGCGTGGACAGAGCTTTAGAGAAACATGTGGTACTCAAACGACATGTTCCCTCTCTCGGCATTGCCTTGTGTTCTCCAGAGGAATGGGTAACCAATACGCCTGGAACCAGGTAGGCTGCAAACGCTGACGGCTCAGCGTCAAACTTACGAGACCTTGCCTCCACGAGCAGGTGGCGAGTGGTGGCCAGACCCAGGCACCCAAGGGACCCGACATAGAGGCGTTCAGCCAAGTCCCACAGGTGAGGGCCTCGTACGCGCCTGGACTATAGGACGCGTACATCTGTCAATCACAAGTGTCTGGACCTGTGTAAAGCATGTACTACCGTCAGACTCCCCGCCTGACTTTTGCGGATCCCACGACCACCGGGAATAGGCCCGCCGGAGATATCGCCGGAGATAATGCTCGTCTATTGTGAGCAAATCTCCCTTCCTTCCACTGTGCGGATCTCGCGACCAGCGAGACTAGGTTCGACGGAGATATTTCTCGTCTGTTGCTGGCAAATCTTCACCGACTGAATAAGTTGTAATTCTTCCTAATAGTGGGCCGTAATTGCAGCATCATCTGCAAACAGCTACTCTCTGATCAGTACCCTCCTAATTTTAGTCTTCGCCTTCAATTTCTGAGTATTGTAAAGGCCACCATCTCAGCGAGAATGAATGTATACACCACGATCCTGATCACGAAAGGCATGTTTCAGTAGAAGTGAAAAATATATTCCAAAGAGAGTACTAGCAAGTACACAACCTTGCTTATCCCCACTCTTGATTTCAAACTCTTTTGAAGTTGTACCAACAAACTTGATTATACCCTACATGCCAGTAGGGTCTCCCACCGTCAGAGACAACCCGTGGCGCCCCATGTCAACGCCAATTGACAAGGACTTATAACCAACCTGTAACTGCACCTCTCGCTTTGATTCCGCGACCGGTTGAGACCAGGGATGGAGTTTCCTCTCCATAGCACAAAGCCTGGGCTGAAATATAGAGACCATGTGTTGCCCATGCGGCATGGTCTCTCTCTCTCTCTCTCTCTCTCTCTCTATCTCTCTCTCTCTCTCTCTCTCTCTCTCTCTCTCATCCTGCCTAGTTCACTCCAGAGGAAAGGTGACACAAATACATATGGAACGAGACAAGCTGCAGAAGTTGCCGGATCAGCAAAGCAATGCTCTAACTGTCCGATTGTCGGAACTTCGATCCCAGACCAGCTGCCAACTAAGCCTTAGGCCCTGGTCTCCCTGCAATGATATTTTGTCTGTAGGTTGTATTTCCTCGCACCAAGATAAGGCTTGTACCCTTCCAATTGCACTCCACCGCCCGAAGCCGTTGGCACAATGTGGGGTGTCGAGTTTGGTAAGCACCGCTCAAAATTCGGCGCTAACAGAAAGCAGATAGTATCGTCTACTGTCATGCGATAGCTCTGTCATATCTGACTTAGACCTGACACATAATGCACATGATTTACAGTATTTAGTAGATGCGACTATTGTACACAGTAACTGGGGTTTGGCTAAATTGTAAGACAACAGAGATTATGGTCATCTCCAAGAAGAAAGAAATACCAGTGTAAAACCCAAGTTAAAAGTTAGTTGCATATCCTGTACATGACGTAGCAGTCAGCCCCAGCATTTTTGGCTGTTCGTGTTTCCGGGACAAGATTACATTCAGTAGTTTGCCGTTGCTTTCTGAAAGACCGGTACCCATACCATTTCATGAAAAAAGGCGGTCTCCTACCAAATCGTCCACAGCTGTGCTTAGAACGCAGGTAAGCGGGATTACGAATTGCCTTCGTAACCTCTTCGTGACGGATCCGCAATGGTAAACATACCGCAATAATTTTGTTTCCTTGAAAGGTTTATGAATTCACCGGAATTACTAAGTTTATAGCTTCCACCAGCTGATCTGTACTGTATACGCTGACGTCAGCATGACGGTTCGTGGCCAAAGTAAAACATTAAAACATGCAGGACTCGGTGGAGCATTAAATGAGATGATATCCAACACAAGAACAGAGACAGGGTTAGTCTCTGCGGTATTTCAAAGCCGCACTTGTAATTGGCATGTGAAGTCAGTTGTCACATTTTAACACCTGTGAAATGAAAACAAGTAAAGCATATTCAACAGAAGCCATGTTACATCAGTGGTTCTCAACCGGTGGGGAATTCCCCCCAGGAGGAATTTTAGGTTTTCCGGGGGGGGGGGGGGGGGGGGGGGAATTAAGATTATTTCAAGATCGCGTTAATACAAGAACCGATTACTTGATATTGTGTTTCCCTTCATACTTTACGGTTCTGTACGTCTCACCCTTCTAAAATCTTATATATAAATTAGGATGTGCGTCCGTATTTATGTATCTCTGTATGTATGTATGTATGTCCTTTATTTGTTCGCGAACGGCCCATCCGATTGAGATGAAATTTTCTACACGCCTTCCTTTCATTCCAGAGCTGTCAACTGTGATATTTTGTTAGTGTGAAATCGCCTGCTTACTCAGTATTATTTCATTTTTCATTTTTCATCATAATTTCATATATCTCAGGGGACCTAACTCTGTAAAAGTTATTTCAAGGGGCATAACTTTTCTGTATAACTTATAGTCATATTGTGGCATCGTTTTCAAAGATTTATAAACTCTTTGTCCATAGTTATGTACCGGCATATGAGTTATAATAAATAATGATACAATCTGTAAGGCATTTTCAAAGTTTTCATAAAAATGATGCACAATGCATAACATTGTAACTCATCTTTTTTTGCTTAAGAAGTTACTGTGGTCATGCAGGTGATTAGAAAGAGTTTTCATTAAAAATAATGGATGGTGTGTGGAAGAACGTTCTTTTAAGTTACTTTTTTTGTTGTATGAATTTAATGAAGCCGGACAGGGTCAGGCAGACAGATAGACAGACAGATAGACAGTCGGGAACAGGAACTTATATGACTACTTATATAAATTAAATGAGATGCTTCACACCAGGAGCTGAGCGATGCCGGTCCGGGTCAGACAGACAGACAGACAGACAGACAGACAGACAGACAGACAGACAGACAGACAGACGGTAACGGGAACGGGAACTTATATGACTACTTATATGAATTAAATGAGATGCTCCCCACCAGGGACTGGGCGAAGCCGGGCAGGGTCAGGCAGACAGATAGACAGACAGACAGACAGATAGATAGTCGGGAACGGGAACTTATATGACTACTTATATGAATTAAATGAGATGCTCCACACCAGGAGCTGGGCAATGCCGGGCCAGGTCAGACAGACAGACAGACAGACAGACAGACAGACAGACAGACAGACAGACAGACAGTCAGTCAGTCGGTAACGGGAACGAGAACTTATATGACTACTTATATGAATTAAATGAGATGCTCCCCACCAGGGTCTGGGCGAAGCCGGGCAGGGTCAGCTAGTGTATTTTATAAAGTAAGTAGACCCACAAATCACGTTTTATGTGGACGTCTACACTTGTTTTAGTATGTGCTATTAAAATTAGCTTCCATTATTACGTATACTGTGTAAAGTGGGGGGGGGGGGGGTGTTAGGTAGGAAATACGAAAGGGGGAATGACGTTCTGAAAATATGGTGACGTGGGACACGGGTCAAATTTTTAGGTAGGAAATACGAAAGGGGGGGGGAGGGAATGACGTTCTGACAATATGGTGAAGGAGGGCACGGGCCAAAAAAGGTTGACAACCACTGTGTTACATGATTTATTGCCTGGCATATTTCGCTGCGTCTCTGTCTGCCTGCCTGTCAGTCTGACTATAGTCACAATACCTGTGACTATATGGTTTAATTGTTATAGCTTGAGTATTGTTAATACCTTCTCTTCATATGTTATTTAACTCTGCAGTACGCTCCTGACGGGATGCAGCGAAATATGCCAGGCAATAGATCGTGCAACATATTGTTTACGGCTTATGTGTTTATAAGTATAGGAAACGTTTACACGCCTTAAGCTACATTAGGGACATGATGCTGGACCCATTTATACAGTTCAATCGGCGCTGGGTGTGTGATGTGCTTCATGTCAGACCAGACGTCTCTATTTCTGAAGGCATTTTCTAACACCCATGTATGTATAGGCTGGGTCGAGCTGGCAGTCCGAATCTATATTAGTAATCCCTCCTGGTGCAGATTTCAACCCATTATCATAGGACTAGCAGTCCAGCAGCTAAACCACCACGATACCACGACTTCCAAGTCAATGCAGAGGTATATAGACGCCGGCTGGCTTTGGCGTGAATGGTTGTCATCCGTTATTATTTGTAGCAATCATTGATAGCTTATATCTCTACCTAGAGACCTCAGAGCCACATATTTTAACCCCGGGACTGCCACAGGGATCTGCAATCTTACCGGTGTTCTTTAATGTGTATACGAGCAAGATTGCATACCTAGAAGCACCAGGGGTTGGAAGGTTTCTAACATTTGCAGATGATATTCTTGCATACAGGCAGGGGAGAAATAGGGATCAAACAGCCCAGGAGCTACAGGTGACAGTAGACAAAGTGATTGACTGGTGCACTGAAATGAGTGCTGTCATCAACCCGGAAAAGACGGCTGTGTTGTGGTGCTCTCTGGACAACAGGATTGTGAGAGATGATGCCCCAAGCCTCACGATAGATGGCAGAAGCGTCAACAGAGAGAACAAACTGAAGTATCTGGAAATCACATTTGACAGGAGTCTGTCCTTCAAGGACCATGTGGAGACGATTGTGACAAGATCTCAAAAGGGACTCAGTGCACTTAAAACTATGGCTGCAATGGACACAGAGCAGAGAATGCTCTTCACACTATACCAGCACTTGATCCTCTCAGTGATTGATTATGGACTAGGACTGCTCACTGTTTCAAAGAGTCAGCTGGTGAAATTAGAGCGCATACAGAACGAAGCTATGCGGGTCATTCTGGGATGCACCAGAGATACTCCAGTAGTGTGTATACGTTACATCCTTGGTCTGCCTATTGTTGCTGGTAGGCACAAGGTGATGCAGACAAAGGCATACCTCAGAGTAGCTGCAGACGCAGATCACCCGTTGCATGAGGTGCTGGACGTAGTTAAGGGTCAGAAACTGATAAGAGGGAAATCATGGATGGCTCAGGCGGAGGATACGATCAGACAGGTGTGCCCCTTGGAGAACATTAGGCGTGGAGAGGAGTGGGTCAGAGTGCCAGCGGAGCAGTTAGACTTGTGCAGAGTTATAATCACATTGAGCCGGGAGTGCAGGGAGTGGCCAGCAGGGGCCACAGAAGTGGAAATTCAGCAACTAATTCAGGTTAATTCTCGCCCGGGTGATGTGATTATCTAAACGGATGGGTCGGTGTTGAGAGGTACCTGTGCCTGGGGGTTCTTGGCAAAAGCTAATGATCGGCATTTGGTGCAGGAGAGCCTGGCGTATGATAACACAACATCTAGCTTAAGAATGGAGGTGGAGGCGGTCAGTGCAGATTTCCGCTGGATGGAGAACACGATACATACACACATTGTGATTGTAACTGACTCAGAAAGCATGCTGAGGAGGGTGAGAACAGACAAGCTTCGTGTAGAGTGGCTTGCTGCGCTTCGGAGGTCAAGGGTAGCAAGCATCACCTGGATCTTTTCTCCTGGGCATGCCGGTGTGCTGGGGAAGGAACAGGCGGACAGATTGGCTGGCTTGGCAAAACTTGGTGGAGTATTGATGCATGACAAAACAGTCGTGGTTGCGGCCTTGTGGGAGCACGTGTACACCTCGGAGGAGCAAATGGATCACCATAGTCTGGTAATAATGAGGCAGCGAGGTGTGACGAGGGGATATTGCCGACGATCTACGCTCAAAGGAAAGGCGAGACGGACATATAATCAGATTGTTACTGGAACTATTAGTGTTGGAACTATTCGCTGGCTGTTGAGGATGGGGACGGAGCGCTTATGGGAATGTCCCGAATGCTGTGATGTCGGTTCCTAAATCAATCAATCAATCAATCTCTACCTAGACAGGCAGGCAGCCAGACGGACGGGTTGGTGTCGTCCGTTATTATTTGTGACAATCATTAACAGCGTATACTTTAGACTGACAGGCAGCCAGACGGACGGGTTGATGGATGGATGGATGGGTGGGTGGATGGATGGATGGATGGATGGATGGATGGATAGACAGACGAACGAGCGGGGAGGGGGTGGACAGACAGACAGACAGACAGACAGACCAGACGGACCAGACAGACCAGACAGACAGACATATGTTTGAAACTTCCCTGAACGACATTGCCGGCTTGCTGAAGGCACTTGTTGACTCCAGTACTCGACCAGCTAAAGGGCGCGCTAAGCGTAGTCACAATGAGATAGGCAGTAATTCACCCCGGGTGTTCGGAGGTATATAGCATTACCTACTGGAGGGCTAATGGAACACATTTACTTTGAATGTTACCGACAGGTAAGAGAAGGAGCAGTGGTTCTCATACTGTACATGACGCCATGGTGATGCCGGGAGGTGGTCATGACTGGACGATGCACAGATAATCACGCCTGTCTACGAATGTTAAGTTTGCTTTTTCCTTATCACTATCGTGGGTGTTTCTTCTTCTTCTACTTCTTCTTCTTCTTCTTCTTCTTCTTCTTCTTCTTCTTCTTCTTCTTCTTCTTCTTCTTCTTCTTCTTCTTCTTCTTCTTCTTCTTCTTCTTCCTCTTCTTCTAATCTTCTCATCTTTTTCTTCTTCCTTTACTTCAGTTTCCTCTTCTTCTCTCTGTTATTTTTCTTTCTCCTTTTATACTTCTAACCCCCCCCCCCCCCCCATTCTCTCATCCTACTCCTTGACAGTTTCTTCTTACATCATTTTCCACTCCCACATCTTCCTCTCACGCCTCTTATATTCCCTCTGCCACCCGAATTCCTACAATCGCACATCTTCTTTCTGTTATTTTTCTTCCTCCTCTTATTCTTCCAACTCCTCCTCCCTTTCCCCTCCTCTTCTTTCCTCTCTTCTTTCTCCATGTCACTTACTTCCTCCATCGTTTTCCACTGCCCCTTCTTCCTCTGTCAGCTTATAATTTTCCTCCGCCACGCCTATTTCCTACCCCGTAGTCAACATCAGAAAGACAGTTGTTCAATCTTGGTTTCAGGAGGCAATAGGATTACCTACGCGAGGAATAAGTGAACACATTTACTTTGATTGTAACCGACAGGTAAGGGGGAGGGGCAGAGGTTCTCATGCTGTACATGAAGCCACTGTTTTGCCGGGAGTTGGTGATGACTGGAGGGTCCAAAGATAATCAAATCTATCCACAAGTGGTGAGTTTTCTTATTTTTGATCGTCGTCGTCGAACTTTTTCCTCTTCCTCTTCTTCTTCTTCTTCTTCTTCTTCTTCTTCTTCTTCTTCTTCTTCTTCTTACTATGATTAGTATCATTATCGTCACCATCATCATCATCATCATCATCATCATCATCATCATCATCATCATGTTCTTCTTCTTGTTCTTGTTCTTTTTCTTGTTCTCGTTCTTCTTGTTCATATTGTTCTTGTTATCTTGTTCATGCTCTTCTTGTTCTTATTTTTCTTGTTTTCTTCGTTTTGTTCTTGTTCTTTTTGTTTGTCTTTTACCTCTTCTTCTTCTTCTTCTTCTTCTTCTTCTTCTTCTTCTTCTTCTTCTTCTTCTTCTTCTTCTTCTTCTTCTTCTTCTTCTTCTTCTTCTTCTTCTTCTTCTTCTTCTTCTTCTTCTTCTTCTTCTTCTTCTTCTTCTTCTTCTTCTTCTTCTTCTTCTTCTTCTTCTTCTTCTTCTTCTTCTTCTTCTTCTTCTTCTTCTTCTTCTTCTTCTTCTTTTAATCTGAAAGTATATATTTTGCCACTAAATCGTGTACACATACATATATATATTGTATCACACCTATTACATGCATTGGTGTACATGCGACAGACAAAGAGAAAGCAGTGAGATGTATAATGTATTAAACTTCAGATGAACCAATCGACTCGGCGCTCATCTTCGCGAGTGTCGCCTGTGACACAACGGATGTTGTGTATTGTCGTGATCTATCCTCCTGAACTTCAAACTAATATCTAACAGATAACACATTAGTTATAGCCTAGAACACATACTTCCAAGCATAAGATGAACATTCAATCATTGAACACTGTTGAACATAGAATGAATTACTCTACTTCGTACACTTTCAGATGTTAACTTGAATATCATTAACGAAAGCAGCAGTCAACTTGAGCTTGTTGATAACTCCATAGAGTGTGTCCTCACATTGAGCGGCTGCAGGCCAACATAATTTTCTCTGTTCTCTCTCTCTCTCTCTCTCTCTCTCTCTCTCTCTCTCTCTCTCTCTCTTTCTCTCTCTCTCTCTCTCTCTGTGCGTGTGTGGGTGTGTGTATGTGTGTGTGTCACCTTTATTAATGGATTTTACCAGAGAGGTGACACTACGAGCTAGATTATACCAATCCAAGTGACCTCTCAACAACAAGATGATGAATGTACTTAGCGGGACGTTGCGATCAATCCCAGCTCCATGTTTATTTTCTATGTCAGCTAACGCGCAGTAGTTTGCTATTGCTTTCTGAACATGAAGTCAACGTTGAAGTCCAACTGATCAGTGTACCTCGCCATCAGTGCACCGGAAGTTCAGATGCAAGCGCATTAATTCCCTCGCAGGCATGACATCTCAGGATCGAATAAATTATCCGTCCAAAGGTGAAACCTAGCTTGAAAATGTTTGAGAACCGCTGGCTTCGAGCGACAAGAGCAGACAATCCGAGAACAGGAAAACATTAAACCCGGTAATCTTCCCCTGTCAAATAGCAGCGCCTAGGGGTGAGAGCGGATGTCGTTCACCTTGCTAGAAGCCATCTCAGGGAGAGGTCGTGGGAGTTCCGCTTTCATAAAGATGTCCTCCAGATTTTGATGTTGGACAGCATACGTCTCCTTTCCCCTGGCCTGTCTCGACATAATCTGAACCGTCTTCATACCTAGAGATTTGAACATATGTCGCCCACAAGAGATCGCCCGATTATGTCTGCCAGAGGTAGAATAGTTTCAATTGCCGTGTCCTTGGATGCAGAGGTCATATAGAAAGCAAGAAGAATGTAGCAATAGTAGAACTGTATTCTCACATTTTTCAGTGAAGTAGTTTCGCACGTCTTCCTTCTGTTTTTCCCCGATCTTTTCTTCTTCCGTTGGCACTTGTAGGGGGCACAATGACATGCAGTAGAAATCAGGTGTCACAATATACAACAATAACATGCAATAGAAATCAAGTCTGAGACGCATGTCAGTCTATTTCAGCAAATATGTCTTGACTGCCAGACTGACTGGTTGATTTCATAATCCATATGACAGCACACAGGGCAAGGCGCTAGAAGGTTTGTCTCTCGCGGCAAATTTGGTAAGTAGTAGATACTCATGGTTTCAGTAGCAAGCGAGTTGTAAACAAGTCGTATTTTTCCTCTCGTGGTCTCTCTTTGCCAAAGCCAATCTTAAATCTGAATTCACGCATCCGTAAATGTGTTGTTTCTTCTGCTATGTATCCTCTACTAGCACTAGTTCATAGCTAGTCTGTATCATGTTTGCCTTGTTTACTGTCAGTTTCCCGTACCAACTACTCGCGCTCTAACCGTTAACAGATTCACTGCCGTAGGATAATATATCGCCACATGCATTTGAACAGAAGGACGATATAGCGATAAAAGGGTCATCGTGTTATTTGTTTGTTTATTTTTTTTTTTTTTTCGTGGAATCTTCCACAACCTCAATGCTCTGTGAATGGGAATGTACATTATAATACTTGTTTATTTGATTGTGAACAATTTTTGGTCCAAACATACTTTATGTTTGGTACTAAATCATACAAGATCTGATGGCAAACTTCTTAACCCATCAAGACAAATAAATTCAAGATGCATGAGAGAACTACTTTATGCAGACAATGCAGCACTGCTTACTCATGCAGCATAAGATCTGCAACGGCTCATAGGTCTCATAATTGTCAAGTGCGTCTTCTAGTCTGTGTTTCCTTCTTCTCCTTCTGTGAGCGCCAAATAATACTATGTGTGTTTATTTATGTAATTGTCTTAGTGGCCTCAACTGTTCTCCCCATTGATACCTTGTGCTATTCCATGCAGTCCTGTCCGCGTCTTCGCCATATTATCCTTGTCTGTAATATTATCCTTGTCTGTAATATTATCCTTGTCTGTATTTATTCTCCTCTCTGTGTGTTGTAGGTCTCCCTCTGTTAGGTTTGCCCTGTGAGTCCCAGAGGAAGGACTTGATAGCTCTAATGTGTTCAGGTTTTCTAAATGTGTGTCCTGTCCACTGCCTGGGTCATATTCTCGTCTCATTCGCTGGAATGTGTCTAGTTCTCTCATTAAATTTCGCACTAGTTATTCTGTCATACGATTTCATTCTTTGGCATACCATTTCAGTCTCTGGCATACCATTTCAGTCTCTGGTTTAACATGTCAGTCTCTAGCATACCATTTTAGTCTCTGGCATACCATTTCAGTCTCTGACATACCATGTCAGTCTCTAAACCCATTTCAGTCTCTAGCATACCATTTCAGTCTCTGGCATACTATTTCAGTCTCTGGCACATTATTTCAGTCTCTGGCATACCATTTCAGTCTCTGGCATACCATTTCAGTCCTTCTGTTTTGCTCTGTCACTGGTTAATAAATGTTTGTAACGCGTGGCTTATTCAATCAATCAGGTGCCGTCTCCACAATGAAGATTGGCTACAATGGATCTTCTACACTGTCTGTCTGTCTCTTGCCCTGACTGTACATTCTGTCAGGCTGATGTTCGTCCATCTCTTGATGTTATCTTCCTACTTGTATCCTTGTCTACCTCTTACTCGCATGCCTTTAACCATACTCTCCAGTATAGTTTTTATAAGAGTGTTATGTCTTTTAACGTGGCAGGAATGTGTCACTTGCCTCTTTTTTATTTCTTTCATCAACTCTGTTTTCATTCCCAGTTTTTCTAGAACCTCTGTATTTGATTGTTTTTATTTCCATGAAATACGATATATTCTTCTGTATATCTACATCTCCAGGGCCTCTATTAAACTTTCTAATTGCTTGTTCAATGTCCAGGCTTCCGCCCCATATAGTTGTGCTGAATATACTTAACAGCTTATATTAGTTCTGATATTTTCTGATCACTACAGCTGTAGAAATTTAACATTATAATTAAATATTCTAAGTTTGTTACTATTCTTCGTTGCTTTTGAAGCTCACGTATTTCCCGGTGCTATGAAAGTTCGTCTTGCTTTTTTGTATTCTTTTGTCTGTCTGTCCCACCATCTGTGTATGTTTAGCTATCTTAACAGATCTATGATTCTACCTCTTGAAGTGAGGTTACACCAAGAAAGATCGGATTATGTTTTGATAGATGTTTGTAAGTGTAATCTACCCGAATCTACGGGACTCTAAGAACAACAACAGCTACAATAATAACACCAATAACAACAATATCAACAACAATAGCAACAACAATACGAATAACAATGTTTGGTGTTGTTATTATTATATAACAACAGCAACCACAATAATAATAAAGCAAAGGATGATTGTAGAATACCAAAGGACATCTTTTATGGTGAATTGCAGATGGGTAAGGGATCTCAGGGTCGGCCTCTACTACGATACAAAGATGTGTGTAAGCGGGACATGATTTATACAGGCATTGGCAATGCACAGTGGGAGCAAGTCGCCGCTGAACGTGTTGCATGGAGGGCAAAGATCAGAAATGGAATAAAGACAAAGGAGAAAACTATTGCAGATAAGTCACACACCGAGCGTGTGAGACGTAAGATGGTTCATGATGGTGGAAATGACTACGTGTTCACATGCACCCACTGTGAACGGACATTAACAGAGCGAATTTGCCTTATCAGTCACACTCGCTACCTCCATAGGTAAAAGTTATTATGCCTTTTTAAAGCACAAACTATCGTCTGTCAAGACGGCAAGGTGCCAATGGAATTATACCGTTAATGTGGACGCAAAGTGGTCCCATTGAGAGCATGTTGTAATTAATCAAACATGGAGGTGATGTTTTGAATATACAAACAAAAGTCCCATAGAAGAAGCTAATGTGTACGTGAATTGTTAGCGCTATCACATTGTGTAGGTCTGATGTGTATGTGAAAAGTGTTGGTGCCACCATAATGTGTAGGTCTGATGTGTATGTGAAGTGTTAGGGCCATCACATTGTGTAGGTCTGAGTGCACGCTGGACAGTTGGTCAGCTCCTCCACCCTTTACCCCGTAGCGAACGTCGAGAGCTGACATCGAACCCTCGCCCGAAATGGCGCGTGCCATGATCAACATGACCATACACCAACACCCCCGCTGTCCTTGAAGATGTTGTACAGTTGAGATGTGAACTACCAACAGAAACTGCTGCTTGGTAGTGTTCTTGTTATCTTAATGAATGTTGTATAGGGGGAATAATAAAGTTGAACGTCACAAATGGTGCCTTTGGTTGTTATTGAATTCTGGCTAGTAGATGCGCTGTAAAACCTGCAGTGTAACGAAGACATTTTACGTTAAGAAATCTCAAGACGTTCTTTACACTGTCCTCGTTGCCTAATGGGGTATGGGTGATGGCAGAAACCATATGGATGATAGTTTAGAAGGTGTGTTTACACAAGCTTAGCATTATTGATTGACCAAATGGCACTCGATAGTCCATGTGGTCAATGTGGGACTAAGCCAGTCCTGGAGCCATGTCGTAAGAAACAGCTCCCACAACGAAGGGGATTCGAACCCGGATAAACTAGACCGTCTGGAGACTTCACTAGCAACTGTGCATCCTCCACTCTATATGCTCGACACTATCGAATGTAAGCAGAACATTTATCTTTACTACGTAACAGTTCTTAAAAAGCTGTGTCGCTTGACCGTGAGTAATGGAAAACTCTTATGGAAGGGCTGCTTGTCCGCGCAGGATCTTTCAAAATAAGGTGAATTATTTATGTAAGTAGCACACAACTGCGCGTGTCAGAACTTGTCCTCTTGTTGGCAATTACTTTCCCGCGCCCCTGCTCAATTCACAAAGTTTGCCTCATTAGCGGGCTTGAAAGATTCCACAGTTAGAAGATGAACTACAGCAGACGCGCATACTCGAACCCCTGCACTGGATCATTGGCTGTTGGTCTGGGTGGAAGCATTTTTTGGCTTCCATCATTTCTAGCAGCAGAATCTCGCTCGACTTAGAAGAGCTGTCTGGTCTCAGGGCAATGTTGTGGCTGCTGCAACCGGTCGAGAAACGGCGTTTTTGGTGTTGTTAAGGCTTTGGTCTCCTGAAGTATTTGACCTGGGTTCTAATCCTTGGTATAACTAAGGGATGTATACAGATGAGTGAAATAAAAATCCGAACCTGTACACTGCCTGATAACTTACAGACGCGGTCAATGTTTGTTGTACACTGTCTGCTGACTACAGAAGCGGTCAATGTTTGTTGTACAATGTCTGCTGACTACAGAAGCGGTCAATGTTTGTTGTACACTGCCTGCTGACTACAGAAGCGGTCAATGTTTGTTGTACACTGCCTGCTGACTACAGAAGCGGTCAATGTTTGTTGTACACTGTCTGCTGACTACAGAAGCGGTCAATGTTTGTTGTACACTGTCTGCTGACTACAGAAGCGGTCAATGTTTGTTGTGCACTGCCTGCTGACTACAGAAGCGGTCAATGTTTGTTGTTTAGTTCTCCCAAACTCACATGTATTCATTACAAGATTCATAAATATTGACTGGCACTGACTCAAGACAAGGGAAAGAAGTAAACATCAGCAGCACGCTAGACAGCAGAAAAGTTACACTGAAAATCGAATGTTTCACTTCGAAATGACGACATAGGCTTGCTGAAGTATACTTCCAATCATGTTTTAGCGTCTACATGTGCTCTGAGACCCGTCCAGGCACCCAGGATTATCTAGACCTCAGATCTGTCCATGGGTCTGCTACACACTCGTTAGTGATGTCCCGATATAAATATTACTTCCGCTCAAACCACTGTGACGTGTGCTCCACCAGCTGCACACGTGACAGCACGAACCACTACAGTGGAGCAGGCTTAATCCTGGCTGGAAGATTAAATGTGTATTCCAACAGCTGCACACGTGACGGTACGAACCACTACAGTGGAGCAGGCTTAATCCTGGCTGGAAGATTAAATGTGTATTCCAACAGCTGCACACGTGACGGTACGAACCACTACAGTGGAGCAGGCTTAATCCTGGCTGGAAGATTAAATGTGTACTCCAACAGCTGCACACGTGACGGTACAAACCACTTCAGTGGAGCAGGCTTACTCCTGGCTGGAAGATTAAATGTGTATTCCACCAGCTGCACACGTGACGGCACGAAACACTACAGTGGAGCAGGCTTAATCCTGGCTGGAAGATTAAATGGAATGTATACATTATCCCGGGCTCCCAGGTCTATCCAGCCTAACATGAGCACCAGAAAATGCCCTGGGAAGTGGAGGCTGCCGACATGACATTGACCATCTCAACCATCCAGTGCCAACTGGTCTGTACAAATTCTGGCTGGCACCCAATGCGCTCAGAGTTTGTAAAATGGTCCTTTACTTTTAATTGTGTCGTCGTCATCATCATCAAGTGCCATACCAGCTGTAGTAGGCGTTCATGAGTCTCCGCAGATCTTGGTCTTTGGTGTTCTGGATCAACTCTTCTGCTGACATTCCTCCATACCACCGTCTCAATCCGTCCAGCATCATTTCTCTTGGTCTGCCTCTGCCTCTCTTCCTCTTGATCTTTCCAGTTGTCACTATGTTCTCCAATGTCTCTCTTCTCATCACATGACAATAGTAACATGTTTGTCTCTTTCTTATTGTTGTATATCATGTTCTAGTTTCATTAGCCTCTTTCAGGCAATCGTCGTTAGTTACTCTGGCAGTCCAAGGAATTCGTTCCCAACATTCGTCTTAGGAACCACATCTCTGTTTCGTCCAAGTCTTCCTAATTTGTTCATTTACATTCCAAGATTCACTGCCATACAGCAAAACAGGTTGTATATAGCACTACAACATTCTCTTTCTTATATTCAGTGATGGTGACTTATTGCTTGACATTTTATGAAATGCAACTTTTGCTTGCCCTATTCTGCTCTTAATTTCTGTTGTGCACCTTCCGTCTGGTGTTATAAATATGTGTACATCGCGACCTCATAAGAAGACTTAGTATATGTGAAATCATATTACTGTACGTACTGGTGATTGTAGGGCCAAGCCCTCGATACGGGATCGGTCAGACTCATAAATTGGTAAATGTTCAGAGATGTAAGTCGGTGCAATACTGGTCACATCCGCTATCGAGTGTTGTGTGGTCAATAGAATGAGACCGTATAACCATATACCACATACTTATATATCACCTTTTTTGAGCTTACAACCAAATGTGCCACGACAGCTGAGCTTATACGACTTAGCAAGTATGCCACGATAACTGAGCTTGTAGCCCATATATCGACTATGTCGCTATGGTTGAGATTTCAACGATATCACAAATGTACCAAGATGGTTGATCTTAACATATACAAAATATGCTACAGTAGTTGAGCTTACAGCCATATACCGCATATGCAACCATGGCTGAACTTATAGCCAAATACTAAAATATGTAACAATAGATGACCTTACAACAATATACCAAATATGTAATTATAGCTGAACTTACAACCATATACCAAATATGTAACCAAGGCTGAGCTTACAACCAAATATGCCACAAACGTTGAGTTTATAACTATATACTATATATGCCGTTGTGGCAAGGTTTACAACCACATACCATATGTACCAGAATGGCTGAGCATAAAACCACATACCATATATGCCACGATGGCTGAGAATACAACCACATACCATATTTATATCACAATGGTTGAGCTCCCACTAGGGAGTCTCTGTGGCGAAGTGGTCAAGCCGTCTAACTCGGGCTCCGAAGGTTGTGGGTTCGATTCTGGGCAGCGCCCTTCGGTTCACGATTGCATTTTTTCGGAGACTCCTAGGAGTCGTCGCTGGAGCTACGGAGTTCGTGATTTGTGCGACGCTTTCGGCGCTGTGGAAAGAGACTGCGCCATATGGGATAAAACCCTGATGCAATGAAGTCGACCCTGTCGACTATTAAGCGACTTTTTAAGGCTGAGTTTACAACGATATACCATATGTACTACGATGGCTGAGCATACAACCACAAACCATATATGCCACGGCAGTTGAGCAATCAACCACATACCATATATGCCACGATGGACCACATACCATATATGCCACGACTGCATTCAGATGAGGTCCTTTACCCACCCATTTCGACTAAATCGGTTAACTCATTTTATTGCGTCGGCAAAATTTAACGAAGCATTCCTTTAACGCCTCAACTTCTCCTACATCGCCCACTCTCAGTGTATTTGTAATGTTTCCCCCCACTTCCTGCAGGTATTACATTTTTACTTGACGCTGCTTACTCATTGTAAATCAGCGTACTCAGCGCGTGCCTATAGATTGCCTGCTCCAGTGGCACCACCCCAAACTGGGCTTTTTACCAATGAAGACAGTCAGAAACCTCACATCTGGGCTAACTCTGTCTTATTTTCCTTTTCTCTCTCACACACTCGCAACCTCTACAACAGTTTGCCAGTTCGCGAGTTGCTCTGCAGTTCTCTGGAAAAATCTCAGGAGAAAGGTCGAAGGTTGTCTTCCAGATACATCAACAAGGCTGAACAGATTAGGCGGTGATTGGTTGAGAGTCCGTTCCGTGTGTTCAGAGGTTCGTTTCGGCCGTGCTTGGACACGTCAAGGGAAATCTAGGTAAGTCAATGGCAAGTTGACCTGTGCATTTAGTGTTTCCAAAGACAAGGCGTGATTGACGATGTCGTGGTGCGCTTGTGTGTTTGTGTGTATGTGTGAGTGCGCGCTTTAACTATCTACTTTATGGATCGTCGTCGACAAGTGTCGTCTTCAGATCGATGGTAGGATGTTATGCGTCTCCAACACCCTCTGTCCTGCTTTTTTCGAGTTACACTAATATAATCTTCTTTCAGCCCATCTCTAGATGCTGTCTACCCAAATGTAACGTTGTCTTTCTCGTGTACGATTCTCCTCCACTTTTTCCTGGAGCTTATTCTTCAACGATGAGATGTGTGCCTTTATATGGCGTAGGTGATTGTCTAACCTTGATCTCATCAGAACGGATTTTTCCCAGTGTTTGTAATACTCTGTTTGTTTTCTGTCCAGTGTTTGTAATACTCTGTTTGTTTTCTGTCCAGTGTTTGTAATACTCTGTTTATTTTATTCCCAGTGTTTGTAATACTATGTTTATTTTATTCCCAGTGTTTGTAATACTATGTTTTCTTCCCAGTGTTTGCAATACTCTGTTTTCTTCCCTTGTCATGATATCCAACATTGTTTTCTGTGTAATCACATTTTGAAAGAATCGGTTTTACACTCGCATTGTTTATTCTTTGTAGTTATTTAACCTTATTTGATATATCATCACTACCTCAGAAGTTGGAGTGGGTTCGCCTGATGGCGAGGGACAGTGTTAATAGGGAAAGCAAATCCACACGCAAAATTTAGTCGATCACTTATATGTAAAATCTAAAGGTAACGCCTTCGTTACAGTTTGGTGAATTGTTAATAGCATCAATCATGGCATCACGTTTCATGTCTGAGAGGTTTAAGGATATTAAACTGCCTTTCTCACCGCAACGGATTGAGTTCTTTCGTCCTTGATATGGAGACGTAAATATCAAGTACCTCAGAAGTCGAAGTGGGTTTTCCTGATGGCGAGGGACACTGGTAATAGGGAAAGCTAACACTCATGAAACATCAGTTCAGTGCACTCACTAGTGGCACCAACGACGAGTAGTAGTAGGACGTGTAATAAACAAAGTAAATGTATCTATTGCATGCCTTTAGGCGCATTCAGCATCATAGATCAATTGGCACTCGTGTGTAATGTGGTCAGTAGCTTCCAGTCCACCTTTACCTCCCAAGGCATTTCCTGGTACCCATTTTAGGCTGAGCCGACCAGAGAGCCCAAGTCAATTTCCAACATTCGAATACACCTCAAAGCGGATCGAACCCCTGACCAAGAGTATGACGGGCGGGTGTCTAGCCACTACGCTTTCACGGCTCCTAGTTTGTGTGTGGGCGACGCTCGAAGCGGGCAAACGAACGCAAGCGAGAAAATAAATTGCATTCCTGTTACTGCTACCTGAGTCTATGCCTTGTGGTCAGAGAAAGTACTCACCTGAGTATACCTTCATAGTCTCTGTACTCTCTAATGGTACCTGCACGTCAACGCTTACCCGGAATCGGGTATTTAGTATCCTCACGTCGTTAATCTTCACATCTTTAATGAACACGATTAACTTCACGATTTACATTTCTCTCGATTCGGAGATTTGTTACAGATCTGATTATTTTGGGGTCGATCCAGTCTGATTAAAATGAGGACTAGACCACTTTCTGTGAAATAAACCGCCAGATTTTTTTAGCGCCGCTTGCTGTAAACATATGGGTCTACTGCCATATCCCTTTATGCCACAGTTAAGTAAAACGTTAACTAAACTCTCAGCTTTCGAAGATGTTAACTACACCCTCATCGTCCGAAGAATGTTAACTACGCCAACAACGTTCGAAGAGTGTTAACTAGATCCGTCACAGTTACATGGGCAACAATTTGGCATTAGCAACAAAGGTTGCTTATACGTATACTTTCTTTAATGGTCCGTATTAGCTATACATAGCGGGTGTGTTAGTGTAACGGTTAGGATGATACGCTGACAATGGCAAGAGCGCGATGGGGCAGGGTTTCGACACCAGCTTTTATCGTTCTCTAAGGAGGGGAAGCAGTCTCCCTGGCGAAGGAGTTAAGGATGCTGTTCGTAATCCCATATACTCACGTACGAAACACAGCTGCACGAGATTCGGTAGCGGATCGCGTCGCGCTAATTACTTACGGAGGTAGTGTTAACTACACCCCCAACGCCCGAAGAATGTTAACTACGCCAACAACGTTCGAAGAGTGTTAACTAGATCCGTCAGTTACATGGGCAACAATTTGGCATTAGCAACAAGAGTTTCTTTATACTTATGCTTTCTTTAATGTGAACGTAACACTTGCCTAGTACATCAACAGCAGCTGAAAAATGCTGGTGTTGACTGCAACGTCCCGTAAGGGATACGCAACAAAGGCAAACTACTGAACGTAAAACTTGCCAAGACCCAAGACATCAACAGCAGCTGAAAAATGCTGATGTTGACTGTTATGTCCTATAACGGATATGAGGGGGTAAAAAAGGAGGGGAAAGCCTGACCACCTATTTCTCAATGCACTCCGGTCTGTAAGGCGTGACGGGTCTAACACTTCATATACCCAACGTCTACTCCTTTTACTGGAAATTTTTTTTGGGGGGTCTATGTTTATGTTGTTAACTAAATATGTGACATTGTAGGAACGTGTTAACTGCTCCCGCCATTGTTAATTAGAATGTTACCCTGAGTGACCTCACAATTGTGAAATGTCAAAGAACGTATTGGAAATTCTGCTCGGTGTGTCTGGCTGAAACATTGGCGATCATAACATTCCAACCCCGCTTGTCATCTAATATTATAATCAAGTAGATGTTGCTTATATTATTATTTGTTGTCTGGCTGTATACACGTTTCACATGCAATTATTCTGTTCATCGTTTCATCAGTAGTTTCAGCTCAAGATGATCTTTCGTCATTTCATTAGCTGGTTGCATTTATACTTGCTGGCGTTTATAGGCAAAATAAAATTTACAAAATGTAGATGTACACATTTCTTCTTATAAATAGTTCATGCTGTGTGGTGTTGGCGATCATGTCTGTCCACATCCTTCTGTCTCATGTGCGGCCAATAATGTATGTACACGTTTTACTTGATTCAATGATGCCAGACTGTCCAGCAGCTTCTCTCTTTGTCTCCTCCTGCCTCTCTTCCACTAACATTTTCTTGTGACTACATACTCCATCTTTAAACTACTCTAGACCTGTCCAAAGAATGCGGACTGTCTTCTTCTTTTGATGTGAGTAACCAGTTCATTTTGTGAGTTAACCTCATTCAAGATATCTTCATTACTCTTTCAATCCGTCCATGGTGTTCTCAGCAAGCTTCTATAGACACTTAATTGTCACATACCGAGTGGTAAGGTTAATACATTTGTAGAATGCAGGATAATAGGTTGTTGTTATGTCAAGGGTTCCAATCTGATATGTCTATAGATTACATCTTTCTATGGTTTAGTGTCTCATGTGAAAGTAAGTGAAGCACCCTTTAACACACCTTACAGCACATTTGGGCATATATGGTGCTAGACACACATGATTATAGACAAATGGGTACTCGGGAGGGGAGGGGAGGGGGGTGATGTGGTCTCTAGTCACCTCCTAAGACATTTCCTGGTGCCCATTTTAGGCTGGTCTACCTGTGGGCCCGAGGCTCTGTGGCGAAGGGGTTACCCACCTAATTCGTAATCTCCCATACCACATTTGAAACACACCTGCGGACGATTTGGAAGAAGACCGCCTTGCGTTGCTTTGTTCATGAAATGGTATGAATGCCGGTCGTTCAGAAAGCACAGGCAAACTACTGAACGTCAACTTGCCAAGAAATCACGAATAGCCAAAAATACTGGGGTTGACTGCGACGTCCTTTAAAGGACATACAACTAACAAACTTGAACCTGTGAGCCCAGGTCATTATTGAAACATTCGAATCCTGTCTCATGCGGATCGAACCAATGACCAACAGGCAGGTGGGCGAGACTCTAGCCATCATGCTACTTTGCTGTGTTCCCTCTTGCAAGAAACTTAGTGACTTTCATTAGCGGCCACCAATGCTGGTCAGTGTCTGTATCTGGTCACTGCGCTATTAAACGTATTATCACTCTGGCTAGTGCCATGACTTTCTGCCGTAGAGGTTCGGATTCAGTCTCCAGTAATGTAGGGAAGTGTTTCAGATCGGCACGGCTCCGAGATCTATCTATCCTCACAACGTGCGTACGAGTCATTTCTCTTCTGTAATTGTGAATAGCAACATCCAGATAAAGCGAGTAGCAAGACAAGGGTGTGTTTTGTCAACAGATCTCTTCTCTTCCCATTGCGAGACAATAATGAGAGAGATCAACGATAGGCCAGGAACATAAGTTAGGGTTATGGCATAAACAATCTACGTTACGCAGGTGACCCAATATTGATAGCTGAACACGCAAGAGAACTCCAACAGCTGTTGAACGTGGATGCCAACCCAACACTACAGATGGGAAAATACTTAAAATGGCATTAAATTTAAATATATAGAAACTATTATTAACATCGTATGGACGATACGTGCAAGATTAAGAGCAGAATAGGCCAAGCAAACAATGTATTTCTGAAGATTAAAAGATTCTTATATAATATGTCAGTATAATTAAATATAATTTTAAAAAAGTACTAAAATGTATTCTATTCTGCTGAGGCAGAGAATCTTGGAATATGAACGACAGCCCGTTCTTAATCTTCCGATGCGCTAATTAGTATGGGGTTTTCCCCCTACAACCGTCAATTAGACTTAACTGTTGACTTCCCGTCCTTGACTTGCGCGCATAAATTGCAAGTACCTCAGAAGTCGGGGTAACTTTGCCTGATGGCGGGAGACACTGGTAATAGAGAAAGCTGTGCCACACACTCGAGTTCAAAGAGAGTGAATATAATGAAAATCATCATCAAAATAGCCAGTCCTTAGACTGGTATTACAGCGGTATAATCGTGTCACCCTACTACTCTAGTTTCAAGATTAGCCTGTCCTAAGACTGGTTTGTTTTTTTTATTATTCGCATATCCTTTACAGGACATCGCTGTCAACAGCAGCATCTTTCAGCTGTCTGTTGATTTCTTGGCAAGATTACGCTCAGTAGTTTGCCATTGCTTTCTGAGCGGCCGGCTCAGTTATCCCGCAAGTCACCAGCGGGGGTCGAACCACTTCCAGCTCTCGCCCCGCTACGAGACTCTGCGTGATAAACGGGATTACGGAGAAAGTGTTGTAACCCCTCGGCCAGAGAGACCGTCTAGACTGGTATTACAGCGGTATAATCGTGTCACCCTACTACTCTAGTTTCAAGATTAGCCAGTCCTAAGACTGGTATTACAGTAGTATAATCGTGTCACCCTATTACTCTAGTTTCAACAATTCTCTTCGCACAGCGTAAGCGAAAGCCAGTGTTTTTGCAAGTCTGTGTGATGTAATTGTGTTCATCTCCCCTGCCATGTTTCTCTAGTACGCCAATATCATTCATGAGTCGCTAAACCTCTAGGAATATAGATCATACGCACCCAAGCCATGAGAAAGAGCGGATACATTTTTTAAGAAAGGTACAATCGTCAATACAAAGGGAAGTCATCAGGTTGTAGCAGTAAACAAAAACATGTAATTCCAAGAGGAGGAGAAGCCAGCGTCCTTATATATCATGCAAAATAGGTAAATATCTCGAAAAGCAATGTTTCGCCCAAAGGATAGACCAGTATAATTTACATTCCGATTCCAAATTAAGGAATGTGCACCAACTATCGAGCTATCAACGAAATCGTTAGAGGAAAATCCTCTTGCAAATCATCATGAAGAGGACTGAACGGTATATGACTGGCAAGAAAGACAGACAGGTTTAAGACATGGCTGAGGAACAAGGAAACAAATATGTACTACGAGAGCCTTATTTACGGGAATGCAGGGAATACAATGTAGATACTTGTAAATAAGGTCTTCGACAGGGTTTAGCATCAAGAATTGTGGCGCAGCATGAGAGGCGTGGGTTTTCGGCATATTTGATCCGTTTAATTGAAACATATCACGAACAAGAAACATATCATGAACATTCAGATCAAGTGATAAAACATTAAACTGGTTTGATGTACAAATGGGAGTACCACAGTGGGCATTTTCTCTCCATATCTGTTCAACATCTAGGGAGAAAATGTAATGAGAAACGCTAACAATTACAAGATCATTAACAGTCTTCACCCATTCATAACTGGTGAAAATCCAATTGGACAGTAGACGATACGGCCCTCCTCTCAAACACTGCTAACATTTAATACTAACTGTCAAAATGATGACTGTCTTTGAAGACCAAAATCACAATGCAGGAGACAAATAGTATTAAGAACGTATTACACAACACTAACAGGGAAAAAAATAACAAATGAAAGTAAACATTTTAATAACATGCATCTTTCCTGTGCCAGCAGAGAGATGTGAGTTGTTGATCATTTCACAATCACTAAGAAAGACAATCGAAGCTTTGAGCCTAAATGTTGAAGACATATTCTCAGAATACAGTGGATTCAGATGAAGAATGATACTAATGTGCGACTAGATCTTAATGTTGAAGAAATATTCTCAGAATACAGTGGATTAAGATGAGGAATGCTACTAATATGCGACTAGATCTTAATGTTGAAGAAATATTCTCAGAATACAGTGGATTCAGATGAGGAATGATACTAATGTGAGGCTAGATCTTAATGTTGAAGAAATATTCTCAGAATACAGTGGATTAAGATGAGGAATGATACTAATGTGTGACTAGATCTTAATGTTGAAGAAATATTCTCAGAATACAGTGGATTAAGATGAGAAATGATACTAATGTGAGACTAGATCTTAATGTTGAAGAAATATTCTCAGAATACAGTGGATTAAGATGAGGAATGATACTAATGTGAGACTAGATCTTAATGTTGAAGAAATATTCTCAGAATACAGTGGATTAAGATGAGGAATGATACTAATGTGCTACTAGATCTTAGCACAGAAGAACACTGGTTTATAAACAGCATCGGGTCTAGGAAGCGGAAATATTTTTGGAATATTAAACGTGACTTATAATGAACTTTCATTGAAGGCATGAGTTATGGAAGAAAAGGCAGGGTTGGCCACAACGAAGATAGAGAGACAACATTAAATAAAGGCATGATTCCTGGAAGAAAAGGCAGGGTTGGCCACAACGAAGATAGAGAGACAACATTAAATAAAGGCATGATTCCTGGAAGAAAAGGCAGGGTTAGCCACAACGAAGGTAGAGAGACAACATTACATAAAGGCATGATTCCTGGAAGAAAAGGCAGGGTTGGCCACAACGAAGGTAGAGAGACAACATTACATAAAGGCATGATTCTTTGAAGAAAAGGCAGGGTTGGCCACAACGAAGGTAGAGAGACAACATTAAATAAAGGCATGATTCCTAGAAGAAGCAGGGTTGGCCACAACGAAGGTTTAAGCACATTAAAGAAAAGCATGATTCCTGGAAGAAAAGGCATGGTTGGCCACAACGAAGGTTTAAGCACATTAAAGAAAAGCATGATTCCTGGAAGAAAAGGCAGGGTTGGCCACAACGAAGGTTTGAGCACAATAAAGAAAAGCATGATTCCTGGAAGAAAAGTCAGGGTTGGCCACAACGAAGGTTTGAGCACATTAAAGAAAAGCATGATTTGTGGAAGAAAAGGCATGGTTGGCCACAACGAAGGTAAACAGAGAACATTAAAGAAACGCATGATTCCTGGAAGAAAAGGCAGGGTTGGCCATAACGAGGGTTTGAGCACATTAAAGAAAGGCATGATTCCTGGAAGAAAAGTCAGGGTTGGCCACAACGAAGGTTTGAGCACATGAAAGAAAGGCGTGATTCCTGGAAGAAAAGGCAGGGTTGGCCACAACGAAGGTAAACAGAGAACATTAAAGAAAGGCATGAATCGTGGAAGAAAAGGCAGGGTTGGCCACAACGAAGGTAAACAGAGAACATTAAAGAAAGGCATGATTCCTGGATGAAAAGGCAGGGTTGGCCACAACGAAGGTTTGAGCACATTAAAGAAAGGCATGATTCCTGGATGAAAAGGCAGGGTTGGCCACAACGAAGGTAAACAGAGAGCATTAAAGAAAGGCATGATTCCTGGAAGAAAAGGCAGGGTTGGCCACAACGAAGGTAAACAGAGAACATTAAAGAAAGGCATGAATCGTGGAAGAAAAGGCAGGGTTAGCCACAACGAAGGTAAACAGAGAACATTAAAGAAAGGCATGATTCCTGGAAGAAAAGGCAGGGTTGGCCACAACGAAGGTAAACAGAGAACATTAAAGAAAGGCATGATTCCTGGAAGAAAAGGCAGGGTTGGCCACAACGAAGGTAAACAGAGAACATTAAAGAAAGGCATGAATCGTGGAAGAAAAGACAGGGTTGGCCACAACGAAGGTAAACAGAGAACATTAAAGAAAGGCATGATTCCTGGGCGAAAAGGTAGTGTTGGATACAACGAAGATAAACATAGAACATTAAAGAAAAGCATGATTCCTGGAAGAAAAGGCAGGGTTGGCCACAACGAAGGTAAACAGAGAGCATTAAAGAAAGGCATGATTCCTGGAAGAAAAGGCAGGGTTGGCCACAACGAAGGTAAACAGAGAGCATTAAAGAAAGGCATGATTCCTGGAAGAAAAGGCAGGGTTGGCCACAACGAAGGTTTGAGCACATTAAAGAAAGGCATGATTCCTGGAAGAAAAGGCAGGGTTGGCCACAACGAAGGTAGAGAGAGAACATTAAAGGAACCGTGGGTATGAAAACGCATGAGACGGTAACCTCGCAAGAGATCGTTTAGTCTTTCCAGCGGGCTGTGAAGAAGCTATGTTCTGCAAAGGGTCTGCTCATGAGTATCTTCAACATTAGATCATGTCGTATCTCAAGACCAAGCCAAAGTAATCTATTATCTTGTGTATGTTTCATTAGTTGTCTATGTTTTCGTATGTCTGTGAGAGCATGTTCAGGTTATTTTGTTTTGTCCACCTTACTGTTTGCATCATGAATTAACACCACATTGCAACGACTTCCAAGCTCTTTTTATCTGTCTGTCTGTAGCTCGTGTTTCAGAACCGTGTAGTGTTACGTGCGAGGAATGTAAGCCAATTATTCTTTACCGCCGTTCTGTTTTGATGGTTCGGTTTATTTTGATGTTTCGCAAAGACCAAGAAAAAAAAATTTTTCTCATGGAATGTTCTTCTAGGATTGGATGGGTTAATGTAGCAATTATTTGCCTAGGATTGGATGGGTTAATGTAACAATTATCTGTCTAGTATGGGATGGGTTGATGTATCAATTATCTGGCTGGGATAGGATAGGTTAATGTAACAACTGTCTGCTTAGGATGGGGTGGGTTAATATAACAATGATCTGCCTAGGATGAGTTGGGTTAATGTATCGATTATCTGTCTAGAGTGAGCTACGTTAATGTAATAATTATCTGCATTGAATGAGTTGGGTTAATGTAACAATTATCTGTCAAGGATCTATTGGGTTAATGTAACAAATATATGTCTACAATATGGTGGTTTAGTGTAAAACATTCATGCCTAGGATCAGGTGGTTTATTGTCTGGGATTGGATGGATCAGGGTAACATACACTTGACATTTAAACATCACTTGTTGGGTGAATTAATGTCATAAAAATCTGACTAGGATAGGGGTGGGTTAATGTAACAAGTATCTGAAATAGTCGGGAGTTAAACGTAATAGCAAATATGGAGTTTGTTATGTAATAATCAGCTAGTGAAAAAGAACCTAGAAGATTCTTACGAGTTGATTTCGAATAATTAATGATACAATGACAATCTTAGAAAGAGCTAGAAGGATAGTGAAATTTCAGAAATAGCTACACAGTCAGAGAAAGGTTGAAAGCGCTAGAAGGACCGAGCATGTGTGTGCGCTGGGCACAAGGATGTGCTCGATGCCGCTTGCTGCTCCGTGAGCTAATCATTTACCTAGTCTGACTCTTGCTGTTCCAGCTGTACTTACATGACAGCGCCGTTACACATCACAGATGGACTATGTTTGTAGAGATGCCAGTCGCCGGGGAACCATAGAAATAGCATAATAAATAATTCCCGTGTATTGATACTTGTCCCGTGTACTGACACGTATAGCAGACAAATGAAAGAAGTGGAGTCTGAGAATACACTAGGCAAAAGAAAACCTGAAGGCTGTAGACACACAAGGACTCGAACCTGCCGCTTCAAAATGGGAACAGCATCACCTGTAATTTGGAGGAAGTAATTACGATCAGTGATTAGTGAGTCCGAAGACTGTTATTGAAATCGTCTGATAATGCCACGCTTCTGTCCCCTGTTCTCTTCAGCTCAGCATAAGGGGGAGCCGCGGTGGCGAAGTGGCTCGTCGCTTATCTGCTGGTCCGGTGGTCATGGGTTAAAGTTTGCATCGAGACGGGTGTTTTAATCTTGGCCTGTGCCCCTGTGTGGACCCAACTTAACATGGGTATCAGGAAATGGCTTGGGAAGTGAAGACGGCCGGCATTATATTGATAACATCACCCATCCAATTGGTCTATAACTTTATATAGATATCATCACCCATCCAACTGGTCTATAACTTTATATAGATAATATCACCCATCCGATTAGTCTATAACATTATATAGATAACATCACCCATCCGATTAGTCTATAACATTATATAGATAACATCACCCATCCGATTAGTCTATAACATTATATAGATAACATCACCCAGTCGATTGGTCTATAACATGATATAGATAATATCACCCAGCCGATTGGCCTATAACATTATATAGATAACATCACCCAGCCGATTAGTCTATAACATTATATAGATAACATCACCCAGCCGATTGTTCTATAACAGTGGTTCCCAAGCTTTTCAAGTAGAGGGCCATATCTACTATTTTCGGTAGTTAAACGGGCCACAACGTTATACAATTATAAAAGTCATGCAACATCATTCTTACCTTTCTTAACTTTTGTCAAAAAAATTCTAAAACTTTAAAGACAGTCAGTGTCAGTACTACACTGAGGTAATTTTTTTTTTTTTTTTTTTTTTTTTTTTGGGGGGGGGGGGGGCTGTTTAAAATCAAAATTTCATTTAAGAATAAATTTTAAATCAGTTTCGAAAATCGCTATTAATGCAATTAACTTGCAATTGTAACTGTTCTTCATAAAGAGTTACTTAAGTTCAGATGCCAGTTTATCAATGTCTGGGTACAAATCTGTCATGCCCAAAGTCATAAGCGCAGCTTGTTACTGTCGGTGAGTCTGGAACGTTGCATGTTTTGTTTTATAACGGTCATTGCGGAAAATGACTGCTCGCATCTGTAAGTCGAATCAAAACGACAAATGTATCTCTGGGCGAATGAACGCGCGTGTTCAAATTGTTTGACAGGCAATAGTCGCTAGAATGAAATCATATGATCAGCTGAAGGTGAAGCAGGCAGCTCCAGAAATTTACATCTCAGTGCAGAATTGCATTTCAAGTCAATTACTTCGTGTTGAAGGTTTTGCTGTAATTGACAGAGCTTGGCATCAGGAAATACGAACGGATTTATGAAGAGGGCAACATTATCCTCCTCTACTGTGAACGCCTGAAATTTCGACGGAAACGAGGCCTCGCGTGCCACTTTCTGGCAGCTGGCGGGCCACAATTGGCCCGCTGGCCGTGGTTTGGGAACCCCTGGTCTATAACATTATATAGATAACATCACCCATCCGATTGGTCTATAACATTATATAGATAACATCACCCATCCGATTGGTCTATAACATTATATAGATAACATCACCCAGCCGATTAGTCTATAACTTTATATAGATAACATCACCCAGCCGATTGGTCTATAACATTATATAGATAACATCACCCAGCCGATTAGTCTATAACATTATATAGATAACATCACCCAGCCGATTGGTCTATAACATTATATAGATAACATCACCCAGCCGATTGGTCTATAACATTATATAGATAACATCACCCATCCGACTGGTCTATAACATTATATAGATAACATCACCCATCCGACAGGTCTATAACATGATATAGATAACATCACCCAGCCGATTGGTCTATAACATGATATAGATAACATCACCCATCCGATTGGTCTATAACATTATATGGATAACATCACCCAGCCGATTGGTCTATAACATTATATAGATAACATCACCCAGCCGATTGGTCTATAACTTTATATAGATAACATCACCCAGCCGATTGGTCTATAACATTATATAGATAACATCACCCAGCCGATTAGTCTATAACATTATATAGATAACATCACCCATCCGATTGGTCTATAACATTATATAGATAACATCACCCAGCCGATTGGTCTATAACATTATATAGATAACATCACCCAGCCGATTGGTCTATAACATTATATAGATAACATCACCCAGCCGATTGGTCTATAACATTATATAGATAACATCACCCAGCCGATTAGTCAATAACATTATATAGATAACATCACCCATCCGATTGGTCTATAACATTATATAGATAACATCACCCAGCCGATTGGTCTATAACATTATATAGATAACATCACCCAGCCGATTGGTCTATAACATTATATAGATAACATCACCCAGCCGATTGGTCTATAACATTATATAGATAACATCACCCATCCGATTGGTCTATAACATTATATAGATAACATCACCCATCCGATTGGTCTATAACATTATATAGATAACATCACCCATCCGATTGGTCTATAACATTATATAGATAACATCACCCAGCCGATTGGTCTATAACATTATATAGATAACATCACCCATCCGATTGGTTTATAACATTATATAGATAACATCACCCAGCCGATTGGTCTATAACATGATATAGATAACATCACCCAGCCGATTGGTCTATAACATTATATAGATATAATCACCCATCCGATTGGTCTATAACATTATATAGATAACATCACCAAGCCGATTAGTCTACACAATTATAGGTCTTGCACTATAAGCGTCCTTTAATTATTTATGTTTAAGTATGAATGAAGTCCAGTGTAATACTGCTTGGCAGTGTCCTGTATTGTTGCTTCGAAACCTGCTCTTATATTTTCCCTTGATGTGTGACTTGTTCAAAAACTCATTCTTTATGAGACATTGTGATGAATTGCCCTTGCTTTTCACATCCACAAGGTGGGCTTGTAACCTGCTCCTTGGCCAGTGCTGTCCCACCGTCAGAACCGTGAATGTCCTCATTGTTCAGGTAGTTATTCACTGATCCTGCTATAATCCCGTAACTGTTGGTCAGAGAAGGTAAAGATCTCCTGACATACCATGATGATGATGATGCTCATAACCTTCGCTTACCTGGCCAGCTGGTGTAGACGTCCATGCCTCTCCACCGACTTGGTCCTTTGTACTCAGGATCAACTCTGCTCAGGATATCCTTGCATGCCACCGCCTCAGCCCATCCAGCATCAATTCTCAGGATATCCCTGCATGCCACCGTCTCAGCCCATCCAGCATCAATTCTCAGGATATCCCAGCATGCCACCGTCTCAGCCCATCCAGCATCAATTATCAGGATATCCCAGCATGCCACCGTCTCAGCCCATCCAGCATCAATTCTCAGGATATCCCAGCATGCCACCGTCTCAGCCCATCCAGCATCAATTCTCTCGGTCGCACTCTTCTCCCACTGATCTTTCCGGTCGTGTAGAATGTTCTACTGCCAATAGTCTTTCCCACGAAACCGTTGTTAGTTACTATGGCAGAACAGGGTATTCGCAGCTTTCGTCTCAGGAACAACAAATCCATTGCTTCCAAGCTCTTCTTAATTGATTCATTCACGTTCCTTGATGCTCTTCCGTACAGTAAGGCAGGTTCTCTATAACATTTCAGTACTCTCTTTCTGGCATTCATTGATAGTGACTTGTTGTTTAAGATACTTTCCATTTTCAGAAATGTTACTTTCGCTTGACCTATTTTGCTCTTAATCTTCCTCTACTACTATATCTTCCTCTGTTGTTATGATTTCCCTTAGGTATTTCAATGTATCAGCTTAGTTAAGCAATTGTCATCATATATATATATATATATATATGTGTGTGTGTGTGTGTGTGTGTGTGTGTGTGTGTGTGTGGGTGTGTGTGCATGTGTGTGCGTGTGTGTGTGTGTGTGGGTGTGTGTGCATGTGTGTGCGTGTGTGTGTGTGTGTGTGTGTGTGTGTGTGTGTGGGTGTGTGTGCATGTGTGTGTGTGTGTGTGTTAGTCGCGTTTCCAACTTCATCGCAACGGTTCGTCCCCATTATGCTCCGTTCCTGTGCCAGTGAATATCATGTCAATATATACATATACTAGCTGACCCGGCCCGGCTTCGCCCAGTTCCTGGTGGGGAGCATCTTATTTAATTCATATAAGTAGTCATATAAGTTCTCGTTCCCGTTACCGACTATCTGTCTGTCTGTCTGTCTGTCTGTCTGACCCGGCCCGGCATCGCCCAACCCCTGGTGTGGAGCATCTCATTTACTTCATATAAGTAGTCATATAAGCTCCCGTTCCCGTTCCCGACTATCTATCTGTCTGTCTTTCTGTCTTTCTGTCTATCTGTCTGTCTGTCTGTCTGTCTGATCCGGCCCGGCTTCGCCCAGCCCCTGATGGGGAGCATCTCATTTAATTCGTATAAGTAGTCATATAAGTTCCTGTTCCCGACTGTCTGTCTGTCTGTCTGTCTGTCTGTCTGTCTGTCTGACCCGGCCCGGCATCGCCCAACCCCTGGTGTGGAGCATCTCTTTTACTTCATATAAGTAGTCATATAAGCTCCCGTTCCCGTTCCCGACTATCTATCTGTCTGTCTTTCTGTCTTTCTGTCTATCTGTCTGTCTGTCTGTCTGATCCGGCCCGGCTTCGCCCAGCCCCTGATGGGGAGCATCTCATTTAATTCATATAAGTAGTCATATAAGTTCCCGTTCCCGACTGTCTGTCTGTCTGTCTGTCTGTCTGTCTGTCCCTCCCTCTCTGTCTGTCTGTCTGTCTGTCTGCCTGTCTGTCTAATCATTTATTGGTTGCAGTTAGAACAACCTTAGATAAACGAAGACCAACTTACAAAAAGCATTAGAAAGAGCACTTGAAAGATCTTTACATCTTCCCCAACAATTAACAGCAGAAGAAGAAAAAGGAGGAGTAGGAGCTGGGAGGAGGAAGAGGGAGGTGGAGGAGGGAGGAGGAGGGAGGAAGAGATAGGCGGAGAGAGGAGGAGGAGGGAAGAGGAGGGAGGAGGAGAGAGGAGGAGGAGAGAGGAGGAGGGAGGAGGAGGAGGTAGGAGGAGGGAGGAGGAGGGAGGAGGAGGGAGGAGGAGGAAGGAGAAGGAGGAGGAGGAGGGAGAAGGAGGGAGGAGAAGAACGCAGGAGGAGGAGGGGGAGGAGGAGGAGGGAGGAGGAGAAGAGGGAGGAGGAGGGAGATGGAGGAGGAGGGAGGAGGCGGAGGGAGAAGGAGGAGGGAGGAGGAAGAGGGAGGAGGAGGGGAGGAGGAGGAGGGAGGAGGAGGAGGAAGAAGAGGGAGGAAGAGGAGGGATGTGGAGGGAGGAGGAGGGAGGAGGAGAGAGGATGAGGAGTGAGGAGGAGGAGGGATGAGGAGGAGGGAGGAGGAGAGGGAGGGGGAGGAGGAGGAGGGAGGAAGAGGGAGGAGAAGGAGGAGAAGGGATGAGGGGGAGGAGGGAGGAGGAGGGAGTAGGAGGAGAGTTGAGGAGAAGGGAGGAGGAAGGAAGAGGAGTGATTAGGAGGAGGGAGGAGGGCGAGGAGGTAGGAGGAGGAAGAGGGAGGAGGAGGAGGAATGAGGAGGAGGAAGGAGGAGGAGAAAGAGGGAGGAGGAGGATGGAGGAGGGAGAGGGAAGAGGGGGAGGGGAAGAGGAAGAGGGTAGGAGGAGGAGGAGGAGGAGGGGAGAGGAGGAGGGAGAGAGGAGGAGGAGGAGGATTATAACGCATATGTCTGTAGATAACTGCAGCGAAAATGTGGGTCTGTCTATCTATCTGACCCGGCGTGACTTCGCCCAGCTCCTGGCGGGTAGCGTCTCATTAAATTCATACAACAACAAAAAGTAACTTAAAAGAATGTCCTTCCACACACCATCCATTATTTTTAATGAAAACTGTTTTTAATCACCTACATGACTGTAGATAACTTCTTAAGCATAAAAAGATGAGTTACAATGTTATGCATTATGCATTATTTTTATGACAACTTTGAAAATGCCTTAAAGATTGTATCATTATTTATTATAACTCATATGCCTGTACATAACTATAGACAAAGAGTTTATAAATCTTTGAAAACGATGCAACAATATGACTATAAGGTATACAGAAAAGTTATTAAAAGTTATGCCCTTGAAATAACTTTCTAGAGTTAAGTCCCCTTGCTATATAGAAATTATAATGAAAAATGAAAAATTAAATAATATTAGGTAAACAGCCGATTTTACACTTAACAAAATATCATAGTTGGCAGCGCGGGAATGAGAGGAAGACGTGTAGAAAATTGCATCTCAATCGGATGGACCGTTCGCGAACGCATAAAGGACATACACACACACATCCTTTTTTATATATAAGATACACAGTTCCATATTTTATAGATCAGCCACTATACACAGTCCCATATTTTATAGATCAGCCACTATACATAGTCCCATATTTTATAGATCAGCCATTATACACAGTCCCATATTTTATAGATCAGGCACTATACACAGTCCCATATTTTATAGATCAGCCACTATACACAGTCCCATATTTTATAGATCAGCCACTATACATAGTCCCATATTTTATAGATCAGCCACTATACACAGTCCCATATTTTATAGATCAGGCACTATACACAGTCCCATATTTTATAGATCAGCCACTATACATAGTCCCATATTTTATAGATCAGCCACTATACACAGTCCCATATTTTATAGATCAGGCACTATACACAGTCCCATATTTTATAGATCAACCCCTATACACAGTCCCATATTTTATAGATCAGCCAGCATTCGTGGGGTGATGTAGTCAATATCACGCAGGCCGTCTTTACTTCTCAGGATATTTCCTGGTTCTCATTAAAGGAACAAGGGAGATGTGGTCGGGCGCATGTGGAACCAGGCGGAGAACATGGTGGAGAGAATGATATGGCCGATGGTTGGCAGGGGTTCTGGACGAATCTGAGAGCTGAGAGGGAAGACCAAGAGAACTTTTAATCAGATGGCAGTTTGCGCGATTAGCAGCATGACACCACGCTGGCTGTTCAACGAGGGGACGGAGCCCGTGTGGAAATATTCTGAGTGCAGTGATGTCGGTTCTTAGTTCAACTCAACTCTCAGGATAGGAGAAAAAAAAATTAAAACATAATTAAGTTGCATATCCTTCACAGGACGTAGCATCAACCCCAGCATTTTCGCTGTTCGTAATTCCTGGGCAAATTTTACGTTCAGTAGTTTGTCATTGCTTTCTGAACGACCGGCTCCTATACCTTTTTCGAAAAAACCAGCACCGCTGTGTTTCGAACCCCGGTATACGGGCTCACAAACCGCGTTCGCAAGCCCTTAGCCACAGAGACCGATCAGTATAGGAAGGAAACCCAAAAATTGTTACACGTCCGTCTTGCTACGAATTCGAGCCCATGGCCACTCGTCGGACAGACAAGCGTGCTGTGCCACTGCGCTACCGCTCCTCCCAGAACTGTTAGTGCCGAGTCCTCCTTATACGCTGCACGTTCCCTGCCAGTCTAGATACAGCATAAACTTAGAAATGTTAAAACTCCAGTGTTAACTCGCTACCGATGTATGGAGAACAACTAAGAGGATTACTAATGGAGTACAAACTTCCACTAACTGGAGTCTGAGCAGAATAGTGGGAATAAAATGGTATGACATAAAAACAGATAGAGAGCTCAAGGAGTGAACTGAATAAATACCACCAAGTGGTAGGGAAAAGACGCCGGCGTTGGACAGGACACAGACTGAGAAAACCTGAGGACAATATGACTAGACACGATCTTGTCAGGAACCCACAAGACAGGACACATACTGAGAAAACCTGAGGACAATATGACTAGACACGATCTTGTCAGGAACCCACAAGACAGGACACAGACTGAGAAAACCTGAGGACAATATGACTAGACACGATCTTGTCAGGAACCCACAAGACAGGACACAGACTGAGAAAACCTGAGGACAATATGACTAGACACGCTCTTGTCAGGAACCCACAAGACAGGACACAGACTGAGAAAACCTGAGGACAATATGACTAGACACGCTCTTGTCAGGAACCCACAAGACAGGACACAGACTGAGAAAACCTGAGGACAATATAACTAGACACGCTCTTGTCAGGAACCCACAAGACAGGACACAGACTGAGAATACCTGAGGAAAATATAACTAGACACGCTCTTGTCAGGAACCCACAAGACAGGACACATACTGAGAAAACCTAAGGACAATATAACTAGACACGCTCTTGTCAGGAACCCACAAGACAGGACACATACTGAGAAAACCTGAGGACAATATAACTAGACACGCTCTTGTCAGGAACCCACAAGACAGGACACATACTGAGAAAACCTGAGGACAATATAACTAGACACGCTCTTGTCAGGAACCCACAAGACAGGACACATACTGAGAAAACCTGAGGACAATATAACTAGACACGCTCTTGTCAGGAACCCACAAGACAGGACACATACTGAGAAAACCTGAGGACAATATAACTAGACACGCTCTTGTCAGGAACCCACAAGACAGGACACATACTGAGAAAACCTGAGGACAATATAACTAGACACGCTCTTGTCAGGAACCCACAAGACAGGACACATACTGAGAAAACCTGAGGACAATATAACTAGACACGCTCTTGTCAGGAACCCACAAGACAGGACACATACTGAGAAAACCTGAGGACAATATAACTAGACACGCTCTTGTCAGGAACCCACAAGACAGGACACATACTGAGAAAACCTGAGGACAATATAACTAGACACGCTCTTGTCAGGAACCCACAAGACAGGACACATACTGAGAAAACCTGAGGACAATGTAACTAGACACGCTCTTGTCAGGAACCCACAAGTCAGGACACATACTGAGAAAATCTGAGGACAATATAACTAGACACGCTCTTGTCAGGAACCCAAAAGACAGGACATATACTGAGAAAACCTGAATACAATATAACTAGACACGCTCTTGTCAGGAACCCACAAGACAAAGGAAATAACAGGAGCCCTAAAACACGTGGAGAAGAGAATTACAGACGAGATTAATATTTACTGGGAGGACATGGAGTGAACTGTGCGAGATAGCATAGATAGGACGGCTCGGCGCCGCTTGTTTGAGGGTTTATGCCCCAGCTAGGGATAAAGGGCATGTGAAGAATGAGGTGTAGCTGGAGTATCTCGTCATTGAAGGGCATGTGAAGAATGAGATGTAGCTGGAGTATCTCGTCATCGAAGGACATGTGAAGAATGAGATGTAGCTGGAATATCTCGTCATCGAAGGGCATGTGAAGAATGAGATGTAGCTGGAATATCTCGTCATCAAAGGGCATGTGAAGAATGAGATGTAGCTGGAATATCTCGTCATCGAAGGGCATGTGAAGGAGATGTAGCTGGAGTATCTCGTCATTGAAGGGCATGTGAAGAATGAGATGTAGCTGGAGTATCTCGTCATTGAAGAGCGTGTGAAGAAGGAGATGTAGCTGGAATATCTCGTCACCGAAGGGCATGTGAAGGAGATGTAGCTGGAGTATCTCGTCATGGAAGGGCATGTGAAGAATGAGATGTAGCTGGAATATCTCGTCATCGAAGGGCATGTGAAGAATGAGATGTAGCTGGAATATCTCGTCATCGAAGGGCATGTGAAGGAGATGTAGCTGGAATATCTCGTCATCGAAGGACATGTGAAGAATGAGATGTAGCTGGAATATCTCGTCATCGAAGGGCATGTGAAGAATGAGATGTAGCTGGAATATCTCGTCATCGAAGGGCACGTGAAGGAGATGTAGCTGGAATATCTCGTCATCGAAGGACATGTGAAGAATGAGATGTAGCTGGAATATCTCGTCATCGAAGGGCATGTGAAGAAGGAGATGTAGCTGGAATATCTCGTCATCGAAGGGCATGTGAAGGAGATGTAGCTGGAGTATCTCGTCATTGAAGGGCATGTGAAGAAGGAGATGTAGCTGGAATATCTCGTCATCGAAGGGCATGTGAAGGAGATGTAGCTGGAGTATCTCGTCATAGAAGGGCATGTGAAGAATGAGATGTAGCTGGAGTATCTCCTCATTGAAGGGCATGTGAAGAATGAGATGTAGCTGGAGTATCTCCTCATCAAATTAAGACCATGATGTTATTTGTGATAAACTCTTCCCCTCCCCTTCCCCTCCCTTCCCCTCCCCTATCAAGAACTTTGATGCAGAAGTCTAAAAAAGCGTTCAGCCGGGCGCACGAAATGAAAAGTAACTTGACTCTAATGGCAGTTTGGATTACAGAGTAGAGAGATTAAGGAGGGGCAGTCTGTTGAACTCAGGTTTATGAGAAGCAGACGTCAGAGCCCGCGCAAAGCCTGGAGATATTGATGCCAGCAATAATGTATTGAGGACCACACAGAAACGACCTTTACGTTCCAGCAAACGTAGACACGTGCTGTAATCTCAGGTACATTATCGCCCTTAGATCTACGACTTCAATTAAACCCATCTATTCTTTGATACGAGAGCCGCCGTATCGCAGTGGCTGGCACGCCCGCTGCCCGTCAGGTGTTGAAATGTTCCAATCTCCAGTGAGACTGGGATGTTTTCTTTTACTACCCCCAGGTCGTCCCAGCCTAAAATCACCCCCCCCCCCCCTTTCCCGACCCACTTCGTAGTCCGTGTTTCGAACGTCACATCGAGTTATGCATCTCAAGATAAGTGTGTCCGACTTCAACATGCATATGTGTGCGCTTCGCTTCCTCTAGACCAGTGGTTCCCAGGCTTTTTAAGCCGAGGGCCATATTTACTATTTTCGGTAGTTAAGCGGGCCACAACAGTATAAAATTATAAAAGTCGTGCAATATCATTCTAAACCTTTCTTAACTTTCGTCACCAAAATTCTAAAACATTAAAGGTAGTCAGTGTCAGTACTACACTGCGGTAATTTTTTGATTTAAAATCAAAAGTTCATTTAACAATACATCTTAAATCAATTTCGAAAATCGCTATTAATGTAATTAATTTACAATTGTATCTGTTCTTCATAACCAGTTACTTAAGTTCAGATGCCAGTTTATCAATGTCTGGGCACAAATCTGCCGTGTCCTAAGTCATAAGCGCAGCTAGGTTAGTGTAGGTGAGTCTGGAACGTTGTTTGTATTTTGTTTTTTTTATAAAGATCATTGCGGAAAATGAACGCTCGCATCTATAAGTCGATCCAAAACTACAAATGTATCTCTTCGCGAATGAACGCAAGTGTTCAAATTGTTCAACAGGCAATAGTCGCCAGAATGAAATCATATGATCAGCTGAGGTGAAGCAGGCAGCTCCAGAAATTAAGATTTCAGTGCAGAATTGCATTTCAAGTCAATTAGTTTTAGTTTTATACCAACGTGTGTGTACTAAGTGATTCAATGAGCATGATTCAGAAGGTCGAAGCTGGATCTGTACGTAGACAGTGGACTGAATCGCTGCGGAAGTCTGTTGTCCGTAAAGTCACCTTCATCTTCGTCCCGGGACATGCGGGAGTCGAGGGAAATGAACGAGCTGACAAACTGGCTGGCTCTGCACCCCCTGTAGATGGCCAGCCCATGGATCGTGCCGATGTTATTAACGTCCTTAAAGATATGGCGAGAACAGAGGACTTTGACGTCAGTGATTCGACATCGCTGTCCAGGATGAAAGACCTGGGAGTAAGAATCGGCACAGCCAGATGCGATAGGTACATCGGGAAAACAAAGCGCCTCGTCAACCAACACAGAACTGGCACTATTAGCCACCGGACGCTGATGAATATGCTGGGGGGAGGATCTGAGCACCTATGGACATGTCCGGAGTGCAACGAAGATACCCCAACTGATAACTGATAACTGATAGTTTTTTAGTTTTAGTCGTTGGATCAACATCACGGCACACGGTTTAACCCATAAGTGCTCCGTTTTCCTCCTAACTCAAACCTGAGTCTGGAGAAACTCAGCTCAATGCACGAACTCCGTTGCATCGGCGAGGATCCTGAAATACTTTGGGTAGATTTTTAACTCGAAATTTTGCCCGGGCAGCGACGTTAGGCTACTCTTTTTCGATTACCAACTGCCAAGGGATTTTTTACGTGCGCAACAATACACACGGGCGTCCGATCTCACTACCCAGAGACCAGGGGAAATTTTATTACTGGAAGTCCAGATGGATTTTTTTTAAATAAATCCCGGGCCTCACCGGGGCCTGAACCTGGGACCTCCAGCACTCGAGGCGGACACCATACCTCGAGACCATGCAGCCCATTATTTCGTGCTGAAGGTTTTGCTGTTATTGACAGAGCTTGGCATCAGGGAATAGGAACGGATTTATAAAGAGGGCAACATTATCCTCCTCTATTGTGAACTTTTGAAATCTCGACTGAAACGAGGCCTCGCGTGCCACTTTCTGACAGCTCGCGGGCCACAAGTGGCCCGCGGGCCGTGGTTTGGGAACCTCTGCTCTAGACAGATTCCAACCTACGTCAAGGGCTCTGTCTTCTCGTGCGTAGGTTTTCTTTCCTTAAATGCTGCCAGGACAGCATTCTTAGGCCTACCCATTACTATTTCCAACTGCCGGGGAGTTTTACATTCGCAACGTGCACATGGAACCTCATGTTTTTCGTCCTTATCAGAGAAGGCGAGGTATCAGATCTCACTACCCAAGACATCAGAATGACGGGTAATGGCGATAAGTACATATGGTTCTTGAACAAATTGTCAGCATCCATCTGGTCGTGAACATTTTGGTCGTGAACCGAAGAGAGAAGCCCGAGAAGTACTGCACAAGCATTTCCTTAACGTTCTCGGGCACGTGATAAGCCTTGAGTGCATGCCACAACAGCTGGTGGGGCACTGACAGCCATATTCCGGGGACGACCCTTGTACCCGTTGAGCCAGAGCAGACAATGAGTACCAGGACACTGTCCTGAAGTAAAGGCGGCCGATGTACAACTGACCATGCCATTCATGGGATGCCGATTAGTCCCACGTATGGGGCTAGCAACATATACTCGTGGCGTGAAAGGTTGTCCTTTATGTGCTTACTTCACTTTTCTTTGTTACAGTTTTGTTACGTTGTAGAAAACATGCCTTGTTCTTAACAAGCGATTTCTTAAGCGATCTTATATTCTCAAAAATGTACATCCGGCCCACTATTTTCTGCTTGCCACCCATTTCCCCAGCAGAGGGCTAAAAAAAAATGTCTGTTTATTGTGTAAACATCTTTGCCACTAAACTCTGGAGGTAAAATACCCGAGGAGGCTCTACGTGTCCTAAATGCAACACTTTTGAAAATTCTTCCTTTCGTTCGTTCGCTCGTTCGTTCATTCGTTCATATGTTACAATAATACATCACAGATACCGTTCAGTTTTGCTTGTTGTCTAAGAAATTGTCGATGTTTGCATTTCATCCATTAGCTGTTTGATTTCTTCCCTTAACTATTTTGTTTCTTCCTTTAACTGTTTGATTTATTCCGTTAGTTGTTTGATTTATTTCATTAGCTGATGTACGTTATATTATTGGACAGCAATGGTTCTAGTAAAATGATATCATTGGACAGCAATGGTTCTTGTAAAATGATATCATTGGACAGCAATGATTTTTGTAAAATGATATATCATTGGACAGCAATGGTTCGTATAAAATGTTATTTTATTTAACAGCAAGGGTTCTTGTAAAATGTTACTTCATTGGACAGGTTCTTGTGAAACGTTACATCATTAGACAGAAATGGTTCTTGTAAAATAGTCCATCATTAGCAATGGTTCTTGTAAAATGCTACATCATTAGACATCAATGGTTCTTATAAATGTTGCAAAGTTAGACAGCGATGGTTCTTGTAAAATGTTAGTCTTTAGACAGCAATGGTGCCTGTAAAATATATCATTAGGCAGCAATGGTTCCTGTAAACTGTTATATCATTAGGCAGCAATGGTTCCTGTAAACTGTTATATCATTAGGCAGCAATGGTTCCTGTAAACTGTTATATCATTAGGCAGCAATGGTTCCTGTAAACTGTTATATCATTAGGCAGCAATGATTCCTGTAAAATGTCAAGTTATTGGCAGAAATGGCTCTTATAACAATCATCAGCATGTTCAATCAAAGGTATTGTTGGTAAGCGGGTAAAAAAGAGGGGTGTGTTTGTGTGTGTGGTGGGGGAAAGGGGGGGGAGAGAAACGGGGGTTGTATATGTGTTTCATAAAGGTGCGATAACAACCCGTGCTATGGATATGAATGAATGCAATTCATGAATGATACCAAACAGCAACATTCCCATGTAACACCAAACAGTGATATATGACTCGAAAAGGGGTATGAAATAATCTCGTGAATGAATGGTCTCAAACAGCAATATTTCCACTTACAACGAAGCAAAATATTTATGATTCGGGAAGAGGTATGCATTGTATGAATGAGTGGTGTCAGACAGCATCAGTTGTATGCAACATTAACCGTGATACATGGCTGGAAGAGGTGTGGGGGATGAATGTCGCGGCTGAATGTTGTCGAACAGCCACATTTCCCTGTACCACCACAAAGTGATATATGACTCTCAGAGGAGTATGAATTAGTGCAGTACATGAGCGGTATCCACGTACAACTGAATCGTGAAGGCAAATGTATTATTACTTTATACATTACAATGGACTGAAATACACACATGACAAAACAGACTGAAGTACACACAGGACACAAAAGACACATCATCATCATCATCATCATCTTCCACTTCTGCAGTCAAGCGTCGTGAGAAGAAATAATTTGCGCTCCAGCTCCAGGTGGGCGGCACTAGATAGTGTCATTCCGTGTGATTGAACAATGTCTTTGATGTCGTCAATCCATTTTCTTCTTGGACGTCCTCTTGGTCTCGTCGCAGATGATCTTTGATGTAAGGCCAGTGATGGTAGTTGTGGGTGTTGCATTCTAACGACATGGCCAAACCACTTGATCTTCTGTCTTTCAATAAATGTGGCACAAGGTGTTGATCCCACTGTCTGTCTGATAACAGCATTTCTTACTCGGTCTCGGATTGTTAAGTTGGCAGCTCTCCTCAGGCATCTCATCTCGCAGGTGTTGATTTTGCGAAAGTGTGATTTGGATAAAGTCCAAGTTTGAGATTGGTAGCATAAGGTTGGTGTGAATATGCTGTTTATTATATGTCGTTTTGCGGACATGCGTATATTTGGATGTTTCAGTAAGGGTGATAGTTGATATGTAAGTGCACTAGCTTTTTGACATCTGATATCGATTTCTCTGCCCAATCTGCCATCTTCTGTGATCATACTTCCAAGATATTTGAATTCTTTAACTTGTTTCAGGGTTGTGCTATTTATCTCTATACTAGCTAACTTGCATTACTTCGGTTTATACTTATATTGTATTTGCTGCAGGTTGAACTCAGATTAGTAATATGATTTTGTAATCTGCCTTCATCGCTGTAAAACACACACACACATATATATATGGTTAAGAACATGAGACTTAATAAAGAGGTTCTGAAAATAGATAAAGAAATGCAAGAACAATACAGAGTGACTGTGAAAAATAGGTACAATGCAATAACTAAAATACAGAGTATAGATGAACAATGGGAAATGTTAAGGGACTCCATTCATCAAACTAGCAAAGAAGTATTACCGGAGAGAGGCAAAATAGCTAAGAAAAAATGGATGAATGAAGATATCTTAAAACTGATGGACAAAAGAAAACAGAGTAAAAATGACAAACAAGAATACGCTAAGATAAATAAAGAAATAAAAGATAAATGTGGGAAGGCTAAAGAAAGTTGGTTAAACGAGCAATGCAAAAAAATTGAATTAAATTCCATTAAAGATACAAAAATATGCACAGAAAAATCAGTGAGCTTACAGGAAGAAAAATAAGAATAAATACAGGGTGTTTGAAATCAAAAACAGGAAAGATAATATTAGAGGAAGATGCTATAATGAAGAGGTGGAATGAGTATATAAGAGAATTATATGAAGGAGAAAGGGGAGAATTAACAGAAGATAGTAACTTAGAAGGTCCACCTATTCTGAAAGAAGAAGTCGCTGACGCTATGAAACTTATGAAGAAAGGAAAAACAGCTGGGCCAGATGAAATCACAATAGAAGAATTAGAAGTATTGGGAGAATTTGGAGTAGATATATTAACCAAAATGTTGAATGATATTTACAGCAGTGGATATTTACCCAGTGATATGCTGAAATCTTTATTTATAGCTATACCAAAAAGACCAGGAGCAATTGATTGTGAAGATTTTCGTACAATTAACCTTATAAACCATATCACTAAGCTTCTACTCAGAATCATAATGAGAAGAATCAAAAAGAAAATAAAAATGGAAATTAGTGAAGAACAGTATGGATTTGTGGAAGGAAAGGGCACAAACAATGCAATTTATACATTACGGACACTAATAGAAAGGTCAATAGAGAAACAGAGAGACATATATTTGTGCTTCATAGATTATACTAAGGCATTTGATAAAGTAAAACATGATGAACTGATTAAAATGTTGGAAGATATCAACATTGATGGAAAAGATTTAAGAATAATAAAGAATGTTTACTGGAACCAAGTAGCAGCAATTAAAATGGGAAATAAAGAGGGTAGTTACGAACGGATAAAGCTAGGAGTACGACAAGGGTGTGTCTTGTCACCAGATCTTTTCTCCCTGTATAGCGAAGTAATAATGAGAGAGATCAAAGAGATGCCAGGAATACTAGTTGGAGGTTATAATATAAATAATATACGCTATGCAGATGACACAGTATTGGTGGCGGATAATTCAACAGACCTACAACAATTATTAGACGTTGTAGTAACAGAGAGTGCAAGGAAAGGACTCTCCTTGAATATCAAGAAAACAGTAACAATGGTAATATCAAAGAAAATGGTGACACCAAAATGTGACATAGAAATAGAAGGGAAAATCCTTAACCAAGTGGATAAATTTAGATACCTAGGGGCATTTATAACATCAGATGGAAGATGTACAACAGAGATTAGGAGCAGAATAGGGCAGGCAAAAGCCGCATTTCAGAAAATGAAGAGTATCTTATGCAATAAGTCACTATCACTGAATGTAAGAAAGAGAGTACTGAAATGCTATGTAGAACCAGTTTTGCTGTATGGCAGTGAATCTTGGAACGTAAATGAACAAATTAAGAAGAAATTAGAAGCAACAGAGATGTGGTTCCTGAGACGAATGTTGCGAATTCCTTGGACTGCCAGAGTAACTAACGACGACTGCCTGAAACAGGCTAATGAAACTAGAACATTATATACAACAATAAGACAGAGACAAACATCTTTCTTCGGTCACGTGATGAGAAGAGAGGCATTGGAGAACATCGTAACAACTGGAAAGATCGAGGGGAAGAGAGGCAGAGGTAGACCAAGAGAAGTGATGCTGGATGGATTGAGACGGTGGCATGGAGGAATATCAGCACCAGAGTTGATCCAGAAAACCAAAGACCGAGATCTATGGAGAGCCATGAACGCCTACGCCAGCCGGCACGGCACTTGATGATGATGATGACATATATATATATATATATATATATATATATATATATATATATATATATATATATATATATATATGGTACAAACCTTTTCCTGGTGAGAGGAAATGCAGCCTAACGACTAAATGTCATAGCAGGGCACATCTAGCGTTAAGCCATGGTCGGTCGGCAACGGGTCTGGGATCGAAGCTCCTACAGGCGGAAAGTTAGAATATTACTTTGCTGATCCGGCAGCTTCTGCAGCTTGTCTTGTTCCATATGTATTGGTGCTACCTTTCCTCTGGAGTAAACGAGGAAGGCCGATAGAGGGATCATGCTGCATGGACAATACATGGTCTCTAACAATTCCGCCAAGGCTTTGTGCTATAGAGAGGTTATTAAGCCTTGTTTTAAAGCACAGTAACTATCGTCTTGTCAAGACTGCAAGGTGCCATTATGTGTGTGTGTGTGTGCGCGCGCGTGTGTGTGTGTGTCTGTGTGTGTGTGTCTGTGTGTGTGGGTGTTTGTATACACAAATGTAGTTCTTAAAGTGAGCGAACAGAAGAAAGTGAAGAGGAAGACGAAGAAGAAGATGAAGAAATAGTCGCTGAAGAAGCATGAATGTGTAAACATAAGATGCACTGAACCTTTAACTGTAACAGCAACTGAAACCTCAGTGGGAGCAATACACTACTAAATGTAGGATGCGCTTGGCGTCATTCAAGAGTTAATGGCATACAACCTGGGTTACGGACTTCACGTTTTGAGAGTTGGCTGGCTGTTGTTGACACTTTAATTTTCAAGCTGGTAATGTTTTTAATATACATCTGCAAACATTTATAATATTTGGAGGACGTAGCCGAATTATACATGACAGATTTTTTTTTAATTTTTTAATTTTATTTTTGCGGGGGTCTATTTCTAGACAATAATTCCTCGAGTCGGTATCTTCTTGTTTCCGTCTGTTTCCGTTTGCTGACGTCATAACTAGTAAAAGCAAGCAGAAATTATCTTTTGATGTCAGAGGTCAGGTGTGACGAACGTAAAACAAACGTTCACACTGACGTGTTGATGAAATGCCTCCCCTTTTTTCGGGAGTCAATTGTTCTATTTGTCTTCTCGCATGTGCGCACCAGAAACACGAAGACGTTTGCCTCCAGGCGCCTGCGCCAATTTAATAAAAGAGGCGAAATACAGTCTCGGCATAATCTGGAAATGTCAGCGTACAGATTGTAAACTCTGGTACGAGGAAATGGGAGGGCTCGGGAAGTTTATGTGTCTGCTAGAAAGGCAGACATACAGACAGGCAGGCAGACAGATACACAGGCACGGTGGCAGGGGTTCGAACAGATGTGTCCACTTTGGAGCAGACAGTGCCACTACCAGTGAAATTAAATAAAAGTGGTGCATATTTTGGCAACCTAATGACTAATGTCTATATCAACATATTTAAAAAAAAACACACACACAAAGTTAGCCGTATATCCTTTACAGGACGTCGCAGTCAACACAAGCATTTTTTGCTGCTGTGATCTCATGGTAAGTTTACCTTCAGTAGTTTGCCATTGCTTTCTGAACGACCGGCGCCCACATCATTTCGTAAAATACCAACGAATGCAGTCTGCTGCCAAATCATCCACAGCTATGTTTCGAACGCGGGTATGCGAGATTACGAACTGCGCCCGTAACCTGTTCGTCGCGGAGCAGGCACACCAACTTATATGCAGGAGCAAATATCATAACTTCTTTCTATGATCAGTTTATCCGCGGACCATCCATTTTGAGGATGGGTGTAAAGTGTGGAAGAGCTATTGAATTCGAAGATGTTTTGTGTGCATGGACGGTTGATTTTGAGGATATTTTGTGAAGATGGACTATTAATTTGATGATGTTTTGAATGGATGAGCGACTAAATTTGAGGATGTTTTGAGTTGATGTACGAGTGATTTCGGGGATGTATTGTTTGAATGGATGGCTGATTTTAATGATGTTTTGTGTGGACGTAAGGCTAATTTTGAGGTTGTTTTGTGTGCATGAGCTGTTGATTTTCTGGATGTTTTGTGTGGAAGGGGGACAGCTGATTTTGATGATGTTTTGTGTGGATTTCAACTCTAAAGAACAGAGGTAGAGGCATTGAGCACTATAGTAGAAATGTTAATACAAAGCCCTCTTTATATGTAAGATGTCATATACATCAACACTGAAAAGCAATCATAGTTCAGAACTAGTAGACGTAAGTGCAACACTTTTCTTCTCGGCAGTTGACTGAAGTCTGTTGACAACGGCCTACTTCAAACATGTGCAAGAAACACAATCAATCTGGGCCAAATCTCGGTTAGCTTGCGAGAGCTGTGTTCAGTGACAGATTGGTTGCATTCTAACATGCCACTCTTAGCAAATGTGAAGTGTCAGTAGCGATGCTGCACCCCCACTGGTTTCTGAGTGTGGAGAGGGGAAGGGGATCGCTACATCACAATCTCCGTGAAGGTGGTCATTAGGTACCGGGTCGGGAGGGACATGACTACATCAACCTCACTCCGACAGATGGAAGACAATACAGAGTGGGACATGTCTACATCAACCTCACTCCGACAGATGGAAGACAATACAGAGTGGGACATGACTACATCAACCTCACTCCGACAAATGGAAGAAAATACAGAGTGGGACATGTCTACATCAACCTCACTCCGACAGATGGAAGACAATACAGAGTGGGACATGACTACATCAACCTCACTCCGACAGATGGAAGACAATACAGAATGGGACATGTCTACATCAGCCTCACTCCGACAGATGGAGGACAATACAGAGTGGGTCATGTCTACATCAGCCCCACTCCGACAGATGGAGAACAATACAGAGTGGGACATGACTACATCAACCTCACTCCGACAGATGGAAGACAATACAGAGTGGGACATGTCTACATCAGCCCCACTCCGACAGATGAAGAACAATACAGAGTGGGTCATGTCTACATCAGCCCCACTCCGACAGATGGAGGACAATACAGAGTGGGTCATGTCTACATCAGCCCCACTCCGACAGATGGAGAACAATACAGAGTGGGACATGACTACATCAACCTCACTCCGACAGATGGAAGACAATACAGAATGGGACATGTCTACATCAGCCCCACTCCGACAGATGAAGAACAATACAGAGTGGGTCATGTCTACATCAGCCCCACTCCGACAGATGGAGGACAATACAGAGTGGGACATGTCTACATCAGCCCCACTCCGACAGATGGAGGACAATACAGAGTGGGATATGTCTACATCAGCCCCACTCCGACAGATGGAGGACAATACAGAGTGGGTCATGTCTACATCAGCCCCACTCCGACAGATGGAGGACAATACAGAGTGGGACATGTCTACATCAGCCCCACTCCGACAGATGAAGAACAATTCAGAGTGGGTCATGTCTACATCAGCCCCACTCCGACAGATGGAGGACAATACAGAGTGGGACATGTCTACATCAGCCCCACTCCGACAGATGGAGGACAATACAGAGTGGGACATGTCTACATCAGCCCCACTCCGACAGATGGAGGACAATACAGAGTGGGTCATGTCTACATCAGCCCCACTCCGACAGATGGAGGACAATACAGAGTGGGACATGTCTACATCAGCCCCACTCCGACAGATGGAGGACAATACAGAGTGGGACATGTCTACATCAGCCCCACTCCGACAGATGGAGGACAGTACAAAGTGGGACATGTCTACATCAGCCCCACTCCGACAGATGGAGGACGATACAGAGTGGGACATGTCTACATCAGCCCCACTCCGACAGATGGAGGACAATACAGAGTGGGACATGTCTACATCAGCCCCACTCCGACAGATGGAGGACAATACAGAGTGGGACATGTCTACATCAGCCCCACTCCGACAGATGGAGGACAATACAGAGTGGGACATGTCTACATCAGCCCCACTCCGACAGATGGAGGACAATACAGAGTGGGACATGTCTACATCAGCCCCACTCCGACAGATGGAGGACAATACAGAGTGGGTCATGTCTACATCAGCCCCACTCCGACAGATGGAGAACAATACAGAGTGGGACATGTCTACATCAGCCCCACTCCGACAGATGGAGGACAATACAGAGTGGGACATGTCTACATCAGCCCCACTCCGACAGATGGAGGACAATACAGAGTGGGACATGTCTACATCAGCCCCACTCCGACAGATGGAGGACAATACAGAGTGGGACATGTCTACATCAGCCCCACTCCGACAGATGGAGGACAGTACAAAGTGGGACATGTCTACATCAGCCCCACTCCGACAGATGGAGGACAGTACAAAGTGGGACATGTCTACATCAGCCCCACTCCGACAGATGGAGGACAATACAGAGTGGGACATGTCTACATCAGCCCCACTCCGACAGAGGGAGGACAATACAGAGTGGGACATGTCTACATCAGCCCCACTCCAACAGATGGAGGACAATACAGAGTGGGACATGTCTACATCAGCCCCACTCCGACAGATGGAGGACAATACAGAGTGGGACATGTCTACATCAGCCCCACTCCGACAGATGGAGGACAATACAGAGTGGGTCATGTCTACATCAGCCCCACTCCGACAGATGGAGAACAATACAGAGTGGGACATGTCTACATCAGCCCCACTCCGACAGATGGAGGACAATACAGAGTGGGACATGTCTACATCAGCCCCACTCCGACAGATGGAGGACAATACAGAGTGGGACATGTCTACATCAGCCCCACTCCGACAGATGGAGGACAATACAGAGTGGGACATGTCTACATCAGCCCCACTCCGACAGATGGAGGACAATACAGAGACTTCTCCCAAGTCTTGATGTGTATAGAGCATATGGTGCTAGTCTCATGAACCCAGTCGGCGCTCCATGGGTGATGTGCTCAATATTACACCAGCTGCCTTTACTTCCTCCAACATTCCCTGGTGACCATTGCACCCTGTGTCGACCTGGGAGTCCAGGGCAATTTTTTTATACCCCCATACAGACGGAAGTGCAAACAATGACCAGCGGGTTGCCAGGTAGACATGCTAGCGAACAGCACCCCTGCGGCTCCATCTACACACATACTATAAATATTGTATCGTAAGTTTCCAGTTGTTGAAAGTGAGGTTCCGTGGCCTACTGTTTGCGATGTCCAGGTGTCCAGAGATGTTGAACTGACCATTTTTCATCCTTGTTCGAGAGGGCTATGCGTCCGATTTACAACCCAGGGTTCAGGGCCAGGTGGATCTTTCTGGTTTCGTAACTGTTCCGTCGGCTAAATCTTAAAGTCTTAAACGTCGAGAGGATCGACTTAATTGCACCGAGTTTTATCCCATTTGGCTCGGTCTCTTTCCGCAGGGTGGTTGCCGAAAGCGTCACACAAAGCACGAACTCCGTAGCTTCAGCGACGATCCCCAGGAATTTCGGAGAAAAAATGCACTCGTGGACCGAAAGAAGTAGCCCGTAATCGAACCCACAATCTTTTGAGCGCTAGACAGACGGCTTGACCACTTCGCCACTGAGACTTCCTCAGCTAGGTATGAGCCTGATATCTTTCCGGGTAAACGGGATAGGGGTATCCTGTAGGAGTACACGTGAAACCATCGATGCAGGCTGTGGATGGATCTGTAGAGTGTAGAGTGACAGATAGTTGTTGGTTATTATCTAAAGTTTCACGAAGGTAGACAGATAATTGTTGATTATTATCTGAAATTTCACGAAGGTGGACAGATAGTTGTTGGTTATTATCTGAAGTTTCACGAAGGTAGACAGAGGATCTCTTCAAAGAAGGAATGGTTATGTTCATCGAGAGGGTCAGCAATGGCAGACTACCTTCTTTACAGATGTCTAAAACTATGATTTGTCAGTTCAAAACGGTAACTGGATTCGAGAAATTAGACATAGACAGTCGAGAATTATGTGTACATTATGAGGAGAAATAAAATGAAAATTTTTTAAAGATCATGGTTAAGGCACAGGGATAAATACCATCAACGTTCAGCACTAGCCCTACATCAAAGATAATCTGCTACGAGAGCAAGAGGACGCCCTAGAGGAAAATAGACTGACGATATCAAAGACATTGTACAATCACACGGAATGACACTATCCAGTGCCACCCATCGGGCGCTGGAACGCCAATTATTCCTCCCAACGACGCTTGACAGCAAACGTGGAAGTTGTTGATAATGATGATGATGATGATGATGATGATGATGATGATGATGATGATGATGATGATGATGATGATGATGATGATGATGTGATGATGATGATGATGATGATGATGATGATGATGATGATGATGATGATGATGATGATGATGATGATGATGATGATGATGATGATGATGATGATGACGACGATGATGATGATGATGATGATAAATATCAGCAAGGCTTGGTCTCATGGCATATTCGAGACAAGAACACAGAGCTGATCCATGACTCTGGTAATCATGTAAGGTGGTGATCCATGACCGCCCACGCTTAACGGCATGGCACGTGATGATGGTGACACTTTTCCTTCAGCTAGGTACGAACCTAATACCTGTAGAGTTAGAGGAGGATCTCCAGCATCTGGGCAGCTCTGCCCTTCTCTCGTGGAAATGTTTGTTTTTTAATAGCTTTCATTGCCTCTGAACTCTGCGAGTTTGGACTGGAGGGCGCCTCCGCCACTGGGGAGCTGTTAGTACAACCCGCTGAAAGCGCAGATGGGTGGGGTGCTAAATGTCAGAGTACCACATGGGTTTTGTGGAAACAAAGATAGTGTGTACAAGACACGCAGTCACAAACGCTGTATAAATAGACTGCAGATTGCCAGATATATAGACAACAGACCAACAAACGATCAACAGACAGAGAATACAGACAATAGACAGAGAGACAGACAATAGACATACAGCTATAATGCATTCAGACAATAGACATACAGAGAGAGAGAGAGAGAGAGAGAGAGAGAGAGAGAGAGAGAGAGAGAGAGAGAGAGAGAGAGAGAGAGAGAGAGAGGGGCATTCAAACATAAAGAAACACTTAAACAAATTAATGAGTAAAGATGCAAACTTTGATAGATCAGCATGCAGTGAACCAGACAGACAACTGGATAATTAAGCAAGTAGAAAGGCCGACACAGAAATAGGCAGCCGGATATACGGGTAGCTGGGTAAAGCATGTATGAACGGTGTGTACATGGTGTGGTAGGCAGCTGGGTATGTGGTTGGTTGGCTAGGTAGGTGTATAGGTAAGTAGATAGGCAAACGGGTAGGTAGGTAGGATTAGAGTAAATAGGTAGGTAGGTAGGTAGGTAGGTAGGTAGGTAGGTAGGTAAACTTGCAGTATGATTGATTGATATCATTAACACTCGTGTATATTGATCCAACTGATTCTTTGTCAATAGAGATTTAAGAAAGAGCTATACTGAATCAATCCTGATGTATGGAAGCGAATTGTAGACATTCTGAAGACACGTGGGAAATTGTTTAGAGCTTCGGAGATGTGGATTTAAAGAAAATTGACGAGACCACAGTGGGCGGACAGAAAGAACAATACTGATGTCTTGACAGAAGTTAACTTTCACAGAGAACTTTTAACTCGCATCGGAAGAGGACGGTCAGCATTCTTTGGTCATGGCACGAGAAGGAGAAAGCTGGAGCATGTCTTCACAATAAGAAAGTTGGCGGGGAAGAGAGAAGTAGGGAGAGATCAAGTGAGAAGATGTTGGACGGTTCGACATCATGACGTGGAGGAACATCGGTATCAGAAATGATTGGCAGCACTTTCATAACTGAAGGTTGTGGACAGACATGATCACCAATACCACACGGCATAGACTATAAGAAGAAGAATATTGATGACGCATTGATACATGAGATAGCATCTGTACGACACTCGCCTGTTTACGTTATTGCAGGTAGAAAGAAGCTACCTGACGGGTGATAGCGCCAGTGATAACTCACAGCTGAACTGGAGCAGATGTAAACAAAACCATGCACCATTTTTGTAAATCTGCAGATAAAAGAAACGAATTCAGAGGTCAACGGAAGGGACACGAAACTTGATTTGACGATCTCAAAGTACGAGCTTACAATTGATAAAAATATACAAGTTGGAGATGTTGGTGTCGTCGGGTATGAAAAACAAAACAATACAAACACCATAGGCACGGACTTCAACCGGAAGCGACATGAGTTTAATTCGATAAGCTCAACTCACAGAAGCCTGCTTGTGGGATAAACTGGCAATGCATTTTGATAGTTACACTTTATGGAAAACTATGCAAAATCAACACCTGCAAGATGAGATGTATGAGAGGAGCCGTCAATTTAACTATCTGATACTGAGTAAGAAATGATATTATCAGACAGGCCGTGGGATCATCAACTTCTGCCACATCAATTGTAAGGCAGAAGATGCAATGGTCTGGCCATCTTTGTAGAATGCAATACCATCAGTTACCAGCAGTGATTTGTTACACCAAAGACCTTCTGATACAAGAGCAAGAGATCGCATGAGAAGACAACAGATTTACCATCTCATTGACAATGTACGGTCACGCGGAATGACATTATACAGTCCTACCCATCGGGCACTGGAACATCAACTGATCCTCTTCACGACGCTTGACGGCAAAAGTGGAAGATGGTGATGCTGATAATGGTGGGAATATGCAAGCTATAGATAAAATTAAGATTTCATTATCCAAATGAAAAATACAATAATTAGTCTCCGAATCGGAAACGAATCTGGTCTCTTAGGTAAAAGCGAAATAAATAAAATAGAGCTAACATAACAAGATTCCTCTGCCATCGTCATCGACAACTAAATATACAGATAACACAATCAAAACCCCAGATTATTCAAAAACATATTAATGGCAGATATTTCTATGAGTGCCAATCAATACCTGTAAATGTATGTGTCACGTTTATTCAAAGTAAAACAAGGTCAAAATTGTTTCTTCTGGAACACTTCCGGTGATTTAGGATCGCATACATCGATCTTGTCTTCCTACCAACGCCTTTATTCCATGGACGTCCTCTTTAGCAGACTCACTGCTAAACCAAAAGTAGATTTGGACCAAACAAAAAAGGATGACTGAAAATGGGATGTAGGGGTGTGTCACAGTTATTACTTAAAAGTGGTTAATATGATAGCTACCGCGAGTTCGAAACGCGGCGGTGACCGATTTGGCAGCAGACCATATCACGCTGGGGTTTTAACGTGTTTGTCTTGGAGCCGGTAAAAAAGGAGACGACGTAACGTTCATTATTCGGAAGACGCTGTTTTCAGTGTTTTCCTGTAGATTATGTGGTGTTATTTCGTATTCGTGTTCACAAGAAGCCACGGGATGGCAGGCTGTGGATGAAACTTTGAGGGCAGCCGACAGATAGTTGTTGGTTATGGTCTCACGTTTTGCGACGGTAGGGAGAAGATCTCTTTCACGAGACAATGGCTGGCGTTACCGACCAATATGGTCACTGCCAAAGAAGGAAAGCAACAGCAAACTACCTTCTTTAATAGTGCCTAGTTCATTATGATTCGCCTAAATACAGATCACTGCAAGACAAGGACAGAGACATTAAAATTATCAACGTGGAATGTTAGGACGTTAAACAACGACGAAAAATTAGATAACATCAAACAAGAAATAGAAAGAGAAACAATTAATATTTTAGGGATGTGCGAAACGAGATGGACAGGAGCAGGCATTAAGATAGATGAAGATTTTAAGATTATTTATTCTGGAGGAAAATATCGACAGAGAGGGGTAGCAATTATCTTGGATCGGCAAACATCAAAATCTCTTCAAGGATATTGGGCGGTGTCAGACAGAGTTATACTAGTTAAATTAAGCGACAGGCCTTTTAGCAGAAACGTTATTCAAATATATGCCCCAACAGGAGAATCCAGTGAAGATAGTGTAGAGGAATTGTATAATGACATAGGGTCTGCTTTAAAGAAATGTAAAAATTCAGAAATAAACATCATAATTAGGGACTTTAATGCGAAAGTGGGAAATCAAGGTGATAGATACACAGTAGGAAACCATGGTTTGGGAGAGAGAAACAAAAGAGTATACAGACTTGTAGAGTGGGCAAAAGATCAGGAAATAATTGTAGGAAACACCTGGTTTAAACAACACCCTAGAAGATTATGGACATGGAGGAGTCCTGACAACAGGATTAGAAACCAGATTTGACTACATTTTTATTAGCAGAAGGTTTCTAAAAGCGTTAACAGTTGCAAAAACAGTTACCAGTGCTGATTGTTATAGTGATCACAGATTACTTACAGGTGAGTGGCACCTTGCAGTCTTGACAGACCAAAGTATGTGAGTTGGAATGTGGCCAAAATTCTATCACATGCCTGGGCAGAGCTTCAGAGAAACATGTGGTGCCCAAACGACATGATCCCTCTCTCGGCCTAGCCTTGTGTATTCCAGAGGAATGGGTAACCAATACGTCTGCTGTAACAAGGTAGGCTACAGACGCTGGCGGCTCAGTGTCAAAACCTCCGAGACCGCATCACCACGAGCAGGTGGCGAGTGGTGGCCAGACCCTGGAACCCGAGGGGCCCGACTTAGAGGCGTTCAGCCAAGTCCCACAGGTGAGGGCCTCGTATGCGCCAGAACCGTAGGGCGCGTATATCTGTCAACACAAGTGTCCGGACCTGTGTAAAGCGTGCACTATCGTCAGACTCTCGCCTGACTTTTGCTGATCCCGCGACCACCGGGAATAGGCCCGCCGGAGATATCGCAGCAGATATTGCTCGTCTGTTGCAAGCAACTCTCCCATCCTTCCACTGTGCGGTTCTCGCGACCAGACTGAATAAGTAAAGAAACGATGTACATTGAGGGTAAAGTTAAAGAAAGTCAAGTATATAACAGGAAACACTAAATACGATCTGTGTACATTGAGAAATGACATGGAAATACAAAACAAATTCAACATAGAAGTAAACAACAGATTTGATGTATTGTTAGATCTAGAGATCCTATTTCAGGGTGTGGGTGATCAATGTGAAATGTTGAAGAATTCAATCAGTTTGGCTGCAGAAACAAATATTCCAAAATTAAAGAAGGTGGGTCGTAAGAAATGGATGACTGAAGAAATTTTACAACTAATGGAAACAAGAAGAGTACAAAACATAATCAACAATGGAGCATATCAAGAGTACAGAACATAATCAACAATGGAGAATGTCAAGAGCACTGAAGATTATCAACAATCGAACATATCAAGAACACAGATCATAACCAACAATGGAGCATATCAAGAGTCCTGAAGGTTGTCAACAAAGGAAAATATCAAGAGCACAAAACATAACCAACAATGAAACATATCAGAAACACAAAACATAATAAACAACAAAACCATATCAAAAGTACATAACGCAATCAACAATGGAGCACATCAAGAGCACTGAAGATTACCAACACTTGAGCATATCAAAAACACAGTAGACGATCAGCAACAAAAACATATCAAAAACATCGAACATAGTCAACAACGGATCACATTAAGAACACAGAACATAATCAACAACAGAGCATATCAAGAACTCAGAAACGAAATGTTATGAAGAAACGTGCTGTTCTGCGCCGCTCGACATGGCACATGATAAGTTACATCTTGTCAGAAGCTAGCATGTTTTGAGTATTGGTATTCGCTTCAGATTAGTTCGCTGCCAGTTGTTTTGGCTGTAACACTTTGCAAATGCGTAGATAGACGCCTTCAGTTTTTCTCCCATGAAATATTCATATAGCTAAATACGCAGCCTAAGACGTGCTGTCACTGAAGTACCATCTCCTGCCTGTTGGCTCCGGTTCCTAGTTTTGTGATTTACAGTTTGCTGAGAGAGAAATTCTTTAAATTCTTTAGCGATGTTTTTCGTATAATTGAAACAGTTATGTAGATTTATTGAAGGTGGTACTTGACATACCAAAACAAATCGAGTTAAGAGATGAGAGTATCAGCTCGTTTTCTGGCTACTTTTCCCCTTTGTCAATTCAGCTACCCCTTTTTTTAAAAAATTATTCCATGTGCCCATCTTATGAAATAAGTCACTGTCATGTAATGCCGGGAAGGCAAGTACTGAAATGTGGTATGGAGTATGCTCTGCTCTATGGCAGTGATTCATGTAACATGAACAAGCAGATTAGGAAGTGCTTGAAGGTCACCAGGGATGTGGTTCCTGAGACCTACAAGAGATACGAGAGACGTATGCAAGATGCTGGGACGTATGCTGCCAAAACCCTGGACTCCCAGAGTCACTAACAACGAGTGCTTGAAAACGATTCGTGAAATTAAAACACTATATACAAATATATGACAGAGATAGTGTTCACACAATGAGAAGAGAGACATTGGGAAACATCGTGACCACTGAGAACATCGGAGGTAGAAGAGGAAGGAGCAGAAAGCGAGAAATTGTTTTTGGCGGACTACGACGGTGGCGTGGAGAAATATGATCCATAGAATTGATCCAGATCATCAGAGACAGAGATCTGTGGAGATGCATGAACGGCTACGCCAAATGGTGTGGCACATAGTGATGATGATGGTATGCCCTTGTGATGCCTTATTAGGAACCAGTTATACAATGACGAAAGTCAAACGTCACCGTGGAGCTGTATTATACATGTGCAGGAGTAGTGGCAGGGCAGTTCAGATACGGCCAGGGTGGTCCCAGCCTACAATTGGTACCAGGAAATCTCTTGGGAAGCAGTGGCGGCCGGTGTGATACTGACCACATCACCGTCTATGAAAATATGAGTTAAGGCCATATAACGAAGACACAAACAATAGATTGCACGATTTATTGCTTGGCATATTTCGCTGCATCTCGTCAGGTACATACCGCAGAAATCACACAACGTAAAGTGAAATAACTAGATAAATCCTTCAATCTGAAATATCCACATATTCGCACAGTAATCTCGATTGTCTACCACGGTAATTTTAAACTAACTAACATGTCTTTCTGCATGTACAAGGCCGGCTTACGTAAGACCCTATACCCAATGCGCCCTGATGTGTGTCACGAGTTCTTTACTTCTATATGCGTGTATACTGATATATGGCCATACATCTATGGCTGGTTCATGTTTGCTGGGTGGACACCACTTCGCTCACAGCCTCGGCAAGGTGCCCATTCCCCCTCTATAAATAGCTATTAACAAGAATAATGACAGACATGATGATAATACACATGAAGTACAAATAATGAACAGTACTTCAGCGAAAGTTAAGTTTAAATCGAACAGAAAAGATCATAGGTAGGGCGAAGGTAACGAAAGAAATGTGAAGGAGAAAACGATTGCTTTGTTTGTCGTAAAAAAAAAAAAAAAAATAGCAGGTGTGGAAAGATGCGATGGAAGAGAAGCCTATCCATGCTTGCATGGCGCGTTGCTGGTGTAAACAGACCAGGAGGAGGTGAGACAATCTTCTGGGAGATACCTGCGGTTCTACCTGAACATGAAAGGTGTGACGTAAAACATCACCTGAAGCCGAGCCGATTGTTTGATGCAGGCGCGATTGTTTGAAACAGAAAACTCGGATCGGCTTCACAATGTAGCAGGTGCATCCAGCGAGAGAATGGAAAGAATACGATAGAATATACATTGAATGCTCTCAGAGAATAGACATAACTTGGGTATAGGGTTCCAGAGAAGGTAGGCGTAAACTAGATGGTGAGTTCGCTGAGAGAATAGTCATGTTATTCACGAGGAGTGTTGCTAGAGAATCGCTATAACTTAGAAAGTTATCAGAGATATAGATAGTTTCATCGTCTTTGCCAGATTTACTGGAATATTTTACGTTCTGTAGTTTGTCAACATTTAGTAGATGCGATTGTTGCCCACGGTGAACAACTAGGGTTAGAATTGAATTGTATGAAGACACAGATTATGGACCTCACTGGGACGAAGAAAATACCACAACGTAATATACAAGAAAATGGGAATATTCTTCAACAAGTGAATCGGTACAATTATCTCGGAACAGTCGTAACATCTGATGGGAGATGTCTTGAAGAGGTTAGAACAAGAACTGCCATGGTGAAAGTACCCTTTTGCAAGATGAAACACATACTGACCAATAAAAAATGCCAATTGCAACTAGAAAAAGGGTGTTGAGGTGCTACATAGAACCTGTAATTTTGTATGGATGCTTGGAGGCTGAGCAAACAAGCTGAAAAACATATGATGGCTGTGGAAATGTGCTTTCTGAGGAGAATGCAAAGAATACCATGGAGAGACAGAAAAACCAACGACCAAGTCCTACAAGAAACAAATAAAAATATTACACTGATTAGAGAAATTAGGTGCAGACAGTCAAAATTTGTTGGACATTTTATGAGAAGAAATAATTGGAGAACTTGGTGACAACTGGCAAGATCGAGGGGAAGAGAACAAGAGGAAGGCAGAAAAGTAATTACCTGGTTGGCTTGACCGCGTGGTATGGTCGAGAAAGGAACACGGAGCTGATCCACGACTCTGGTGATCGAGTGAAATAGCGAATCATGACCGCCCACGCTTATCGGCGTGGCACATGATGGATGGTTTGAGTTTGTTGTTGCTTCAGAGAGATAGACATAATGTAAATAACGAATTCCTCGAGAACAGGACATGGGTAAATGGGGATTTATCTGAGACAACAGATTTCTGGGAGATAACAAGCAGTATCTTTATTAAGTGTTCAATGACAGGCAAGAAATGCACATAAAGATTGTTTAGATAGAACACGTGGTAGATTAAAAGTGCTGTAATTTAAGAGAGTGCACGTTTGTACATGGAGAGCTCTTTTTGAGTCACATAGAACTGCACGGAAGGACTGCTCGATGCAACAGAGGCAATGTAGATTGGCATCATAGTGAACTTTGTAGGCTTTGTCACTTGCGGGTTCCATTAGATAATAGATAATGTTCATTGTGTGTCCGTTACATGACGTTCCAGTCAACTCCAGCATTTACTGAATGCTTGTGTTTTACAGCTGGTGACACTGTTTCGCTATCCCCTAATCCACAGCGGCAGTTCTCCAGAGAATAGAGAGACATTAAATGTACAATTATGGGATATAATTGGGGAAACGAAAACATATGAAACCACTCTTCACAAATGTATCATCATGATTATCACATGCTATGCCGATAAGCATGGACGGTCAAGATTCATCTTCTGATACAATCATCAGAGCCGTGGATCAAACCTGTCTTCTTATCCCGGTTAGGCCATGTCGCTAAGCCAGCCTGATATTTATCTCCTTGCAGTCCCCGTACTCTTTCTCCATCAATTTTACCGGTTGTCACTGTTTTCAAGTGTATTTCACCTGTAATGTGCCCAGGCAATCCTGACTGTCTAGCTTGCCTTTCTCTACACAGCTGACGGCTTTCCTCTGTTTCTTGCAGGACTGACATTCTCAAACAGAACCAACAATGATCAAAAAAATATAAACACAGTATTATCCAAGTCCGTGTACATATATCACAGCAGGAAAGAAAATCAGAAGAAAGGTCACAAACAAGGGGAAACCATAAGGTGTGAGAGAACCAGTAACCAAGAAATGAAAAGGTTCAACAAACAGGAAATAAAGCTGAGGATGAAAATGAAAACAAGTATGTCTGGGGCTACTGTGCCTGTTCGATTAGGGGGAAAGGTTGTTTTTTTTCTGTCTGAAAAATAAAGCGATGGTTTGATTCTCAGTACTAACGGATTTACGTGTATATAGCATTGTTTTAATTATTAATGAAATAACAATAATTGCAGCGAAAACAAGTTCTCCGGTATCCAACACCATAGTCATCATCATCATCATCTCCCACTTGTGTCGTCACGTGTCTTGAGGAATAATGGTTGACGTTCCAGCGCAGGATGGCTGGCACTGGATAGTGTCATTCCGTGTGATTGTACAATGTCTCTGATGTCGTCAATCCATTTTCTTCTTGGATGTCCTCTTGTTCTCGTATCAGATCTTCTTTTAAGTAGCGCCAGTGCTGGTAGTTGATCGTGGTGAATACTAACGAGATGGCCGAACCATATGATCTTCTGTCTTTCAATATATGGGGCTCAAAGTGTTGATCCACTGTCCATCTGATAATATCATTTCTTATTAAGTCTCGGGTAGTAAAGTTGGCAGCTCTTCTCAGAAATATGATCTCGCGGGAATTGATTTTGCGAATGTGTGATTTCTAAAATCCAAGTTTTGATATTGGTAACTTAGGGATCGTATGAGTATGCTATTGTTATCTATTGTTTTGCGGACATAGATATATTTGGATGTTTTACTACTGGTTCTGTTGATATATAAGCGCATATGCTTTCTGACATTTAATTTCAATTTTTCGGTATATTCTGCCATCCTCTATAATCATACTTCTTTTATATTTAAATTCTGTAACTCGCTTCAGAGACGTACTTCGTATTTGTACATTTAGTGGGGCATGAAATAGATAGCCTGCACTACTTCAGCTGTGGATGGTGCAAATCTGAATCGCGTGTCTGTGAATTCAAATGGCTAGGAACCTTGATAATAATCGACGGGAGATGTGCTTGAGATGGGACATAGTTAGTTAGTTAGTTAGTTAGTTAGTTAGTTAGTTAGTTAGTTAGTTAGTTAGTCGCAGTTCCAACTTCACAGCAACGGGTCGTCCCCATTATGCTCCGTTCCTGTGCCAGTGAATATCACACAAAAAGATCCCCACTGCCCAATGTGAAAAGTGGAAAAGACAGGAGTCTCGACAAACAACAGCCCACACAGATACACTGTGCATAATGCCGCCACCAGAATTTCAACACAATGGTCCCCCACAAAACACCCAGTTCATTTCTGATGGAATCGGCAGTCATTTTCCCATCTGGATGTTTCCTAGATTTTCACCCACACAGTCCACGAAATACAGTTCATCGTCGATGGCAGTGGCAGTCAACCAGAAGCCCAGCAGCCACGCATTTCTGCATAAGACAAAGACCGGTCAACTCTGGGACATAGCCATCGCGCCGAACATGCAGTCATATTCCAAAAAACCTCGGGCAGATTCACAAGCATTTCACACGAAACTCAACGCTCACAGTGTCGCGCCACGCACTCACTCAGTAGCAGGGCGACGGAACCATCAAGCCTCCTTAGTCGCCTCTTACGACATGCGTGGTAGGCTATTACAGTGTTGCTATTCTTTGCTTCCCTTATGGGCCCCGGCAACACACGGGGGTTGAGATGGGACATGTACGGTTCAAGCCACATTTACGTTCCAGACGGTGAAGAATATGTTGTACAGCGTATCTTTGCCAATGAATGCGAGGGATTTTTTTAAGAACTGCATACAGCGAATTCTGGTATATAGAATGAGAAGAGTCATACATGTTTTCATACTAATGAGAATATCTTGAGAGAAAGCAACTGAGTAAGAGAACTGATTGCTCGAATAAGAAGTAGGCTGTCTACGTACTTTATATCAGTGGTTCTCAACCGGTGGGGAATTCCCCCCCCCCGGAGGAATTTTAGGGTTTCCGGGGGGCGGGGGGGGGGGGGGATTAAGATTATTTCAAGATTGCCTTAATACAAGAACCGATTACTTGATACTGTTTTTCCCTCCATACTTTACAGTTCTGTACTTCTCGCCCTTCTGAAATTCGTTTAATAACGTAAGTAGACCCGCAAATCATGTTTTATATAGACGTCTAGACTTGTTCTAGTATGTGTTATTAAATTTAGCTTCCATTTTTTCGTATACTCTGTAGGGGTACGTGGGAATTTATAGGGAGGAAATACGAAAGGAGGGAGGGTGACATTCTGTAGTGGTGAAGGGGTGCATGGGCCAAAAAAGTTTGAGAACCACTGCTTTAGGTGTTACAATTTCAAGGGGTATTCTGGAAAATGTGACAACAGATAGTTGGAGATAACAGAGCAAAAGAGACATATTAAGACAGGCAGAATATGCTATACATGTTAACATCGTAGCTTGGAGAATCACATTTATCGAAAATCATTTGTATTGAAAACTCTGGGTAAATATGACAACCATCACCATACAGTTTGTGCTCTAAGAGGGATTGTCTATTACATGGAATAACTCATCTCCTAAACCAGTGGTTCTCAACCTTTTTAGCCCGTGCCCCCCTTCACCATATTATCAGAACGTCATTCCCCCCTTCCTATCAAAATTTGGCCCGTGCCCCCCTTCACCATATTTTTAGAACGTCATTCCCCCCTTTCATATTTCCTACCTAAAAATCCCTCCACCCCTACACAGTATACGTAAAAATGGAAGGTAAATATGTTAAAACAGGTCTAGACATCCACATAAAATGTGATTTGTGGGTCTACTTACTTTATAAAATGAATTTTAGAAGGATGAGACGTGCATAACTGTAAAGTATGAAGGGAAAAGCAATATCAAGTAATCGGTTCTTGTATTAACGCGATCTTGAAATGATCTTCATTTCCCCCCCCCCCCTGGAAACCCTAAAATTCCCCCCTGGGGGGGGGGGGGATTCCCCACCGGTTGAGAACCACTGTCCTAGACATTTATGATTACTTTAACATGCATCCTAATCATTCAGCCGTGACAGCATAGTGGTTAGTTCTCCGATTTACCTCAACCCATGGTTGCGTGTTCACACCCTTGTGATGATTAAATATTTAGGGAAGTGTGACAATTGTGTTTCGCCCGGTATCATATACTGTGTACCAAATATATTTATCAGAAAAGTAAAGTCGATCAGTGTCATTATTTCATGTCATTTGATCCCCTCGCCCCTTGATCATACAGGGTGTGATGTTAAGGAAATATGGTCAGTATAACCATATGGAATGTAAACTGCGAAGCGCTACTATTCATTTAACCAACATAATTCATTACTTGCCGTTCCATCACAGGCGATGTATGGCTAATAATATGTCATAACGTTTAAGGGACGGGAAGCCGGTATTTGCGATTGGGTTGTTTTTTTTTTTTGTCTTTAAAGCGGGAACACGCGATGAGTCTGTGGTGTGCTAGGGCCATTACATTTTGCTAGCCTGGATGCTGGTGGTCAGTCTTCCCCTCACTTTAGCAGACGTCAGATGGCGCAGACGTTGAACCTTGACATTATCTCATGACATTATCAGCGTAGCTCCATAGCCACTAAACTACCGCGTTCTCTTTAGCGGTTGGTAACCTTTCCAAATTGTTTCGTATTTGTACTAGTTATATTTTTTTTAACAGTTCTTACCGATATATAATATGAAAAACGTACTTGGAAATCACTGACCCGTAAACTGTAACATTATGTGAACACACATAGTGTGAAAAATATACCCCACAAACAACATGGAGAAATCATCACTATCTTTAAGAGTTATCGAATACCAGCTGGGGTAGTTTGCTTTTTTCCCCGTTGTCAAACTAATGAATAATTTTTCGTTTTGTTACAGAACATATGCTCCTACAAATCCTCATAGAATTTTACTGAGCTACGTCACTTTTTTTTTTTCATGCAAAATTTAATTACTTGCTTCAAACTGAGTTTATGCCTGGTTTACGTTTAGTGCTGGCGGGCCGACAGGTGGCGCGGTGATCACTATCAGGATGTGCATCTTAACAATGTTCACCCTGTGTTTATATTTGTTTACGTACGCTGCAAGTGTGAACACGGTTTTCATCACCACGAGCCTGGTATTCATCGTTAAGTTTCTCATCGCCTTCCCGATGTTTGCATTTGAATGTATATATTTAGTTCTTATTCGCTTTAATTATTTGAGGGAAATGTAGATTACATCCTATATACTCAGCAATAGTTACTGTCCATTTATCATTGGAAACCACGGGTATATTAAAACTTTGAAATCCACTGAAATTAAGCCTGCGGTTGTGAGGTGGTTAGAGCACACATCAGCGTGCCCGGTGTTCCTGGGTTCACATTGCCCTCGATATTACCTCGTTTTCGTGACCACATCACTCAGGGGCGGACTTAGTCTCATACAATGATCACAAGAATATGTTATGGTAGGTACGGCTTCTTGTTGACCACATGATAATTATCATCATCATGCCAAGCCGATAAGCGTGGGCAGTCATATTTCGCCATCTAACACGATCACTATAGTCGTGGATCAGCTCTGTGTTCTTGTCTCGACCATGCCACATAGCCAAGCCATCCAGGTACTTACTTCTCTGCATTCCCCTTGTTCTTTTCCCCTCGATCTTGCCAGTTGTCACAAAGCTCTCCAATTTATTTTTTCTCATAACATGTCAAAAAATATGTGATTACCTACGTCTAATTTCTTAAATCCGTTTACGGTTTTCATTTATTTCTTGTAGGACTTGGTCCTTGGTTTTTCTGTCAGTCCATGGTATTTTTTGCATTTTCCTCTTAAACCACATTTCCATAGCCATCAGATGTTTTTCAGCTTATCTGTTAATTGTCCACCCTTCACGTCCATACAAAAGTGTAGGTTCTTTGTAGCAACCTAACCCTCGTTTCCTCGCTGCAAATGACATCTTTTTATTGGTCAGTATGTTTTCCATCTTGCAAAAGGCTACCTTCGCCATGGCAATTCTTATTCTAATTTCCTCAAGGCATCTCCCATCAGATATTATAACTCTTCCGAGATAATTGTACCGATTCACTTGTTTAATATTTCCATTTACTTGTATATTACATTGTGGCATTTCCTTCTTCCTAGTGACGGCCATAATCTGTGTCTTCTTACAATTTAATTCCAACCCTAGTTGTCCACTGTGCTACAACATCTACTAAATATTTCAGATCCTGTTCATTGTCTGCAATCAATACTGTATTACCCGCATATCTAATGTTATTGATGTTACGTGATAATAGAAATGTCACATGATAATAGGAATGCCATATGGTCATTAACATATGACCCTAACAACAAATACCCTAACATGTCATAATGACGTGGTTACAATATCTGTTATCTGTACATACATCGGAATCCGTTGTTAAAAGTGTTTTCTCAGAGCAACAGAGTAATGGGTTAAAGGTTACTTAAACCATTTTCTTTGTGCTATGACTGCACAACAGATACAGAAATAGTCCAATTTAACAGGCGACAGATTTACATTATTGGTATTTGATTGCTTATTTTTTATCGGAGATAATAGAAATCGTCTACCATACATTTTTTTTTTTTTTTTTGCTTTTTTTGCGCTGGCTCGCTTTAACCTTACGCGTAGTCTATACACATCCACACTATTTCTGGTTGTGCTGGACTGAATGTTGCGTGTGGATTAGCTTTACCTACCGGTCTCCCTGGCCGAGGAGTTAGCAGCTTTCTCCGTAACCCCGAATACTCTCGCGGTAGACGTGCGCGCACGAAAATTGGAAGCGGCTCGAGCCGCGCCAGTGACTTATGAGAGTATGGAGCCGGTCGCTCAGAAAGTCGTGGCGTGCTGATAAGCGTAATCTAGCCTAGGAATCAACATACAGCTGAAAGATGCTGGTGTTGACCGCAATATCCTGAAACAGGTTGGAAACGCAGAATAAAAAAAAATTAACTTTACCTAATAACAGTGTCCCTCGCCATCAGGCGAAGCAACTCCGACTTCAGAGGTACTTGTAATTAACGTCCCCAAGTCAAGGACGATAGGTCACCATTTTAGTCCAACTGTCCGGTGTAGGGGTTAAACCCCTTACCTCGCCATCAGTACATCGGATGTTTAAGAACAAGCGTTCTTATCCATTCGGCTGTGCTAACGTACTACCATACTTCTACTTCAGCTTCTGAACGAATATGTTTCCACTAGTCTGATAATTTAGGATGAGTCCATGAAGCTACAACAATCCTGACTGGAGATAATCCCTGCCTACATAGCTCTTGCTTAGGCAGTAGAACAAGCAGCCACACACACGATAATCAGGATCCATGAACACTACTGCAGACAATCGCCACCACAAGTCTCTGCTCTGAATTGATAGACACCATTCGGAAATCGCCATTCATAGTACACATCTGGACATGTCTGAGTAAAAAGGTATTGAAAGGTGGTACAACAATGCAACATTACAAACGGGAAGGAGCATGAACAGCTCTGATATAATCAATGCAGTACAGACTTGGCTGGCAGAAACTGTGAGTTCATCAGACAACATAAAAGTGAGTGAAGCCTGGACAAGCACGCCTAAGCCGCCTTCGAGGTAAGAGAGGATGTACCACAACCAACTCCTCATAGGAAAAGTGAGAGCACGTATGCTGGGATGGCTGCTGCATCGTTGGACTGGGCACGCATGGGAACCCCCAATGTGCGATGAAGTCATTCGACACAGTATAATATAGAAATATTAATTGGGTTATCCTTTCAGACCTGTAAGACTAGGGTTGCCAGACTGTGTAAATGATAAGCTAGGATATTTCTCTTAAGCATAAGAATTAAATGTGTTATAACCCTTCATATGGTCACTTTAACAACGGTGATTTAAAAGCAAGAGGGTCATGCTTTAATGCACCAGGTTTTATTCCGTGTGGTCTCGTTCCGCAGAGCGACCTGAGCTCACATTTTAACTTGAAACTAATTCTGCACAAGTCACAACAGACAGATGGAAACCTACTAACCGCACTGACTACAAGACAATGAAAACGAGCTGTTGCGTTCGCGAGTGCAGTCATTTGTTGCTTCCAAATTAAAAAGTTCTACTAAATGAAAATCTAAACAATTTGGATTTAATTAAATCTTTTTTTTTTAAACAGGAAAAGAAAATCGGGACAAATGGGCGTCCTGGAAGAATTTTTCGGGACAGTGAATTATCTCATTAAAAGCCGGGACGACTGCAACGCCAAGACAGTTTGTCGATAAATTCAGGTGTATTGTTTGGCGCTGATAGAAGTAGAAACAGAAGGAGAGGCAAGTGGACACAATAGACGGGGGAAAAGTTAAAAACTGATGGGGTTACTACAGCATTAAATGTTGTTTGTCTAGTGCTCTCCTTCTTTTATCTACTTCTAAGACTAACAAACAATACATGCGAATTTACTCTTGCAAAGCCAAACATAACGTAAAGTAACATTTCTGCTAATCTGTTGGAGAGCTGTGTGGATCAATACAGCTTCGAGTTCAGTCACCAGGTGGGGTGGTATATTTGTTCCACAGTGCTCCTCGGGGATCCATCCAGCCTTGTACAATTGGTATGAGAGATCTGTTAAGATAGACGAAACGGAAAGAAGCAGGTCCCAAGACGCCACAATTAACATGGTGAAGTCATATCACTGCTCATCACTAGGGTAGTATCTGCTAGATCAATGGTTCTCAACCGGTGGGGAATTCCCCATTTTTTAGGGTTTCCAGGGGGGAGGGGGGGGGGTGATTGAAGACTATTTCAAGATCGCGTTAATACAAGAACCGATTACTTGATAATGTTTTTCCCTTCATACTTTACGGTTCTGTACGTCTCACCCCTTCTAAAATTCATTTTATGAAGTAAGTAGACCCACAAATCACGTTTTATGTGGACGTCTGGACTTGTTTTGGTATGTGCTTCCATTATTACGTATACTGTGTAGGGGCAGTAGCGGGAGAGGGAGGGGTAGGTAGGAAATACGAAAGGGGAGGGGGGAATGACGTTGTGAAATTATGGTGTAGGGGGGCACGGGCCAAAAAAGGTTGAGAACCACTGTGCTAGATGAATGCCTTTAACATATCCAGACGGAAGACAATGTGTATGAGAATGTACTGTATGCTGGAAAAGTCAATTTGTATTTTAAACATCTGAGACGCAGTCGGCTGATGCCTTTGAGGTATACGAATATATAACTAAACAGATGGGTTCTTCTAGGCATTAACAATAGCGGGGGAAAGTAGAAATGACAGCCAACAATAGACAACAGATGGATGGTATTTCAAATTATACATTTATTTGTTTTATTAATAGTATCTTGCCGTTGGTAACCAAGAGTTACCTCCCACGTAGCTGCAACTACATTAACTTTCCTTGACCTATTGGAGAAGGTCGTACAAACATATACTACCGGTATATACAAGATCGGGCTGCTGGTTGATGAAGTAGCAGTTACCTTCAAGGTGGCTGGTGCCACATTAGTTTTGATGAACTACTTGAGAAGATCTTATAAACAGAGGCTGTCGGCGTGCGCAAGGACGGTCAGCAAGACCAGCACCAGGTCTCACTTTGGCATGGATTCTGGAGCACCTCTTTATGGTGAGCTATTCACAGACTGAGTCCGTGTCTGACTGCCCTAAGATGTGAAGTTTACGTACTGGTCTTGCAAAATCCCTGGTTTCTAAGTTTTTAAAATAAAAAAGGGGCGGGGGGAGGGGGTTGAGTGCAATATAGTTCCATGCAGACGGTACTTAAATATCAAGTCAAGAGTAAAGTCCCTACACCAATCTCACTTCGATAGATGCAAGCTCTTTTCGGGACACAATATCCTCTGAACGTCAGCGCTTTCAAACTAGTTAGTTCTCCCTCATATGGGGGAGATTTTAAGTCAAACAATGAATCAACCAAGCAGCTAATACACACAGACATCCATTCACATTCCTCTCTGCTGGTGTAGCTGTCCGTTGTGACAGGCTTTGGGGGGTTTGGGCGATTACAGGGAGGTATTTGTCAGGATGAATGCGGTCACCATTGTGGATGGAACCCCAGACTAATGTATTTGTTACTGGTTAATGATTAAAACAACACTTCAGGTCATAATACTGCGGGCGAACTCATAGACGCTCCATCTCACACAACATATGTCGTAAAGTGTAAATGCTGATCGGATCAGAAACACACTTGTTTGCACACTTCGGCTTCAGCCCTCTTTGCCAGGTTCACATTGAAATCCAAAATCCAAACCCTTCTTTTAGTTCTTTAATTTGTTAACTTGCCTTCACTCAGCAATCGGTGGCAGATTGTCTTTAGAATGTCCCTCATCGACGCTCTTGAAGCCAATTTATCCACTTCCACTCCAAAGGGAACTCAACAGCCTACCCACGAAATTGTGCCTATGCCTGGCACCCTCTTAATCCACATCCAGGAAATGTGAAATTTACACAGTATGGACAAAGAACTAGATACAGGAAATGATCAGGTAAACTGAGCGCCTGCTGGCCAGCTCAAAGCTGCAGGTATCTCAGCCCTATGTGTCCAATTCCGCTTGGCAAAAACTTACGTCAGTTTGTCGCTGTGAATCTCCAACCATGTAATCCTTCCACAATGTTGAGAACCACTGACGTAGACGACTGCGTTCTCTCACCTGGTGTTCTCGTCTGTAAATTGTTGTGTCTCCAACACCACCAGGCCCTGACATGACTCGGGAACTATCTGGCTAGAGTGGTGACCAGTTGACGGAAGTTATTCTTCGGCTTTAGTAATCGTGTTCTAGCCATTGTACGGAACCATTGAAATATACGATTGCGTTCTCTCTGTTGGTACTCTCATGTGTACGTTGTTGCTCCTCCAACATTGCCAGCCCTTTACATGATTCTACACAATCCACTCACGGTGGGGAATTGATGGAAGTAGTACTTGTGGCCTCTGGTACGTTTATAAGATCGTACACTGGCCACTGTGCGGTTAGGGTTTACGCCGTTCGTGCTCACAACACTGGTATCCATACTGAACGAAAGTACAGCACTGTCCAACCTATGTTGCCGGGCCAGACATTGCAGCAAGGAATAGTCACTTACTGAGAGCGTGTCTAAGGAGGGTTAACGTGGGGCTAGCTACCCCTATTACGTGGACACCTTTACCTAAAAGAAATAAGAACCCGTGTAAATTTCTTCAAACAGAAGTATAGAGAGACCGAGGATTGCCGGATGTTGGGGAGTGGAAATGGAAATTAGCTAATATACGAAGGACATAAAAGGAACTGCCGAAAATAGCATGAAGAAGCAGAAACAGGAAGACAGGATAGGAGGGTTTTTGGCATGAGATGTGCGAGGGCTTATGCATAGCTTGGAAGCCTCCGTGGCAAAGTGGTTAAGCCGTCTGACTCGGGCTCCGAAGGTTGTGGGTTCGATTCCGGACCGCGTCCTTCGGTTCACGAGTGCATTTTTTCGGAGATTCCTGTTGGTGGTCGCTGGAGCTAAGGAGTTCGTGCTTTGTGCTACGCTTTCGGCAACCCGCGCTGCGGAAAGAGACTGAGCCATATGGGATAAAACCCCGACGCAATGAAGTCGAACCTGTCGACTTTTAAGCGACCTTTTTTATGCTCAGCTAGAGAATAAAAGACAGATGAGTATATTGCAAAGAAATATCAACAGATAAGCAATCATAACTCCATCAGGGTATAGAATACAGATACAGAGAGGTAAATGTGTTGATTGGTTACAGCAGCTGCGGATAAAAGTCCTTTATTTGAAACACACTGTTCACACAGGTTGCGGAAACATTTCCATCTGTGCTCGCTAATTGAATCAATACTACCAGCTCGGCAAACGTGGATGAAATATGAAGAGCAAAATAACAGTTGTTGAAATGTCAACCGGTAAACTTCAGTCAGAACCCATTGATAAGAAGTAAAACGCGCGACTAATGGGTATCACGTGACAATTAACTTCACCGTTAAACCAGAACGGTATACATTTGCACAGTGGTTCCCAAACGCGGCAGTGTGACTCGCCACGGTTGTCGCCATTAATGTTGCACAACGCCAACTATGAGTATAAACAATGACCGCTGATAATTATATATTTGCATCAGACAGACTATGCCATTTATTACAAGTGAATTGTGACTAGGAACCTGGTAGAGCGAACGAAACAAACACAAAAGAGAACGTTTATCAATATGCAAGCAATGTAAAATAAGAACATTCTGCCGGGGAAAAATATTGCGAAATACACTGGCATTATAGGGGCGCTTTGGTGTAACGGTTGTGACATTACGCTGAAAATGGTGTGATCATGGTCGGACAGGGTTCGATGCCAGTACTCATCGCTCGCTATAGGAGGGAAAGACTAGCTATTGCTCCATGCAGTCATGTCTACACAAATGTGATGGGCCGAATATCTCTTATGTCCACAAGTACAACTATATATATATATATATATATAGCTTCGTGAAAATGTTTTTTTAAATAATGTGTGTGAGAGAGAGAGAGAGAGAGAGAGAGAGAGAGAGAGAGAGAGAGAGAGAGAGAGAGAGAGAGAGAGAGAGAGAGAGAGAGAGAGAGATCGTGTGCGCTGCCCCAACTGGCATTCATTTTTCTCTACAGATATCAGACCTTAGTGTTCTGGATCGGTTCTGTCGATGATATTCCTCCGTGCCACTGTCTCAGTCTATCTCGGCCTCATCTGCCACTTCTGCCATTGGTCTCGCCAGTCGTCATGGTGATTTGCAAAGTTTCTCTCCTCATTGCGTGACCGATGAAAAATGTGTGTCGCTTTCTTTTAGTTGTGCATGACATTCTGCTTTTTTCTGTGTCTTCCTTGCAATCGTTGGTAGTTTTAATGTTACTATGAAATAAAATAAACTAAACAACGAACGCCGGACTCTCTGGCTGTGGGGCTACAACACTTTCTCTCTGTAATCCCGTTTATCACGCAGAGTCTCGTAGCGGAGCGAGAGCTGAGGTGGTTCGACCCCCGCTCGTGACTTGCGGGATACTGAGCCGGCCGCTCAGAAAGCAATGGCAAACTACTGAGCGTAATCTTGCCAAGAGATCAACGTACAGCTGAAAGATGCTGGTGTTGACAGCTAAGTCCTGTAAAGGATATGCTAAAAAAAAAAAAAAAAAAAACAACAACAACGAACATGCCGAGAAACGGGTGGGAACAAATTGGAACCGAAACGGTAAAACAAAAATTCTTGAGCAAAAGCGGGCAATGAAAGGAATAAGTTAAGGGACTCAAAGAAAGTAGTATACACGAACACACTCACGCACACACACAGAAGGGATAGATGTGAGACGAAAGCCTGTTGTACATTAACTCCTGCTGGACGTAGAAAGACCCACCTTTGAACGATTCTGTTCTCCAAGACACGACGAGTGAGTCGTCGCCAGATAAAGATTTTAATCTAGTGACTATTATATGTCAGATTAAAGTGGAGAAGAGCCTCCTTAAAATAACCGTGAGCTTTCTGTGCAAACGATCTGAAAGCTCCCTGTCTTTTTAACGGATGTGCAAGCGTATACTATGTTGCGCTTTTGCATAAATTAGTCTGCAGAATTCGCAATGAAATGACTCTCAATGTGAAATGTACTGTTTGGGGGTGGGGGGGGGGGGGGGGGGTAGTATAAAAAGGATCGGGTTGTGTGACGGTTTGTTCCATGCGCAATCTTCGTAGACTTAGATGGATTTGACACATTAGGAGGATGGATGACGGCAGAAAACCAATGGACATCTTTTGGGGTGAACTGCAGATGGATAAAAGATCTCGGGGTCGGCCTCTTACTACGGTACAAACATGCGTGTAAGCGAGACATGATTGATACATGCGCATTGGGAGCAAGTCGCAACTGATTGTGTTGCATGGAGGGCAAAGATCAGGAATGGAATAAAGAGAAAAGAGAAAATTACTGCATATAGGTCACACACTGAGCGTGAGACGTCTGATGGTGCGTGATGGTGGAAATAACCATGCGTTCACATGCATCCATTGTGGACGAACATGTAATCTCCGTGGCGATGTGGTCAAACCATCTGCCTCGCGCTCCCAAGGTTATGGGTTCGATTCCGGGCTGCGTCTTTCGGTTAACAAGTGCATTTTTCTCGGAAGCTCCTGGGGATCGTCGCTGGAGCCGAGTTCGTGCTTTGTGCGACGCTTTCGGCAGGCCGCCCTGCGGAAAGAGACCGAGTCATGAAACACTGTGCAATAAAGTCTGTCCTCTTTTAAGTACCGCGCGAATTGGTCAGTTCAGTCACATTCGCTACCGCCATGGGTTGTAGTTAATATGCCCTTTTTAGCACAGTGTAACACTATCGTCTTCAAGACGGCACTGTGCCATTTAAGTTTGGAAAACTTACTGAATGTGACTGAGTGACTAAACAGCATCTTTTACAACTAGTGCGGTTACACATGGCAGCACCGAATGAAAGTGTTGTATTGATTGGAAGCCTATTTCTGAGATGTTAGCCCTTCGAGGTTTTGTCCCAGCTGTAGACCGCTACAGGGTTCTCCTTGAAGACTTGTTGCCTGTCAGACGCAGTGGATGTTGAGGTGGCGATAGGGATTCATGGAAGCAACTAAGTCATGGGGAAGAGAAGTAAGAATGAGTTTGGTTTTATACGGGATGAAGTGGGATATGAATGAGAAGACCTCTGTCCGAGCGAAGGATGTTGCTCTTTTGTGCGCTTCTTTGAGAATGGGCTCGGGGTAGAGCTGGATACGGGGAAAGTCCAGATGTTCATAAGCGTTTCTCACAAATTCAGACTTATTATAGTTGAACATGGCTAGAGGTAGTAGTTGAGAGTAAGGTATTACAAACTTAAGTCAGACAAAGTGCGGAGACGTCTAGACAAGGTAATCACGGGAAACCGTGGGTTTATAGTCAACTGGTTGCCAGGACAGGAACATTGATAGTTACTGTAATGTCCAGAAAATCTCGCCGTGATGGAAATCTGAGGAGTGAGCTTGATAGCACAACTGAAGTCATATTAGACATGACTGAATGGGTCCAGATTATCTAAGTACATAGAAGTCAGCATGACTGAATGGATAAGAGCGCTCGTTCTTACACACCCGGTGTTCTGGTGTTCTAATGCCGAGGTACCGGGTTCAACCCCTACACCGAAAAAATGTTGACTTCTCATCCTTGACTTTGGGAAGTAAATTAGAAAGAATTACGCTTGCCGGCCCAGGAGTCATGTAATCAAATCCTCTCAAAGTAAGATGTTGTTATATTGAAGGGGGCTCTCAGGTCGTTAAAATAAGTTTGTTTCATGTCCTTTACAGGACGGCGCAGTCAACCCCAGAATTCGTTGTCTGTGATTTACTAGGCAAATTTACGCTCAGTCGTTTGTAACTGCTTACTGAACGACCCACGCTCATACCATTTTACAAAAACCCACTCAGGGCGGTCTCAGATCCATTCAGTATAAAATAGGTTTTAGGCATTTATCTAGACAGTACAGATGACAGAAATCGTGATATTCGCCACAACACCAATCGAGTGCCGACTGGTCTTGATGCGAGGCCAGGACCATATAGCCACTGCGTCTGCACAGTTTAGGAATCACTGATCGAGTGGCGTGTGATCAGGTTTGCAACACAATAACATAGGAGACTTAGACTAGGTGCCTCTGTTCCCCCGGTATGGTAGTTATTTGCTGCCATGTTCAACTACCATAGGTCTCTCTAAAGAGAAGGAGTGCCCGCCATGTCTGATGCAGTCTTCTCGAGTGTTTATATGCTTTTGAGCTTAAGGGTGAGGTGAACCTGGTTCTTTCGAAACTGTTGATCTGCATAAAGTAGTTAGGTACTAGGTAGTATGTAGGTAGCTAGACAGACAGGTAGACAGACAGGAAATCAGGTAACTACGTATGCAGATACATTAGCAGGCAAGTATTCGGTAAGTACTTAGTTAGAATGGTAGATAGGTAAGTAGGTAGGTAGGTAGGTAGGTAGGTAGGTAGGTAGCTACGTGGGTAGTTTATAGGTAGACAGACTGGTATATATGTGACTGGGTAGGTAAGTAGATGTATTGGTAGATATATAGCTAAACTGGCAATCAGGTAAGAAGTTAGATGGGGTAGTAGATGTGTAGTTACGATTGTGAAGGAATTGTTTTGGGAAGTAAAAGCGTCTGGTCTAATGTTGACCACATCACCCACCCATTGCCTATTAGTCTATACAGACTCTAGCGCCGTATGCGTAATACACATCACGACGTGGAAAATGGGACCCTTTTTTTTTTTAACTGTAAGGAACCTTGTAGTGTAGTGCCTAGCACGCTTGCCTGATGGTCAGGGGTTCGAATTTTCATCGAAGCAAATATTTTTTTTTTCAATTGAGCTAGGCTTCCAGGTCGGTTCAGCCTACAATAGTTCCAACCTAAAACTGGTCCAGACGTTTCAGTCATGGCAAAAGTTGTTCTTGATAGCCTGCGTATATATGTGTTCATCTATAAACATATAAATGTGTTTTATTTTGTGTATACTTTCTCCTTGTGGCGTCCTAAAAGGGAAGATGGGTGCTCTATATGTGAAATGTGCAGAGAGTTTCTGTAACAATTGTACTCGAGTTATAAATCATATGAAGTGAATTAATTAATCATGCTTCAGCTGACACAATTAAAACACATAGGCACGGATAGTGTTCCAATGTGGAATATCTATTATCTCCACAGTAATTTTAAATTTACCATGAACTGTTTATGTTTGCACAAAACAGGCTAGAGCCGCCTAATCGCTAACGTCTCACTATATCTGAGCAATCGTTTATTGTTGGTCGAGTACAGTATATGTACACTTAAGTATTATTCATTTATTCACTTCATATTATATACAGTCAAACCTCGGTTTTCGTCTATAATCCGCCCGAAGACAATCGGCGAAATCCGAAATCGACGAAAACCGAGGCAATTACACCAATATTAATCAATGTAAATCCAATTAATTCGTTCTAGACACTCCAAAATACATACCAAACACACAATTTATAGGAAATAGATGTAGTTTTAATACTATTTTTTGGTCCCAAACTTGTCCGAACTCGTACCTTCACTGTGCCTCTAGTAACACTATGTATGCCAGAGTCCCTCTTGAATTTGTCAAACCATCCTCGTCCCAAGCATTTTCTTAATGAGATCGCATACAACAGTCTGGACTTTCCACATATGATTGCCTCCGAAACAGAATCGCCATCTAACTGGTTTTCACTTATCCAAATTAATAATAACCCTTTGACATTTTCAATTGTTTGCAATCTCCGTTTCGTTAGCACATTCAAGCCTTTTGCTACATTCACCTCCTTTATTGCTTCCTTTGTCGCCACAATGGAACTTATCGTAGATGGTGACTTCACGCACTTGCGGCCGATTTCAGCAATCTTAATACCGCTCTCGTAATTTATTATTAGCAAGTGATGCTCACACAACGAAAAACAACGCCAAATTGAGCAGAAGAAAGCGTGAGTCCCTTTGTTTACGCAAAATTAACAACGAGGTCATGTGGGCATGCCAATGAAATCCGAGGCAACCAACGAAACCCGAGACAATTGTATCTAGGAAAATATCGACGAAAACCGAAACCAAAGAAAACGGAAGGCAACGAAAACGGAGGTTTAACTGTATATCTCTGCAGTTTGCACCTGACGAGATGCAGTTAAATATGCCAGGCAATAAATCGTGTAACATTGTTTGTGGCTTCTGTGTTTGAATTCACTCAGGGAAAACACTGCTTTGAAGTGTATCGAAAGTTTACATCCCTCGTGACATTTACGGGGAGTGTCAAATTGTTACATCCCTACAACAGTGGTCTAGAAATCAGATGTAGGATCAACTAAACACATTGGATGCGAGGTCACAGTAATTACCCTTAAAATGCATAGGGAAAAGACAACGAAAAGGAGTATAAATCAAGCAAATGATAACCCAATTTCCTTTGGTGAAACCCCACTTCAAGAGGCGGAAGCATACACCTGTCAACGCAAAATAAAGACGGGAGATTAGATAACGATATCAAAATAAGAATACAAAAGGTAAGGGGGGCTGTTATAGTACTAGGAGAGGTGTGGAAGTCAGAATACATTAAACTGAGCAGCACAGTTAGTACATTCAGTGCCAACGATAAACTGAGCACCACATTTAGTACATTCAGTGCCAACGTTAAACTGAGCACCACAGTTAGTACATTTAGTGCCAACGTTAAACTGTAGGAGATTTGTGGAAGTCAGAATACATTAAACTGAGCACCACAGTTAGTACATTCAGTGCCAACGTTAAACTGAGCCCCACAGTTAGCACATTCAGTGCCAACGTTAACCCGTAGGAGATTTGTGGAAGTCAGAATACATTAAACTGAGCACCATAGTTAGTACATTCAGTGCCAACGTTAAACTGAGCACCAGAGTTAGTACATTCAGTGCCAACGTTAAACTGAGCACCACAGTTAATACATTCAGTGCCATCGTTAAACCGTAGGAGATTTGTGGAAGGCATAATACATTAAACTGACCAGCACAGTTAGTAAGTTCAGTGCCAACATTAAAGCGGTACTAATTTATGCATCATAAATCTGGAGAGTGGCTCAAATAAACTGCAAACATTACTGGAGTTCAGGGAGAGAACAGGACAAATACCAGTGAATCAAGAGGTGATGAAAAGACGCTGGAGCTGGGTAAGATTTACATTGAGGAAACGTGAGACGTATAATTAGAAAGGCCCGTGCCTGGAATCCATGAGGCAAACAGAAATAGAGAAGACACAAAAACACACGGAGAAGAGAAGTAGGGGCCGGAATGGACCAGTCAGTACATTAGTATAATGTGGGGAAGTCATGAACGGAATAACATGGGATCGCTAGGATAAGAAAGACCTTGGAGTGACTTGATAGAGAGGTTGTGCCCCAATGGGGGATAGCAGAAGAAAGAAGAAGGAAAAGAAAAGGTATATCCGGAAACTAAATATCAGTGTCCGGACGGAGCAACGGGACATGGCATGTTCTAAAACGGTTTATGTACTGTACTCTAATTGCTGTTTACACAATTTTAAATTAAATTTAAATAACCAAATTTAAAAAACAAAACAACAACAGAAAAATGAAAAATGAAATGCGTGCAGATCGCCAGCAGTTAGCGTCTTCAGCGATGATGTCTCGGGTGTCACGTCTGCTAATGATGACAGCTATGAGCTGCCATGAGCAATTTCGCATCGGTTTCGCGGCATACTTGCCGGAAATAGCACGGAGAAACTGCGTATCGTCAGGCAAATAACTTGCCATTATCAACAAGCGGAAATGACGTGTGAAAAGAAGAGTTTCTGTTTTCAAACTGCTGAGACTGTACAGAACTTCTCAACTAGTTTTGAGCAAATAGACACACGTGAAGTGGGTCACGCTGCAACACCTGGTTATCTCATTCAGTGCAGGAACATTGTACAGAATACGTAGTTTATTCTCCACGTACCTAGAGTTTTTACCTCTTCATATCCAAGGATTTATTAACTAGTCAAGTACCAAATGAGACAATCAGAGGAAAACTGTGTCGGGAATATTTTACAGAATACGTTGTTTATTCTCCACGTACCTAATTTTTTTTACATCCTCATATCCTAGGATTTATTAACTAATGAAGTACCAAACAAGACATGCAGAGGGAAAATGTAACACAATAAAAGAATTGCTTTATCAAACACGGTTTCTAGAAAACAGGACAAGTGTAGAGGCAGGGGAATTGGCAATGGATCGAGACTGTGTTGTGAGTAATGCTATCCAGCAAGTTCCTACCCAAGCTTCTGTCTCTTGTGGTGTCAATAATTTCTGACGTTCCTCCATGCCATGATGTCAAGCTGTCCAACATCCTCTCTCTTGGCCTCTTGACATATTCTAGCTTCCCCCGTCTCATAATATGCCCAAAGAAGGTGGAGTGTCTACTTCTGATGCGAGGAACCATTCTCTTTTATGAGTGTGACACCAGGATTAGGGAAAAGGCACACCTATCTATAAGTATAAATATGTGTGTATCTCCAACCCAACTGTCCCTATTGTCTAATCTATATTTATTGTGAATTTTACAGAATGTTGACCGGTCTTAAATATGTGGGATTTTTATTATATTAATGGTTCAAAACTTTATAAACCCTCTATGGTATTAATAAACCCACATATATAGAGAAGCCATCATTACGAGCAGCCCTAAGTGTTCAGTTACCTTCTGTTACCTATAATATATACTTAAACAGGGAATATCCTACTTCCTGCCTTGTATAATAACACAGAAACTTGATAAGTGATACATAGCAGGACTGTATCAAACATGTTGAAATTATAAATCAGTACATATTTATTATATTGAACATATGTAAGAGTGATTGGAGGCAGGCGTGCATTAAGATAGTTTTCACAACAATTCATGCAAGATATTTTACACACTGAGTAATAGAGATTCTGAAAATATTAACAGAAATTGTCAAGAAAACAAAATATTAAGTTTGAGTTGACCACTGCTTTCTTTGGGTTAGTTCATATTGACGTCTGAAGAAGGTGAACGAAGAAGAACGAAATAAAAATGTTTAGGTATGTGTGGCTCCTGAGAGAGAGAGAGAGAGAGAGAGAGAGAGAGAGAGAGAGAGAGAGAGAGACCTATGATACCATGTTATTATGGTCGTGAATCCACCTATGTGCCGTATATATGGGGATAACATAACTCTTCGACCGCCACAGGATCCTATCACACTTGTCCTTTTTGTTTCATTGCATATTCCAACTGACATCGTTGCTTTGGTATTCCAATATTTTATTTACAATGGCAGCACGGATCCTGAAACACAAAAATGTACACCAATGTAACAGATTTTTAGTTTACCTGCTTATTTTTCTTCTTTGGAAATGGAAAATGCACTAGAAGCAATTATGTAACCAAAATGAAAGCAAGGCATGTTTGATTGCCTACGATTATCTCCCTTGTTCTACATAGGACGCTCTGTTAGTTTCCCCTAGCGCTTGAAATGTTAATGGTGTGTAGTAGCAGGATCCCCACAAACGGCTTCTGTTCCTTGCAATCGCCATGCGTTTAATACCCATTCTCTCTCTCTCTCTCTCTCTCTCTCTCTCTCTCTCTCTCTCTCTCTCTCTCTCTCTCTCTCTCTCTCTCTCTCTCTCTCTCTCTCTCCCTCTCTCTCTCTCTCTCTCTCTTGCTGTCTCTCATATTTTTTTCTCAGTCTTCACTTTTACTGTCTCACAATGTCTAGCTTTCTCGCTCACTCTTCTTCGCCCTCATTTTTCCCATTAGCTTCCTCTCCTAATCTTTAACACCTTGTCACTCTTCTTCTCACTATATCTCACTGTGATATTCATTATAACGATTGGTTAAAACGGTTAAAACACAAACACGCAAACACATACACTCTCTCATTCGCATTGGGTCGCACGTAAGTGTGTGCAGCCATTCTGGTAGTCAGAACAGTTATAAGCAAATGTGTAGATGGATATGATATCTGATTGAGTGTGTTGATGGATAATTTTTTTTCCCGCGTTTCCATCCTATTTCAGGATATTGTGGTTAACACCAGCATCTTTCAGCTGTATGTTGATTCCTAGGGTAGATTACGCTCATTCGCACGCCACGACTTTCTGAGCGACCGGCTCCATACTCTCATAAGTCACTGGGGCGACTCGAACCACTTCTAATTCACGTGCGCTCACGTCAACCGCAAGAGTAGTCGGGGTTAACGGAGAAAGCTGCTAACCCCTCGGCCAAGCAGCCGGCGTTGATGGATATGGTATCTAATTATGTTTGTTAATGGATATATCTAAGTGTGTTTGTAGATGGATGTGGTATCTAAGTGTGTAAGTGGATATGGTATCTAAGTGTGTTTGTAGATGGATGTGGTATCTAGGTGTGTAAGTGGATATGGTATCTAAGTGTGTTTGTAGATGGATGTGGTATCTAGGTGTGTAAGTGGATATGGTATCTAAGTGTGTTTGTAGGTGGATATGATATTCACATTAGTAAGCAAGTTTGTAGGTGGATATGGTATCTAAGTTATCTAAGATTGTAGATGGATATGGTATTTAAGTTAGTGTTGCCTAGTTTCTATTATTTAGCCCCAGACTGGCGTTTCTTTTCCTAATGCACTCGTGTTTTTAAACGTAATGGTGGGGGGGGGGGGGGAGAGAGGGTTAGGGAGTGGAGGCGAGAAAAAGACTAGCAGAAAACCTACGCTCGTGTTCCAGGACCATATTTGTTGCCTTGGTTGAGTGGCATCTGTATTTGTTTGGCGTACCCTAGAGCCTGTACTTAATTTCTTGTTCTCCGACTGGTTCTAAAGACATGTCTGTTTTGAATGCACTGTACCTGATCGGGTTTAATTCTCTTAAGATGTTCAAAACACTTAACTTGTTGTAGGCAGGTCGGTAGAAATCCAAGTGGATGTGTAGAAAGGTCGGTAGAAATTCAAGTAGATGTGTAGATAGAGCGGTAGATATCCAAGTTGATGTGTAGGCAGGCCGATATAAATCCAAGCAGATGTGTATACATGTCGATAGATATATAAACAGATGTATAGGCAGATCGGTAGATATCCAAACAGATACGAGGGCAGGTCTATGGCTATACAAGTAGATGGGTAGAAGATCGGTAGGTATCCAAACAGATACGAGGGCAGGTCTATGGCTATACAAGTAGATGGGTAGAAGATCGGTAGGTATCCAAACAGATACGAGGGCAGGTCTATGGCTATACAAGTAGATGGGTAGAAGATCGGTAGGTATCCAAACAGAAGTATAGACAGACCTATTTAAATCCATGTAGATGTGTAGGCGGTTCGACGGATATCTAAGTAGATGTTTACGCATGTCGGTAAATACTTTTTAGATGTATAGGCAGGTCGGTAGATATACAAGTAGATATGTGGGCATATCAGTAGATTTCCAACGTGATATGTAAACATGCTGTAACGTTGTTTTATATTCAGTCTCTCCTGGAAACTCCAGATGTGATTTTTAAGTATTTCATCTCAAATCTGATTGGTTTTCTCTGCTGTGGTATTGAAACTATCTACCAAACGTGACATTGACACCAATGTGTTGTTATTAACCTACTGCTTATTATTTGTCTGTTGTCTTCTATCGTAATCTGTGGATGTTTGAGTAAGAGTGGCGGCAGGTAAGTCAATTTATTTACTTTTGTCGAATCGTGTTTCTGTATATCGGTTGAACTTTCGACCCCCTGAAAATGTTTTATAAATATTTGAACTATCTACACTTGCTGTACTTGGTTTTGTTTTTCTATACAATATACTGTGTGGGCTCGGTCACCGTTTCAGTGTTTCTTGTATTACTCTGCCTTTGTATGCATTGAAAAGTATAGGCGCGAGCATACAGCTCTGGCATATGCCTATTGTGTCGAATGTGCTTGTGTGACCGTCATACAGCGGCGGTTTTGATTGTGTCTGTGTGTCTGTCAGTTGTTCTTACCACGCTGTGGCGGTTTTACACTTTAGATGAAAGCGGTATCTATACAGACAGTACAGGACGCAGTAGAAGGCGAGTCAATGGATATATTGCTCGTTAATACTAAATGAAGGTTGATTAGGTCCGAATATAATACACTAAGACTCTACTGTGCGGTAGAATAGAAGGTTGATTAGGTCCGGATAGAATACACTTGGATTCTACTGTGCGGTAGAGTAGAAAGTTGATTAGGTCCGGATATAATACAGTTGGATTCTACTGTGCGGTAGAGTAGAAAGTTGATTAGGTCCGGATAGAATACACTTGGATTCTACTGTGCCGTAGAGTAGAAGGTTGATTAGGTACGGATAGAATACACTTGGACTCTACTGTGCGGTAGAGTAGAAGGTTGATTAGGTCCGGATAGAATACACTTGAACTCTACTGTGCGGTAGAGTAGAAGGTTGATTAGGTCCGGATAGAATACACTTGAACTCTACTGTGCGGTAGAGTAGAAGGTTGATTAGGTCCGGATAGAATACACTTGGACTCTACTGTGCGGTAGAGGGGTGGCAGATCAGACACACTTTTGGATATTTACACCGGGGTTAAGAATTATATATTTTACCTTACGCCGCAAAATATCAAAAAATGTCCACAAAAAAGATGTCAAACAATAGCCCCAAGCAATTGTGCTACAGTTTGTAGTCAATATTGTCAAAATTCGTCTGTTGTGCACCGTCTAAAACCTTAGTTAACATAATGCTTTACTGTCCCCCAGCTACATCTGTTGACTCTGTAACCTGGCGTCTAAAGGCGTCCCTAGTTGACAACAGGAGGATAAATGGCACACCATGCACACACATACACACACATATACAAATAAACACACACACACACACACACATATGTACTGGCACCTTGCGTTTTTGACAGACCATAGTTTGTTACATTGTGATTCAAGAAAAGCATAATAACCTCTGTATAGACAAATCCTATGCTGTGTAGTAGAGACCATGTGATGCCCATGCAGCACGATCCCTCTCTCGGCCTGCCATGTTTGCTCCAAAGGAAAGGTACATAAATACATCTGGAGCAAGACAAAGATGCAAAAGCTGCCGAATCAGCAAAGCAATGCTCTAATTGTCCGCCTGATGGAGCTTCGATTCTAGACCAGTTGCCGACCACGGCTTAGAGCCTGGTCTGTACTCCCATGACATTTAGTCTTAGGTTGCACTTCTCATTTCATCGCACCAGGATAAGGCTTGTACCCTCCCAATTGCGCTCATCCGCCCGAAGTTTGGTGAGCGTCGCCCAATAGTATCCGTTAACAGAAAGCAGGTAGTATCCAGCCACTACAATAACGCCGCTCCCATTAACTGTAAGTAATTTGATATTCTAACTATATCTTTAAGGAAAGAAAATACTTCGCTATGCAAATATAATAAATGGCTGTCTTACCTGTAACCACTGAGGACCAACGCTGTCTACGTATATTAGTAGATTTTATTTTTTTAGTTGCATGTTCTTCACAGTACGTAGCAGTCAACCCCAGCAGTTTTACTGTTCGTGATTCCTGGACAAGTTTTACGTTCAGTAGTTTGTCATTGCTTTCTGAACGACCGGCCCCTATACCTTTTTCGAAGAAAAAAAAACAGCACCACTGTGTTTCGAACCCGGGTATACGGGATTACGAATCGCGTCCGTAACACCCTTGTCACGGAGACGGTTATATTAGTAGATACATGTTGGTAAATTGCTAGCCTTCTTAGCAGTGTCTGTAGGAAAGGGGGTGGGTAAATGAGTAGATATATGTAGAAACATTGCTTGATAAATAGGTAGAAGTGTGTAGACGGGTAGGTTTCTAATTCGGTGTTTGTAAGCAGGTGGCTAGCTTTTGAGTAGATGTATGTAGACAGGTAGGTAGGTATTTAGGTAGATGTTTTAGACAGATGCATATCTAAGTAGATGTATGTAGACAGGTAGGAAGGTATTTAAGTAGACAAGTGTAGGTCGGTAAGTAGCTACCGATTTAAATAGTGGTATAGATGGATGTAAGAAGGGAAATATGAAATGGTATGCAGGAACGTTGATAAGCACATACGTAGTTGTTGTAGGCAGGTAAGTAGCTAGATTGGTGTATTTAGTCAAGTAGACGTATATTTAATTAGATATATCTAGACAGGTAGGTAGCTAGATTGGTGTATTTAGACGGGTATACGTATATTTAATCAGATATATGTAGATAGGTAGGTAGCTAGATTGGTGTATTTAGACAGGTATAAGTATATTTAATTAGATATATCTAGACAGGTAAGTAGCTAGATTGTTGTATTTAGACATGTATACGTATATTTAATTAGATACATGTAGACAAGAGCCGGCGTCAGTGGGTTAGGGGCAGTGAGTGTGTTTCACAATTCCCCGATACACCGAGTCAAGGGTTCAAAATCACCTGCAGGCGATTTGTAAGCAGATCATCTTGCGTTGATTTCGATGGTATGAGCGTCGGTCGTTCTAAATAAATGGCAAACTGCTGAACGTAAAACTTGCCTAGTAAACCACAAACTGTCGAAGAATGATGGAGTTGCTTGCAACGTTCTGTAAAGGTGGACAAGTAGGTAAATATCTAGCATACATGTGTAGGCAGGTACTTGTGGCAAGTTGTGGTATACATATATACGTGTTTGGATAGATGTGCATCTAAGTATATACTACAGACAGATAGTATATACGAATATTTGTGGGTATGTTGATAGTTATCGAATTCATTTTGTATGTCACTGGAGGAAAATGTATGCAGTCTTTGAAAGTAGTATTAAGTAGACATGTTTGTGTAAACAAGAATCGTGTGTACGCGCTGTTCAGAGCAAACCCACGTTACCTGACCCAAAATGTCGGTTGAGTTCAGCGATTACTTTTGACTTGAAAGAATTGCTTTCCATGCAAACGAGGCAATCCCATTACTTTGTGCTTTAGCTTGAAACAAAAACAAACAAAAAAACACACAAAAACAAAAAACAGCCAGGTTTGGAGAAGGTCGATTTCTGTGAAAATTGGAAGGAACGACTGTAAATCAATGACGGATTCGCAAAAGAAACAAAAAAAATTGGGGAAAGGTAGATCAAGAAATAACACACTGCGGAGGAAGAGAGAAACAGAGAGAAAGACAGAGAGAGGTAGAGAGAAACAGAGAGACAGGGAGAGACAGAGGGTCACAAACGCCGAGAGATAGCTAACGAAAACAAAAACATGTCAGGAGAATGGTTTACGAGAAGTAAATAAGATGCATATAAATCAAGATATAAAGGTAGAGAAAGTCAGATTGGAAATGGAAACAAAAGCTGATCTAAAGAAAGAAAGAAAGAAAGAAAGAAAGAAAGAAAGAAAGAAAGAAAGAAAGAATCTACATGTGGATTATTGCAAACTATTTTCTTGATACTTCATCATCGGAAACATTAACTCTTGCTTCAGAAAACATATAACGATATCGAAATGAAGAAATTGTAATGTTTTGGGTGGCACAAGATTTCCGTGAAAATGGATTCTAATGCATAGCCATAGACCTGCACATCTATCATTTCTTTCGAAGTACCCCACAACGCAGGATGCGATAGCCTTGGAATATGCATATTCCCCCGATAATGCTGCCCCATTTCTATGTTCGTGTTCCCTCGCCTAAAATCTGCACGTAGCGGACATTGACTCAAAGCTGACGAGAACTTCATCAACAATGCAACCATAGAGCCTGAGATAAACAATGCGACCATTGAGCTGAGATCAACAATGCGACCATTGAGCTGAGATCAACAATGCGACCATTGAGCTGAGATCAACAATGCGACAATTGAGCTGAGATAAACAATGCGACCATAGAGCTGAGATCAACAATGCGACCATTGAGCTGAGATCAACAATGCAACCATTGAGCTGAGATCAACAATGCGACCATTGAGCTGAGATAAACAATGCGACCATAGAGCATGAGATAAACAATGCGACCATTGAGCTGAGATCAACAATGCAACCATTGAGCTGAGATCAACAATGCGACCATAGATCCTGAGATAAACAATGCGACCATTGAGCTGAGATCAACAATGCGACCATAGAGCTGAATCAGTTCCAAACAGTCCTTTCCAGGAATGATTTCAACAGCGGTTTGGAAACTTTCAGAAACTGGTGGTTACCGAAATGACATATTCTTAAGAAAGACACGTGGGAATTGTTGTGATTTTACTTATTCAATCAGTCAGTCAATCATGTGCCATGCCGGAGAGCGTGAGCGGTCATGACTCGCCATCTAACTCGGTCATCAGTGTCGTGGATCAGCTCAGTGTTCCTGTCTCGTCCATGCCATGTGGCCAAGCCATCCAGGTATTTTCCTCTCCGTCTTCCTCTTGCTCTGTTCCCTTCGATCTTGCCAGTAGTCACTAAGTTCTCTAATCCATTTCTTCTCATAACATGTCCAAAAAATTTCTCTAATCAATTTACGATTTTCATTTGTCTCATGTAGTACTTGGTCATTGGTTTTTCTATTTGTCCATGGTATTCTTTGCAATTTCCTCAGAAACCACATTTCTGCAGCCATCAGATGTTTTTCAGCTTGACTGCACATTGTCCAAGTTTCACATCCATACAAAAGAACAGGTTCTATGTATCCCCTCAACACTCTTTTTCTTGTTTCAATTGACATCTTTTTATTGGTCAGAATGTTTTTCATCTTGCTAAAGGCTACTTTCTCCATGGCGATTCTTGTTCTAATCTCTTCAGGGCATCTCCCATCAGATGTTATGACTGTTCCGAGATAATTGTACCGATTCGCTTGTTGAAGAATATTCCAATTTACTTGTGTATTACATTGTGGTACTTCGTTCTTCCTAGCGACGACCATAACCTGTGTCTTTTTACAATTTAATTCTAACCCCAGTTGCTCACTGTGTACAACAGCCGCATCTACTAATTGTTGCAGATCCTGCGCATTGTCTGCAATCAATACTGTATCATCTGCATATCTAATGTTATTGATGTTTCGTCCTCCAATGCTGACTCCATTTATATCTTCTACATTTCTGAAAATATGTTCACTGTACAGGGAAAAAAGATCTGCAGACATTACACAATCTCTGCCTAACACTTCTCTTAATAGGCTGATATTGTCCCACTTCATTATCAATCCTTGTGGCAGCTTGTTGTTTCCAATATATGTTTTTTATAAGTCTAATGTCTTTCCCATCAATTTGTAGATCTGCAAGCATATCCACCATGTTGACATGTCTAACTCTATCGAAAGCTTTTGTGTAGTCAATAAAGCAAAGATGTATATCCACATCCAAACCCACATTGTTCTTCCCCTATTTCAGGTTGTAATTTCTTCCTCACTCTTTGCATGATAATTCTTAGCAAAATCTTTGTGATGTGACTCATTACATTAATTGTTCTATGTTGATCTCATTCCATGGCTCCTGATTTCTTATTACAGAGTAAATAATTTTGGTTAACATTTTGAAGCTAGCTCGTATATTATTTACTACACATCTGAGCAGGATGCACCTACAGCTTAGCTTAGAATGTCCGTTTTCCACACATCCTTGCAATCCCTCTTTGAGTACTCGGCTCTTGCAGTCGTTATCAAGTGTCTTGCCGACCTGAGAGATCATGCTTCTTCTCAAGGTGTGATCTCCGACAACATGGATCAATTCATGTGTTTACTTCCTTCCGTGCCATGATACAAGACAGTCATCAATTTTCTCTCAATGTATTTCGCTATCTCTCCTTCCACAAATCGTTCCGGTTGTCAACTGTTCCCGCTTTTGTCTTTTCATCATGTGACCCCAACAAAAATTGATGATTGCCTCTTTGTAATGTTTATGATTATTTTATTTACTTTATGTTGTGTTAATTCTGACGAGATGCAGCGAAATATGCCAGGCAACAAATCCTGCAATCTAATATTTGTGTCTTTGTTATTCAAATTCACTACGGGAAACATTGTTTTGTTTATTAAGTGTCCAAGATTCGCAGCCATATGTTAAAATTACTGGGGATGCTTGCGACGTCCTGTATAACAAATGCAGCTAACTTAGCTTATGGATCTGATCAATTTTCTTTTATATATCACAGAACCTTCCGTTGACCCTTCTCTTAAATGTGTTAACTAATCTGGCATCTCTAATGATATCACGAGTAGCTAGCTATCTAGGCAGGCGTCTGTTGAATGACGCAACAAGTACATACGAACTATGTAAATTATCAACCGACATCACCACCCGATGTTTGCTAGATCAACCAGCTTGAATCTATCTGGGAACAGTCAAGTCTTGACCTACTGTTTGCACAAACAGAGTCTAACAAACATCTCAGATCTATCCTCCAGCTATCTCCAGGATCGAAACTCGAAAACAAGGCTGTGTAGGCTTTGTTTATTCCACGATTTTCTAGAAATTTGGTGGGAATGTTTCTTTTGATAAGAGAGTGATCTATTTATCAACAACAATAAACTGGTGTTTGGTTGGCTGACTGTGTAAACGAAAATACCTGTATGTGAACACCTGAACATTCAGTCAACAACGTAGCACTGAAGGTAGAAGAAATGCCATAGATATCTGGAGCTGACGACCTTTAGAAGAATAGTGTGCATCGTTTATTGTTGATGGGAAATACCACACAATAGTTGTGTACCCCTGAACGTGTTTATGAGAGAACCAGAAGTCAAGTGCTGTAGATTCTGGTAGAGTTTGTAAATGCGTTCACACTAATATCATTTCAATTACACTGCGAAACGATGAATACCGCCAACACTGGGTATGGTAAATAGATTGAGAAACCATACATCAGCACTCCATGTTTAGACTTGGTTAAAGTTAGTTGCTTATCCTTTACATCAGTGGTTCTCAACCGGTGGGGAATTCCCCCCCCCCCCCCGTTGTAGGGTTTCCGGGGGGGGGGGGGGCAATTAAAATTATTTCAAGATCGCATTAATACAAGAACCAGTAACTTGATATCGTTTTGCCCTCTAAATTTTACGGTTATGTACTTCTAGCCCTAATGAAATTCGTTTTATAACGTAAGTAGACCCGCAAATCACGTTTTATGTAGATGTCTAGACTTGTTCTAGTATGTGTTATTAAATTTAGCTTCCATTTTTATGTATACTGTGGAAGGGTGGGAGGGGGTTGATTTATAGGGAGGAAATTCGAAAGGGGAGAGGATGACGTTCAGAACATATGGTAAAGGGGGGCGTGGGCCAAAAAAGGTTGAGAACGACTGCTTTACATGATGTAGCAGTCAACCCCAGCATGTTTTGGCTGTTTGTGATTCCTGGTATAGTTTTACGTTCAGTAGTTTGTAATTCCTTTCGGAACGACCAGCACCCATACCATTTCATTAAAAAAACGAAAGCAAGGCGGTCTGCTGCCAAATCGTACACAGCTGTGTTTCGAACACGGTATATGGGATTACGAACTGCTTCCGTAATCTATTCGCCACGGAGCCGGCTTAGACTAAGTACAGGTTTGAAAAAGGAGTCACGGTGGCACAGTAGCTAGCACTCTCGCCTGCCGGCCTAGTGGGCAAGGGTTCGACTACTCAGGTTGTACAATTGGCCAAGGCTTCCAGACCGACCCAGCCTAAAATGGGCAACATGACATGTCTTGGGAAGCCAATGAACCGGCGTGGTATTGACCACGTGACTCCTCGAGCGCCGATTGGTCTGTAAACATGAGGTTAGCAACACATGCCCAATACACATCAAATCGTTTTAAAAGTGTCCTTTACTTTACAACCTCAAGCATTCTCTGCCCACATGGTCATGGAACATTTCGGGCCAGAATAGGCCTGACCAGCCATCTTAGAACTCACGGCTCCATACTATCAACCCCACTGGATGAAGTGTATGGTCATCATCATTATTGATGGACAAACAGCAATTACTTTACATACTTGTTTAAAATTGACTGGTATTATAAGCCAGGATTACACGACACCATTTCAACTATACTGCAATGGAAATGCTTCTTTATGAAGACGACATTTCCAGTGTTGTTCGATCCATACACAAATTAGGTGTCACCTAGAGGTGTGGCAGTAATTTTTTACTCTAAAAGTTCGCGGTCAGAAACTTGTTATGGACAATATTTTCAGTGCTTTTTTTTTTTCGAAAAACGTGCTGACGATAAAATATCCCACCCTCGTCCGAGCTAAGCTGGTGCATTGGCGAAGATGGTAGAGAACTGTACTGATAATGTGGATTTGACGAGGTTTCGATGCCTGCGCTGGTCGCCTGCTCAGGCAGGGAAAGATTGGCCACCTATTCCCGCATGCATCCTACAACACATCACGGCCCTATCACAGCACAGACCTATATTTTGAAACTGATTCCGGACAATGATGTTGTATCTGATCTCTGCAGTCAACAGTCAAAGCAGTGCTACATCAGATACTGTCGTTGGAGTGTCGAGTGTTAGGCCTTCGCCTATGCTAGGTCACGACATTTGAGGTGCACTGTGTCTTCCTTGTCGTCTTTCCATCTGAAATCTGGCACCTATATTTATGTGGCTAGATTGACCCTAGGATCGTATTCACCAGAAGAAAACTGGCACCTACATTTATGTGGCTATGTTGACCCTAGGATCTTATTCACCAGAAGAAAATAACTCAGCCTCTCCAAAGATCGAACCTGAATCACAGCCTTAGCATGCAAACTCACTAACCACAATGTCTCTAAGTTCTGCATATAATTACCTATCTCTAACATTCATTCATTCATTCATTCATTCATTCATTCATTCATTCATTCATTCATTCAGTAGCATGTCCTTTGCAGAACCTCGCTCCCATACAGGGCCGGATTAAGCCATCTTGGTGCCCTAGGCACAAACCCACATGGGTGCCCCCGACTGCCCCGGGCCCCCGATCCTCCACTGACTGCTGGTATGTTCAATATTATGCAAAACACTAACAAAGAAAAACCGTTGTGAAATGTAAACACATATGTTTGTACTACTATCACTCATATAAAACCTACAATAAGGTATTTCTGTATTAAAATTAATAGTTAATTAATTTTGTAATAATAGTAGACAAAAATACTGTAACTTTTTTGATAGATAAGAAAGTCAGAGAGAGCACACATTTACATTTTAAAGTTCTTTTTTCTAGATTTACGTCTGGCAAAGTTTTTGAGTACATCATCAAAGTTAATTTTGCGCAACAAGTCTGCCTCAATCATCAGCAAAGATAAGGAATCAAGCCTTTCTTGTTTCATTGTCGATCTACTTGGATTTTTTGTACGTTTCAACTGAGAAAAAGAGCGCTCAGTTGAACAGTTCGTAACCATTAATGTTAAAAATATGCGCAAGGCGATTTCTACATTTGGAAAAGCACACTCGATGTTGTCTCTAATTATTACTTTGTAGAGTTCTGCATGACTGAACGTGTTGTTGTCAGATTTTGATGAACGAAACTTGTGGCGAATATATGAGTGGAACTGTTGTAGTTCAGTATATAAATTATTGTTCAGATCTTCAGGATACGCATTTATTAGTCCTTCACAACACTGAGATGTTTGTGGTACATTGACCAAACAAGAAAATCGAACTGCTAGATCATTATATACCTGTCCTCGTCTACTCATCTCTGTCTCAAGTTTGTCAACAATGGTGTAGAAAGCAGATATACGAAATTTGTCTCTGGCATTCTGAGATATCCCAGGAGCATCACCATCAATGACCACTGTCTTTCGTTTACGATTACAGGTCAAAGTTGACTTATAATCCACACCTGGTGTTATTTCTTTTGCAGCTTCTTCAAATCTTTCAAATTCATTCCTAGATTCATGCAAGTGATCTGCTAGTGAAGAATACAAATCAGCACACGTTTTCAAGTTCACGTGCTCATTTTGTAGAGCTTGACTGACCCTGTGAAAATGTTGTAACACTTCTTCCAAAAAGACAAGCATGAAAGCAAAGTCTAATTCTTGCATCTTCTTTGCAATGTTTTCTGCTTCTCTTTTGGTGTCCCCCTTCTGTGACTGGTCTTCTTGTAAACATTCTAACGCTTCTATAATCTGAGGATGAGACATTAGAATGGCTTCAGTTGCAACAGCATGTGCTTCCCATCTAGTATCGGAAAGGGACTTTACCAGCTTTTCATTCACAAGGCATCCTTTCAGAATCTTCCATCTTTTGGTTGAAGCTGAGAAACAAGTATAGATCAGTTGCACTGTATGGAAGAAGTTTACTGCCTCTAAACAAGAGTCAACGGCACTTCTGCCTACCAGATTTAGTGAATGGGCAGCACAGGGTATGTATATTTAAATAATGTGCGATTCAATATTACATTTGCGATTTGCTTATGCCATGCAATTACGCTACCGGGACAATATACACATTTTTCTTGAGGACTTGTGGTGCCCCTCAAATGCTTGGTGCCCTAGGCACGTGCCTTGTTTGCCTAATGGTTAATCCATCCCTGCTCCCATAACAGCCTTCGGGAAAACTTCTCGATCACAAGCAAGATGTCCCGCTTCCGATACACCATCTTTATCTCTAACTATGTAGAAAAATAAGACGTTATACGAGCACCGTGCACACTTTAGACTTCTTCGGCGGTTGGAAATCATATACTGCAGGCATATCAACGGCGCTACTTTTGCAAAACTCTGCTAAGTAGAAACACTTATGAATTAAACTTAATTTACATAGATTTAAATTACCTTTGTTGCTATAGAATTCCCGCACTGAACTGATAGTGTCATAGAATGGTATAAAGTAGATCGGAGCATTAATGGATAGTACGATGAATATGGCTATTGAATTCAATCAATGATTTCCAGTTAATAATTTTAAGACCACTATCCGAAACCTCCAAATGGTCTTCTATAAAAGACCGTGTTGGAAAACCATCCTGGGCATAAACTTCAACAAGGCTATATTAAAGCTCTGCAAAGAACGATAATCGAAATTGCCAAAACATCACTTCAAGCCAGTATGAAACCAAACAAGACTGTCAAGACACCATGTAGTTAAAACAGCCAATTTATCATATGTGCAAGAAACCACCGTGTTTGCTTGTTCGTGTGTGTTGTATCACACTCACGCGTGGGCGGGTTTGGTGGATAGTGAAGTAAGTGTCACACTGAAGAGTTGGGGATTGTGGCTGGTTTACTTAAGGTAGGGCATTTGCAATAGCAGATTACTATATATATATATATATATATATATATATATATATATATATATATAGAGAGAGAGAGAGAGAGAGAGAGAGAGAGAGAGAGAGAGGGGGGGGGGAGAGAACGAGACAGACATAAAGAAAAATAAAACCCTGAGAGAAAAACCTATTTTCGACTCTATGAAGACCTGCAATCTGCTAATGTCCTCCAAAGAATACAAAACCCTAAGTTGTGGAAATCCGAAACTCTCAGCTTTGTCAAAATTAGCAGCTTTTCTGTCTGCTCTGTTTAGTTAGTTGCCTTCCCTTAACAGTATTGTTTTCCGTTGTTCACAGAAATGGAAGGATTGATTGACAGCCTCAATAAAGACAAGTGGCAGGAAGCCCAAGTGGCAGATAAGACAGGTAAGAAAATTGTCTTCGTTATGGATTTCTGTACCGCTAGCTGATTCAGTGCTAAACAAAGAGTCGTCTTGGACTAAACATGCGACACAGTCAAATGAACAATATTATCATGTAAATTTCCGTTCATTGGCCACTGAAACTGGATACACAATAAAACGAAAAAAAAAAAAAATACGATGACCCTAGTATGTCGATACATTGCCTTCTGTCTAAATGGGAGGTCATTTTAGGCGATATATTATCCATCAGCACTCAATCGGTTAATTAGCCATGGAACGAGTGGTTACAAACATTGGTTTCATACATCGTGGGGCCCGAGTCTACGAGTCTAGGCCCTAGTTGGTTGGTTAATTGATTGATTGGTTGCTTCCTTGTGAATTTTCTGGAAGAATGGGAGCTTAGCTCCAATTCATTTCCGTGCATGTCGTCTAGGCCATGACACGGGCTTCCGTCTGTCGGGATGAAGTTGCCGAAGAGACTTTCCTCCCAACGCGGCTCCGAAGCACAATATCCACGTGGGTTAAGTTGCAGTCCTCTATCTCTCCAACCTGAGACACCAACAGGGTGTGTAAGAACAGTTAGTGGAACGTTACACCTGTGGAGTAGCATATTGGGACGTAACCAGATCATGACTCGGCACAGCACCCACTGCCTGAGGCCAAGCCTGGTCGTGTTTCCTCCACGGCAATTGCTACTTCAGTGACAACGGGCCCCAAGCCTTCTCGTGTTTTCCTTTCCCCACGGGCAATTGCTACTTCAGTGACAACGGGTCCCAAGCCTTCTCGTGTTTTCCTTCCCCCACGGGCAATTGCTACTTCAGTGACAACAGGCCCCAAGCCTTCTCGTGTTTCCCTTTCCCCACGGGCAATTGCTACTTCAGTGTCAATAGACCCCAAGCCTGGTCGTGTTTCCCCCACGGGCAATTGCTACTTCAGTGTCAATAGACCTCAAGCCTGGTCGTGTTTCCCCCACGGGCAATTGCTACTTCAGTGACCACGGGCCCCAAGCCTTCTCGTGTTTCCCTTCCCCTACGGGCAATTGCTACTTCAGTGTCAATAGACCCCAAGCCTGGTCGTGTTTCCCTTCCCCCACGGGCAATTGCTACTTCAGTGTCAATAGACCCCAAGCCTGGTCGTGTTTCCCTTCCCCCACGGGCAATTGCTACTTCAGTGTCAATAGACCCCAAGCCTGGTCGTGTTTCCCTTCCCCCACGGGCAATTGCTACTTCAGTGTCAGTGGACCCCAAGCCTGGTTGTGTTTCCCTTCCCCCACGGGCAATTGCTACTTCAGTGTCAGTGGACCCCAAGCCTGGTCGTGTTTCCCTTCCCCCACGGGCAATTGCTACTTCAGTGTCAATAGACCCCAAGCCTGGTCGTGTTTCCCTTCCCCCACGGGCAATTGCTACTTCAGTGTCAATAGACCCCAAGCCTGGTCGTGTTTCCCTCCCCCCACGGGCAATTGCTACTTCAGTGTCAGTGGACCCCAAGCCTGGTCGTGTTTCCCTCCCCCCACGGGCAATTGCTACTTCAGTGTCAGTGGACCCCAAGCCTGGTCGTGTTTCCCTCCCCCCACGGGCAATTGCTACTTCATTGTCAGTGGACCCCAAGCCTGGTCGTGTTTCCCTCCCCCCACGGGCAATTGCTACTTCAATGTCAACGGGCCCCAACCCTGGTCACACCCTAATACCTCTCTAGCACATGTGAGGCTCCTGTACCGATCGTGCACACCCCGTTAGTTTCTGATCTTGGCGAGGGGATGGAGAACTCTGCAACACATCCCTCATCTTGATGCCACTTTGGTACTACGTCGATAGATGCAAGCTCTTTTCGGAATTCAGGCGACCTGAACGCCAATGCATTGAACTTGGAAGTTGGCACTCACAGCCATCCATAAGATTCATAAATAGCCACAACAACAACAACAACAACAACAACAACAACAAACAATCAAAGCCCTCCTAGGATGTGTTCACAGTTGCATGTCTGTTGCAGGACGTTGCGATAATCCTCAACCTCCGGTTGATTTTCTTGATAATTGTAAGTTCAGTATTGTGTGTTATTGCTTTCTGAATGAGAAGTCAACGTTGATGATCAACTGACCGATGCACGAGTTCATCCCGCTACCTCGCTCGTTGTTAGCGCACCGGAAGTTTCAGAGCTCTCTCTCTCTCTCTCTCTCTCTCTCTCTCTCTCTCTCTCTCTCTCTCTCTCTCTCTCTCTCATTCTTTCGGACACGTCGACTGCTTCTCTCAGTATACACAAGCAATAATACTGAGCACTCTGGGAGTGGTTGAGATGTAAGGCAGCAGCCTCAGGATCGAAATATTCTGGGTTCAAGTTAACTTTCTGGAGCCAGGGTTGTGCAGTGACTAGCAAGCTTGCCTGCCGACTCAATGGCCATGTGTTGGAATCCACATTGAGCCGGGGATGTCTATTTATTTGACCTGGGCTCCAATGTTGACACAGCCTAACACGGGTATTTGAAGATGGTGTGGGGTGTAAAGACGCAAGACGTGATATTAACCACATGGCTCATCAGTTGTCGGCTGATCGATACAAATATGGACTAGCACCATATATCCAATACACTTCCAGGTGAGGAAACGGTTCATTCTCCTTCTTTCACCTGTTATTCTCCATTAGCACATTGCCCTATGCTAACTCACTCTAAGCTCTCATATCCTTTGTCAATGCAGCTCCGTCCATATCCTCCCACTTCCCCATTTATGTTTCTAATTAACTTCTCCGTGTTTTTTTTTTTTTTTTTTTTAATGTCTTCTCTATTTCTGTTGCCGTGTGGATTCCATATAAAGGCCTTTCTATTTATGCTATTCTCAGATTGTCTCAGTATATGTCCTATCCAGTACCAGCATATTTCTCTTTTCCCCTCTGGGTTCACTGGTGTGTTCGTTGGTTGAGAATCTTCTGGAATAATGGAGTTGCAGCTCATCATCTTGCAGCAGGTCGTTTACAGAACGCCGCTTTTATCACGAGGTGTCATAAAGCCTCCCCATCTCTAGACATGTCTCCTGACCAGTGAACCCTCATGCCCAAGGTTCCTGCAATGTCGGATGCCCATCTTCATGCTGGTCCAGCCCGTCTCTTCTACCAGGAACCATGCCTTCTGTCACTGCTCTTTCCAAGCCACTTCATGTTTAATATAACAATAGTATTTCTGTTTCCGATACTCGGTACTCGTTACGAACCAATTTTCTTCAATGCTCAGATCTTGTAGAATGTCAGTGTTGTTTCTCTTCTTCTTGACACACAATATTCTAAAATAATTGTAGTATTTGAGCTAACAAGCCCCAATTTTCTTTTGCAGTGATTGCGAAATTGTCCATGACTCACATCCACATGTTGCCACAGGAAAGATGCATGTTCTCAGAAATTGTATTTTAACATGTTTGCTGAAGTACTATTGCTCGAGAATTATGGAGGAAATTGAAAGAAAAACGCAACTCTATCAGTGTTCATGTCGGAAACACGCCGAACAACTACAAGCGACCAACAACAGCTAAATTACGAAACAGAAAGAAGACATTCGCCACTTGGAACATTACTGGTCTAGGAAATAAGGAACCAGCTCTCCTAGAGTTTATGAAAAAATCAAATATTCAAATATTAGGACTCGCAGACACTAGGAAAAAGGGGCATAACACGAAACGAACACATGAAGGTTACGTTCTTATATGGAGTGGCGTCGACCAGCGAGCTACAGCTAAACATGGAGTGGGTTTTTTGTTACATCCAGACAAAGCGAAAGCCATTATCAACACTAAATTTATATCGGAAAGAATAATAATAATACAGATCAAAGAAGGAAATAGAACAACAACTTGTATCCATCCATACGCCCCATGTAACGACACTTACAGCGACGAAGATAAAGACGAGTATTGCGATAAACTTGCAGAAACGTTAAATAATGTCAGGGAGACAGATGATCTTATTGTGATGGGTGATTTCAATGGACGAATAGGCACACGAAGAACACCGTAGAATGATTGCATGGGGCCATTAAGCGACACAGAGACTGAATGTAATAGTAACGGTCAACACCTACTCAACATATGCTCCGAACACGGACAAATTATAGCAAATAGTTGTTTCCAGCATCGCTGTAGCCACACCAAAAACTGATATAAATGGAATGACATAGATCAGGCATCTCAAATCGACTTTATTCTACTTAGGAAAACAGACAGAAAACTACTACTGAATTCAAGAGCACGCCCAAATACAAACGTTGATACTGATCACAAACCAGTCATAATAAAAAATAAAAAAAAGATTTCAACATACAGGAAAATAAGAAACAAAAAGGTAATAACACATGTCATCAATTATAGGAGGCTTCAGGAAAATACGGTTAAAGACGAATTCAATCAAGAAATTAAAAAAAAAGCTACATAAGAACATCCCTGATGACTACTCAAGCGTAGATAAGGAATGAACAATTTTCAATGCTGCCATGCTCGACACACTGGAAAATAAATGTGGAACAAAGAAAGTAGGGCAGGATAAAAGATTAAGAACCGCTTGGTGGAACAACGAAGTTAAAGATAGCGTATTCAAAAAGAATGTAGCGTTCAAAAAATGGATCACAACTAAATCTGAACAAGACTATGTTACTTACAGATTAGCACGACGAAATGCCAAACGATCAAGTAGAGCATCTAAAGATTAATCCTGGAGAGTGAAAAAATGGCGACCCTAGCAAAGACTACACAAGATAATTTTATAAACGTGTATATACAATGAGAAACAGAGATGCATGCTACAACCCAACCACCATCATAAACAGCAAAAGAGGTATACCATTATTTAATCCACAACAAAGACTAGCAAGGTGGGAAGAATACTTTCAAGAACTACTTAACCATACACATAATAACATAGAAAACCTCACTTTTGTGCCTAAAAGCCATGGACAACAAGAACCAAATTTCATCCCTGCAGAAGCCAAAGCAGTTATACAGAAAAGTCTTGAAAACAAATCACCGGGTCCACATGAATACCCACAGAAGCTATTCAGGCCTGTGGGGAAATCGGAGTTATGGGAAGAAAGAAAAGTCCCAGATGATTGGCAACAGGCAATAATAGGACCAATGTGGAAAAAGAAAGGCAATATGAGAGAGTGTGAAACATACAGAGATATATCACTCCTGAGCCATATAGGGTAAATGTACGCAAACCTATTGGAACAAAGAGCTAGACCCATAGTTGAACAACAGTTAAGCAAAGTACAATTTGGTTTTCGGAAAGGTAAAAGTTGCACTGGTGCACTACTTACACTTAGACAAATATGTGAAAAAAACTATCGAATATAGTGACCAGCAGAATATTGTGTTTGTAGATCAGGAAAAGGTTTTCGGTAGAGTAGACAGATACAGATTATGGACCATCCTTGAAGACTATGGGATACAAGGACAATAGCTAGAAAACTTCATAGCCATGTACCACTCGAGCCAAAGTGCAGTAAGAACACAAGAAGGTATATCAGATATGTTCACAGTCAATACAGGAGTGAGGCAGGGATGTGTGCTCTCTCCTCTGTTATTTAATATATATATATATATATATATATATATATATATATATATATATATATATATATATATATATATATATATATATATATATATATATATATATATATATATATATATATATATATATATATATATATATATATATATATATATATATCTTTGGATATTATGATATTATGTCCATATATATATGGACATAATATCCAAAGAAGCAAGCCTTGACAGAACAGATTCAGAAAATTTAGAACTCTTTACTCCAGATGAAACAACTGATCCACAGGAAATAAATGAACTTCTATTTGCAGACTATCAGTGGCTGTTTTATAGCCACGAGGGCAGACTACAAAATCATATTAATAATCTGAGTTCAACATGCAGCAGATACAATATGAGTATAAACACAGCCAAAACCGAAGTAATGCAAGATAGCAGATCGCCTGGTCCACTAAGTATACAGATAAATAACACACCTCTGAAACAAGTTAAAGAATTCAAATATCTTGGAAGTATGATCACAGAAGATGGCAGATTGGACAGAGAAATCGAAATCAGATGTCAAAAAGCTAGTGCACCTACATATCAACTATCACCCATACTGAAACATCCAAATATACCCATGTCCTCAAAACGACAGATAATAAACAACATATTCACACCAACCCGATGCTACCAATCTCAAACTTGGACAAATCACACTTTTGCAAAATCAACACCTGCGAGATGAGATGCCTGAGGAGAGCTGCCAACTTAACAATCCGAGACCGAGTCAGAAATGCTGTTATCAGACAGACAGTGGGATCAACACTTTGTGCCACATTTATTGAAAGACAGAAGAGCAAGTGGTTTGGACATGTCGTTAGAATGTAACACCATCAATGGTGCTACATCAAAGATCATTTGCGACGAGACCAAGAGGACGCACAAGAAGAAAATGGATTGACGACATCAACGACATTGTACAGTCACACGGAATTAAACTATCCAGTGCCGCCCAGCGGGCGCTGGAACGCCAATTATTCCTCCCCACGACGCTTGACGGCAAAAGTGGAAGATGATGATGATGATTATGTGCCATAAGTTCGTATTACTGTTCACTCTGTCCAGTTTCCTTGGAACGGGCCCCAGTGTTGTTGATTATGAAGCCAGGATATTCAAATGTTTAGTCTCTTCCTTGTTAATTGTGGTGTTTGGTTGCAATGTGGTTTTGTCTGTGGAGATTATTTTTGTGTTGCCCAAATTCAGAACTAACTTTCACTGCGTCTCTTCTCAGACAGGATCATCTCTTTTAATCCTTTAGCACTATTTTAGAGGCGAACTGTCATCTTCATATCTACGTTGGAGATTTTTTGACTCCCCAGTCCTCTCTGTCGCCTAATATTTGGGTAAACTTGGTGCTCAATGTATCTGACGTCTGTTGCAGGCAATTTTCAAGAGTTCCACGTCAACCCTCACGCACACAAGAAACTGTCGGACACCACCTTCTTATACATGATTGACAACGACACCATCGACCCCAGAAAGGTGGTCCTGGAGTACGCCATCAGAGACCCCATCAAAAGCGTATCCCTGCTGGAGATCCGTCTCAGCGAAGACGGCACCAAGATCACGGGCATGGACCTGGACGGAGATGTGGTACTCTTGAAGGAGTAGAGGTTTATTCACTTAGAACTCTTCAACAAGTTGACACAATGAGATTGACATCTTAGTAAGCTGAAGACATGCTTGATACCAAAAATACAACTATTCCCGTGTATCAAAAATATGTGTGAAACATAAGCGAATACATCTGTAATGAACAATAAAAACTGCATAATTAACAACCCACACAAAAACGTATAACTAATTTAAAATACATTGTGTAAACAAATGTGGTATATAAAAAAGCTCTAATTTATAACACACTAGATAAGGGACTAAAACTGTCTATATATAAAGGACCAGTTTTAAATACATTATGTAAGATTTTAACACTCAATATACAAAGGACTAATTTAAAACACATTACGATACTAAAAACTATGTACAAAACATAACAAATATGACACTGCAGAGAACCAATGAATAATGTACTTTGCAATGATTGTAGTGACATATCCCTGAATGCATTGAGGACGCTTACATAACAAGCACAATTGTATGGCACGTGCAATAAAAATATATTTGATTCGTTGTATTCAGATTTCCGTTGTTCTTGCATTGCTTGCATTTTAAAATACTGTTTGTTACAAATTTATAGACGATCGAAGTTACATGTGAATGTTTATCAAACAACAACCACCGGTTCGCATTGGTTTGTCCATCTGGTTGTTCCAGTTCGCATGGTGTTCAGAAAGCTATTTTCACTTGTGTTTTCTAATACATACTTCTTTTCCACTGCGCGTGACAATCAGTAGCCTTTAATTCTTTCCCACTGCGCGTGACAATCAGTAGCCTTTAATTCTTTCCCACTGCGCGTGACAATCAGTAGCCTATAACTTATGTATCTGTGTTGACAAATGAGAAGGTAGAGAACCAACGAACGTATTTTCAAATAGAATGTAAAAATTAAAGGTGCGGCCAACAACCAATGCTGAAAAGTTGCAAAGAATTCCCCTAGTACATTGGCAGACATTATTTTGCAATTAAAAGACACATTTGAATGTTTTATGATATTTATTTTTTTATAATAAACATTTAAATAAAAGCAAAACAGCATATAAGAAAATGTTTTCATAATAATTTGCGCCGTATTTCAATTATGGTTGCTTTTTCATTGCTACTAGTTTCTAGTTTTATGTTTACGTAGCAGTAGTAGTAATCGTGTTTTGTTATTTTCTCCTTACTTAATTTATGTGCTTTTACAAGTAAATTATTATTATTAGTTGACTGATTAACTAGACACAAGACACACCAGTGTGTGCGCTCTACTTCAAATAGTGTCAATACACTCCGGACAGGCCCATGGGTGTGCTGTCTCCTTCAGGAGACATCACGGCACAAAATATATATGTCAGCTCTGTTGTTTTCAGCAAATATCGGAATCATGGAGTGCTGTTTAATCCCGCAGAGCACTGATTGTAAATATGCCTACGTTGTAGTTTAACATTAAATCGTTAATTTTATGTAATTAAACGTCTAGATGTGAGAATCCTAGAGTTTAGCATTCACACTTGCCAATTTGGTTTTTATGTATTGTATTAGCTGAGGTAATTTTGTTGTTTGGCTTCTCTCTGTAGTTAGCTTCTGGCTTCTTCTTGTTTGGTTATGTGATGGTTATCCCATGGAATATATTGCAGTAGAGAAGTGAAGTGATAGAATGTCATATATTCTGGGTCCCGCTTAATGAGATTTGGAGACTTACTGCCTGCTGGTCGTCTTTCATTTCCAGAGAAATTTGTGTTAGTCGTTGACTCATTCAGCGCCAAGCAAGGGACAATAGGTTTATTGGCTACTTCATACGTGATATTATTTTCTTCACGGCTGTTGCCGCATTTATCTGTTACTTTCACCACTGTCGACTGTAGATCAACAAGAGTTCCTGGAAGACGAGGCAGAGGTCGAACAGCACGAGGAAAAGCAAAGGACATTTTAGACATCTAGGGCATGGGGTCATGAGACAGAAGAACTGCCATGGTATCGAGGGACTTCGTCAGATGGCCGTATTTAATGCGACGTCCTGCAAAACCTGCTACATGATGGCGACGATTTGTTGCATTAATTCCTTCAGTCCCAGGCGGCTATGCTTTTAGCCTCCCTGTCCTAGTTGTTCTTTTAAATACTTCTTTCCCACTTCTTGCGTTAACTCCTTCTCAAATGTGGTATTCTTATTTTCAAAGAGAAAGTGGAAAGGGTAAGTTAAGGTCAATAACCAATGCTGAAAGGTTGCAATGACTTTCGCTTGTACTTCCTTAACAATTGTTTAGGAAGTAGAATGAAAATAATGTATTGAATGACACATACACTATTCATAATCTTCTCTTACAGTTCGTGTCCACGAAGACTGCAGGCTGATTGCTTAGATACACACGAATGTCCCATGTCACACTTATACATTCCAATCAGTGACAGACAAGCCAGGGTGCCAGCTTGCCAAATGGCATGTGGGCCTTGTGGAACCTTGATGGAGAGGGCCGGACAAAAGACATTAGACAATATATTACAAATGTTAATGTCCTTTTGGTATCTTTGCCTTCTGGAAACTAATTTATAGACCCAGTCCGGCATTGGTCCCAACGCCTTCCTAGTTATAAGTAAGCTTAACGATATTCTTAGAATCTGTGCGAGTATACAAGTCAATGTGGTTGCTTACCAACACAGTAGCTTCCGGTTCAGTTTCTAATAGCCGTGTCATTTTATATTGTCTACCCTCAGAAAGGTATTGGGGTTAACCCATTCACGTCAGCTGACCACCCTATACTTTTAATTATTCATAGAAAGAAAGGCGGCAAAGAAGGAGCTGATGACCTCTGCTTCAGCTGTGATCCAGTATATGTGAAAGCCTAGCATTTCATGTTCCTTCGGCAGTATCTATCCTGGGTTGCCCTGACTTGTCGCTAACAAGTGTTAACAAATGTGTGATATGCAGGTGAAACTGGTGAATAACATTGAAGACACAATGGATACTGAATTAAAGATAACTTTCATAATGTCACATCTTCTCCCGGCTCTTGATCCGGTGCATCATGCCAGTCTCTTCATGTTCCCCTCTCTCTCTCTCTCTCTCTCTCTCTCTCTCTCTCTCTCTCTCTCTCTCTCTCTCTCTCTTCCCCCCCCCCCCCCCATTTAAATCAAATGTTGGAAGATTTGTTTTCAAACTTCCTAACAACCCATTATCTTTTCCTTCCACCCAAGGGATCAGTCGCGATCACTTCATCTCTGGGAGCATATTACAAACGTTATTTGTATCAATGGGCATGCATGCCAGGTTAGTGATTCTTTGATGTAGGACATCGCTACAGCCACACCCTGGCTCACTTACATCAAGGTGTATTACATTCCTCTGTTTCCCCAGCGGTTGTCGTTAATCAATTGTTGATTATTTGATGCAACGCCCCACCACTCTACACGATGTTTCAGTTGTGATGTTTCAGTTGACCATTCAACAGAACCCCTACCTCCTCCCGCAGTTAGTGCCAGCAGCATATTTTTTCTTCGACTGCGTGTAAATTAGTCAGTATCATCTCTTCCCTCTTTCTGTCCCTTAACTCCCATTAGGGATCAGCCTCGGGACAATATGAAACAATGGAGCAGAAATTTGACACGTCTTTTAACACACTTTGTGTACTGTTGTGATTTGAACGTTCTGAATCAGTAAACATAATTGACAAGTTGCAAGCAACTCCCCTTCCCCTCTTGTATTCCCTACACATAAGTGCCTCTAACAAATATATTCTATATCTATATATGTGCAAGGGAATAAAAACTGCAAATTGCGAGTTTCGGAACAAAGTATCATTGTTAGTTTCTTACATCTTATTATGTTTGTCTGCCTGTATGTATGTATTAACGAAATATTTATATACATTTGCTGCAAGTATGCGTTTTATTAAAAGAAATTGCACGAGACTACTTTGTAGAGTTTCTGTTTCTCGTCTTATGTGCTAAATATGATGATGATGATGATGATGTATGTGTGTGTGTGTGTGTGTGTGTGGGTGGGTGGGTGGGTGGGTGGGTGGGTGGGTTATGTTCTGCATAATATATTTTTGTTATCCCAACTTATGCTATCCCATTGTACAACCTGATTAGAAAGGTCTTTATATGAATCTACAAGGCAACAAAATAGAAAAATACTCAAAAACACAATCAGAACTAGACAGAAAGTAATACCCAAAAACACAATCAGAAGTAAACATGTAAAGGAATATAACCAAAAGCACAATCAGAAGTAGATACAGAAAGGAATATCCAAAAAGCGCAATTATAGGTAGATACAGAAAGGACTACCCAACACCAGAATCATAAGCGCAGACACAGAAATGAATCATATGCGGAAGACCTGGAAGGAACTGCATGGGACAGCTAAGGGTAGGAGAGCTTGGAATGAGTTGGTTGAGGGTCAATGCCCTGACGATTGATAAAGGCCTTGTCACGGGGTCACTATGAAGGTGGACTGTGAGATTAAGATGGAGGATATTAGACGGGTGCTGGAGCGGGCTAAAGACACAGCGCCAGGTCCGGATGGGGAGGTACTCCCATATGAGTAACATAAATGATGGGGACTTGAAGGAGATGGCTCTTTGTTTCAATTTAAGCATCTACTGCGGAAATACCCCACGATTGGCTGCATAGCTACCTTGTCCCACTCCCAAAGCCAGGTAAGGATTACTCCAGACTTAATGGATACCGAATCATAACCCTGCAAAACACGTATGGCAAAGTCCTCGAAAAGACTGTAGCACGCAGATTCCATCGACATTTCGAAATTCGTAATCTGCTTCCCCAGGGACTCGGGAGTTACCGGCCTGGAAATGACACCTGGACCAATGCTGCAACTTTTGCTTTTGTTGTCTACGAGGGCTTCCAGGATAAACAGGAGACAGTGGCGGTAGCTCTTGACCTGAAGGATGCGTATAATAGGGTTACGTATGATCGGTTAATACACACACTGTTGGACATGGAAGTCTGCCCTTGCCTTGTTAGATGGGTTGCGGCGGTCCTTTATGAGCGTAAGGTTGCACTGCGCATGGGTGCCTGGACTTCTGACCCATGTACTATTACACATAGGTTGCCACAGGGATCTGCCTTGTCCCCAGCGCTCTTTAATGTCTACACCAGCAAAATCGCATCTATTGAGACATCAGGTGTGGGTAGAATCTTGACATTTACAGATGATGTGCTGGTGTACAAACAGGGCAGAGACAGGGTCAGTTTGGCGATAGACTTACAGGTGGCAGTAAATGGGGTGGCAGAGTGGTGCAGGGACGCAGGGGCCGTTATAAACCCAGACAAGGCTTCGGTCGTGTGGTACTCCCTGGATAACCGGATCATCAAGGCAGATGTCCCATGTATTATGTTGAATGGATGTCCTCTTATGCGAGAGAGTAAATTGAAGTACCTTTGACAGGTGTTTGTCTTTTAAGGATCATGTGGAGGCTTTGGTGGTGAAGGCTGGTAGGGGACTTAATGCATTGAGGGCTATGGCAGCAACCGGTGTAGACCAGAGGATGCTTTACAGGCTCTTTCAGCAGTTAATAATTTATGTCATTGAGTATGGTTTGGGGCTGCTGACAGTATCAAAGAGACAGCTTGAAAGTTTGGAGCGCATACAGAATGCCGCCATGCGGTTAATCCTGGGGTATACAAAGGACACACCAATTATATGCATGAGGCATATCCTGGCGCTACTAACAATGACGGATAGGCATAGGGTCCTTCAGGCCAAATGGTACCTGAGAGTTGCCGCAGACAGGGATCACCCGCTGCATGCAGCAATGGATATGGTAAAGGGTCATAGACTAAGACGAGGCAGGTCCTTGATGGCACAGGCGGAACTTTCTATACGTCAGGTGTGTGATCTAGAGACCATCAATCGTGGAAGAGAGTGGGTTGAGGTTCCGGAAGACATGACGGACTGGCACTATGTAATAATAACCCTGGGTCGTGAGTGCAGAGAATGGGCAGCGGGCCGCACTGAGTTTGAAGTGCAACAGCTGATCCAGAGTAACACACATCAAGGTGACATAGTCATCTACACCGATGGGTCAGTGGTGAGAAACAGACGTAGTGGTTGGGGCTTTATTGCAAAGGCTAATGGACGAGTCTTGAAAAAGGAGAGTCTGGCATATGAGACTACAACCCCCAGTATGAGAATGGAGGTGGAAGCAGTAACAGCGGCATTCCGTTGGCTAGAGGAGACTATTGCAACACACGTTGTATTCATTACGGATTCAAAGAGTATATTTAGTAAGGTGGAGAAAGGAATGTTTCGTGTGGAATGGCTCTTGTCGCTTCAGAGGTCACAGATTGTGAGAATTCTTTGAATGTTTTGCCCTGGCCATGCAGGGGGGGGGGGGGGGATGAACAGGCTGATAGGCTAGCAGGGAATGCACCTCTTGGTGGCAGATTGCCTATGGAAAAGGGGGGAGGGGGGGGTCGTGCGTTTGTGAACCCATATGTGGAAAGAATGAGATTGCGTGGGATCGGCAGGGGTTCTGGAAGAATTTCAAAACTGAGACCAGGAGAACTTTTAATCAGATAGCGATGGGGCGATTAGCAGTGTGACTCTTCGCTGGCTGTAGAACGAGGGGACGGAGCACGTATGGAAATGTCCTGAGTGCAGTGTTGTCGGTTCTTAACTCAACTCAACGGTTGATAAAGGGGTACAGAAGAAGTGGACGACAAGACCGTACCTGCAGAGACATAGAGACGTCTTAAAAATCGCCATCATCACAAAGACACCATTCAAGGAAGCAATGCAGAGGGGAGAGACAGCCACGGGTATAGCACAAGCCGAAATAGATCAACTTCAAAAACAGATAGACGAGTTGAAGAGACAAGTCAAGGCACTGCTGACGCCGACCCCGAATAACGACAACGAAAAACTACTGGCGGAAATGAAGGAGATACAGCAAAACATCAAGCAAGAAGTAGAACATATGGCACTGATTAAGAAGGAGAATGAAGAGATTCTACGAAACATCAAAGTGGAGAGAGAAATGCTGAAAAGAGAACTAACCCAAAGAAAACCAGCTGAAGCCAAGGAGACGATCACAGAACAGCCGCAAGATGAAACCCAACAAAAGGCCGATACGATACAGAACTTCTTCGGGCCACCTGGGTCCAAGAGGAAACCAGTATACCATGAGACCACTGGAGAAATCATAGGGTCGGAGAATGACGGCGGCACAGAGTACCCTGCTCCAATGACAAGGGAGGAATTTCAAGCGTTGGGCAGAATGAATAAAGTTGAGCTAGCAGAATGGGAGAGGAAAGAAGAAAGCAGATCACTCGAAATGGACAAGAGGCGCGAAAGAATCATCAGGGAGAGGAAAGAGATATTGCGCAAACAAGAAATGGAAACCGCCGAGAAGCTCCTACGTAAAATACACAAAAAGGAAGGCAACAAAACAAATAAAAAGTCCTTTTAAGGACTGCAACCTTCCACGCCAGAGGAACCAGCAGCCTTCACCAACAACAGACACCACCAGAGGAGACAGGTCCTTCAAAGGACTGCAGCCAATCAAGCCAGACGAGCCAGGAGCCTGCACCAACAAAGAAAACCACAAGAGGAAACATGCACAAAGGACAGCCGCCGACCGATCCCACTGATGCGTCACAGACACAAACGCTACATAACCAGTCCGAGATAGGACTCACAAGACAAGAATTAGGGTGAATAAACCCACAAAAACCACGTACCTCAACAATAACCACGGCTGATGAAGCAGGTTAGACGAGGACGAATTTGGAATTTTAGTTTTTGAATTGGAATCGGAATCGGAATGGACAAGAAGAAGTGTACATGCTCCCTAATACTGAGTTCAATCCTGCAATAAAGTGCTATAGAAGAAGTGGACAAGAAGAAGTGTACATGCTCCCTAATACTGAGTTCAATCCTGCAATAAAGGGCTATAGAAGAAGTGGACAAGAAGAAGTGTACATGCTCCCTAATACTGAGTTCAATCCTGCAATAAAGGGCTATAGAAGAAGTGGACAAGAAGAAGTGTACATGCTCCCTAATACTGAGTTCAATCCTGCAATAAAGGGCTACAGAAGAAGTGGACAACAAGAAGTGTACATGCTCCCTAATACTGAGTTCAATCCTGCAATAAAGGGCTAAAGAAGAAGTGGACAACAAGAAGTGTACGTGCTCCCTAATACTGAGTTCACTCCTGCAATAAAGGGCTATAGAATAAGTGGACGACAAGAAGTGTACATTCTCGCTAATACTGAGTTCAATCCTGCAATAAAGGGCTATAGAAGAAGTGGACGACAAGACGTGTACATGCTCCCTAATACTGAGTTCAATCCTGCAATAAAGGGCTACACAAGAAGTGGACGACAAGACGTGTACATGCTCCCTAATACTGAGTTCAATCCTGCAATAAAGGGCTACACAAGAAGTGGACGACAAGACGTGTACATGCTCCCTAATACTGAGTTCAATCCTGGGATAAAGTGCTATAGAAGAAATGGACAACAAGAAGTGTACATGCTCCCTAATACTGAGTTCAATCCGGCAATAAAGGGCTACACAAGAGGTGGACGACAAGACGTGTACGTGCTCCCTAATACTGAGTTCAATCCTGGGATAAAGTGCTATAGAAGAAATGGACGACAAGAAGTGTATATGCTCCCTAATACTGAGTTCAATCCTGGGATAGAGTGCTATAGAAGAAATGGACGACAAGAAGTGTACATGCTCCCTAATACTGAGTTCAATCCTGGGATAAAGTGCTATAGAAAAAACGGACAACAAGAAGTGTACATGCTCCCTAATACTGAGTTCAATTCTGGGATAAAGTGCTATAGAAGAAATGGACAACAAGAAGTGTACATGCTCCCTAATACTGAGTTCAATCCTGGGATAAAGTGTTATAGAAGAAATGGACAACAAGAAGTGTACATGCTCCCTAATACTGAGTTCAATCCTGCAATAAAGGGCTACAGAAGAAGTGGACGACAAGAAGTGTACATTCTCGCTAATACTGAGTTCAATCCTGCAATAAAGGGCTATAGAAGAAGTGGACGACAAGACGTGTACATGCTCCCTAATACTGAGTTCAATCCTGCAATAAAGGGCTACACAAGAAGTGGACGACAAGACGTGTACATGCTCCCTAATACTGAGTTCAATCCTGCAATAAAGGGCTACACAAGAAGTGGACGACAAGACGTGTACATGCTCCCTAATACTGAGTTCAATCCTGGGATAAAGTGCTATAGAAGAAATGGACAACAAGAAGTGTACATGCTCCCTAATACTGAGTTCAATCCGGCAATAAAGGGCTACACAAGAGGTGGACGACAAGACGTGTACGTGCTCCCTAATACTGAGTTCAATCCTGGGATAAAGTGCTATAGAAGAAATGGACGACAAGAAGTGTATATGCTCCCTAATACTGAGTTCAATCCTGGGATAGAGTGCTATAGAAGAAATGGACGACAAGAAGTGTACATGCTCCCTAATACTGAGTTCAATCCTGGGATAAAGTGCTATAGAAAAAACGGACAACAAGAAGTGTACATGCTCCCTAATACTGAGTTCAATTCTGGGATAAAGTGCTATAGAAGAAATGGACAACAAGAAGTGTACATGCTCCCTAATACTGAGTTCAATCCTGCAATAAAGGGCTATAGAATAAGTGGACAACAAGACGTGTACATGCTCCCTAATACTGAGTTCAATCCTGCAATAAAGTGCTATAGAAGAAGTGGACAAGAAGAAGTGTACATGCTCCCTAATACTGAGTTCAATCCTGCAATAAAGGGCTATAGAAGAAGTGGACAAGAAGAAGTGTACATGCTCCCTAATACTGAGTTCAATCCTGCAATAAAGGGCTATAGAAGAAGTGGACAAGAAGAAGTGTACATGCTCCCTAATACTGAGTTCAATCCTGCAATAAAGGGCTACAGAAGAAGTGGACAACAAGAAGTGTACATGCTCCCTAATACTGAGTTCAATCCTGCAATAAAGAGCTAAAGAAGAAGTGGACAACAAGAAGTGTACGTGCTCCCTAATACTGAGTTCACTCCTGCAATAAAGGGCTATAGAATAAGTGGACGACAAGAAGTGTACATTCTCGCTAATACTGAGTTCAATCCTGCAATAAAGGGCTATAGAAGAAGTGGACGACAAGACGTGTACATGCTCCCTAATACTGAGTTCAATCCTGCAATAAAGGGCTACACAAGAAGTGGACGACAAGACGTGTACATGCTCCCTAATACTGAGTTCAATCCTGCAATAAAGGGCTACACAAGAAGTGGACGACAAGACGTGTACATGCTCCCTAATACTGAGTTCAATCCTGGGATAAAGTGCTATAGAAGAAATGGACAACAAGAAGTGTACATGCTCCCTAATACTGAGTTCAATCCGGCAATAAAGGGCTACACAAGAGGTGGACGACAAGACGTGTACGTGCTCCCTAATACTGAGTTCAATCCTGGGATAAAGTGCTATAGAAGAAATGGACGACAAGAAGTGTATATGCTCCCTAATACTGAGTTCAATCCTGGGATAGAGTGCTATAGAAGAAATGGACGACAAGAAGTGTACATGCTCCCTAATACTGAGTTCAATCCTGGGATAAAGTGCTATAGAAAAAACGGACAACAAGAAGTGTACATGCTCCCTAATACTGAGTTCAATTCTGGGATAAAGTGCTATAGAAGAAATGGACAACAAGAAGTGTACATGCTCCCTAATACTGAGTTCAATCCTGGGATAAAGTGTTATAGAAGAAATGGACAACAAGAAGTGTACATGCTCCCTAATACTGAGTTCAATCCTGCAATAAAGGGCTACAGAAGAAGTGGACAACAAGAAGTGTACATGCTCCCTAATACTGAGTTCAATCCTGCAATAAAGGGCTAAAGAAGAAGTGGACAACAAGAATTGTACGTGCTCCCTAATACTGAGTTCACTCCTGCAATAAAGGGCTATAGAATAAGTGGACGACAAGAAGTGTACATTCTCGCTAATACTGAGTTCAATCCTGCAATAAAGGGCTATAGAAGAAGTGGACGACAAGACGTGTACATGCTCCCTAATACTGAGTTCAATCCTGCAATAAAGGGCTACACAAGAAGTGGACGACAAGACGTGTACATGCTCCCTAATACTGAGTTCAATCCTGCAATAAAGGGCTACACAAGAAGTGGACGACAAGACGTGTACATGCTCCCTAATACTGAGTTCAATCCTGGGATAAAGTGCTATAGAAGAAATGGACAACAAGAAGTGTACATGCTCCCTAATACTGAGTTCAATCCGGCAATAAAGGGCTACACAAGAGGTGGACGACAAGACGTGTACGTGCTCCCTAATACTGAGTTCAATCCTGGGATAAAGTGCTATAGAAGAAATGGACGACAAGAAGTGTATATGCTCCCTAATACTGAGTTCAATCCTGGGATAGAGTGCTATAGAAGAAATGGACGACAAGAAGTGTACATGCTCCCTAATACTGAGTTCAATCCTGGGATAAAGTGCTATAGAAAAAACGGACAACAAGAAGTGTACATGCTCCCTAATACTGAGTTCAATTCTGGGATAAAGTGCTATAGAAGAAATGGACAACAAGAAGTGTACATGCTCCCTAATACTGAGTTCAATCCTGGGATAAAGTGTTATAGAAGAAATGGACAACAAGAAGTGTACATGCTCCCTAATACTGAGTTCAATCCGGCAATAAAGGGCTATAGAATAAGTGGACAACAAGACGTGTACATGCTCCCTAATACTGAGTTCAAGCCTGGGTAACACCAGGGTAGAATTTGTTGCTACAATTCTGGCTCAGAATATTTCTTAACATACCGTGGATCAAGAATAGAAAAACACACTCACATTCTCTCTACTAGATCGGAAGTTCGAAGAAAACAGGCTCATACATAGTATGATGTCTTCGACACCGAGTTACTAGCAGAAAGCGAGCAAGAGTTACAAAACCTAGTGGAACAAGTAAACAGGCATAGTGCAAAATGTGGCTTATATATTAACATCCTAAAAACGTGAGTGGCACCTTGCCGTCTTGACAGACGAAAGTACGTAGATTGGAATTTGGCCAAAATTCCATCGCACAATGCCTGGGCATAGCTTCTGAGAACATGTGTCGCCCAAGCAGCATGTCCCTATCTCGGCCTTGCCTTGTTTACTCCAGAGGAAAGGATAACCAGTACGTCTGGAACAAGGTAGGCTGCAGACGTTGGCGCCTCAGCATCAAACCTCCGAGAGCAGGGGGTGAATCTCGCCTCCAAGACTAGAAGGCAACGGGTGGCCAGACCCTCACATCCGTGGGATTTGACTTAGAGGCGTTCAGCCATATCCCGCAGCTGAGGGTCTCAAATCAAGTGTCTGGACCTGTATGAGCGTGCACACCTGTCATTCGTAAGTGTCCGGATCAATGTAAGCGTGTACTACTGTCAGACTCCTCTCCTGAGTCTGTGCGGATCCCTCGACCAACGAGAATCGGCCCGCCGGAGATATTGCTCGTCTGTTGCGAACAAACCTCCCCGCCTGACACTGTGTGGATTCTGCGACCAGAGAGAATAGGCCCACCAGAGATATTGCTCGTCGGTTGCGAACAAATCAATAAGTAAGGTCCGACTTTGTGAAGACGCTTGAAGGGTGTAGCATAGGTGGGCGCGCAAGCGCCATTGAAATAACATCCTAAACACGAAAACTATGATAATTAGCAATGGAAAGGAAAGGCCATCAGTGAACATCACAGTAAACGGGGAGAGAATAGAACAAGCAACAAGTTTCTCCTATCTTGGACATGTAATAACAGACGATGGCAGAAGTGACATAGAAATCATAAAGAGAATAGGAATGGCCAAAAATGATTTCAACAGCATGAAATCAGCATTAACATCTAGAGAGATTAACAACGCATTAAAAATGAGAGTTGTCAAATGTTACGTATATTCAACACTATTGTATGGCCCGGAAGCCTGGATACACACGAACCTAGAAAATCGAATAGATGAACTGGGTATGTGGATAAATAGAAGAATATGTCGTATTTCATGGAAACAGAAACTATCAAAATATAGAGGTTCTGGAAAAACTGGGAATTAAAAGAGAGTTGATGAAAGAGATTTAAAAAAATGAGGCAAGTGACATATTTCGGTCACGTTAAAAGGCATAACGCTCTTATAAAAACCATACTGGGTGGCAAGGTTGAGGGCAAGCGAGGGAGAGGTAGACAACGATACAAGTGCTTTTTGCCTGGTCAGAGAACTTTCTTTTTTAGCTATGAAATCTTTTCTTAACTCCGAATTGATCGGATATTGAGCATTTATGTCTGAAAGTGTGGTCGTGAAGTGTCGTTCCAGATTAAATATTTTTGTAACAGAAACACCAGGCTTGTCCATGGGATGTGTTTTTCTGTCCCATCCCATGGTAATTTATGCCTGTCTCATCCCATCCCATGGGATTCCATAATATTAATATGAATATAGTTCAAATAAAATTATGAAATTTATGAAATTCTAGGTTTAGTGTCTACTAAATAGGACTATGTGTACAAAGAGACATGTAAAACAACAGAATTTATTAGCTTTAATATTCAAGATATTTTTTTTTTTTAAAGTTTAAACTAAATATGACAATTTAGTGTCATTCTGACTGACACTCATTCTGTTTCTGGGTCACTCTGCTCATTCAGCACATTATCAATTTCCTACTGATCGACTGTTTCCAATAATTCAATTAATCCAGGCAATCCCTGAACCATTTCCACAATTCTCATCTTACATGCAAATCTGATATTTATTTTTATTTTTTTTTTTTTTTTGGGGGGGGGGGGGGGGAATATCCTTTACAGGACATCGCTGTCAACACCAGCATCTTTCAGCTGTATGTTGATTTCTTGGCAAGATTACACTCAGTAGTTAGCCATTGCTTTCTGAGCGGCCGGCTCACATACCTCGTAAGTTACCGATGCGATTCGAACCACTGCTGATTCTCACCGTTATCACGTTACCGACGAGAGTATACGAGATTACGGAGAAAAGTCATAACCTCTAAGCCACGAAGCCGGAAAATCTGATATACACAGAGTTTATAACGAGAGCTGGTAACATCCGTTTTCGTAACTTACTCAACAACAATCCAGCTGCACTAAATAAGCGCTCTGCTGCTGCTGATGACTCTTTTTTTCTAATTTTTTTCCGCATATCCTATTTATAAGACATCGCTGTCAGCACCAGCATTTTACCGCTGTTGTTGATATCTTGGCAAGATTACGCCCAGTAGTTTGCCATTGCTTTCTGAGCGACCGTTTCACATACCCCCGTAAGTAACCAACTGTTATGGCCAAAACAATTTTCGCACTTGCTTTTAGCAGTGGAAACCTATGTTCATTTTCCCAATAGTTTAATGGTTGTGAAGTTGGTTGCCGTAATTTTTTAAACATAGTGACTTCATCCTCAAGGCATTTGTTTCTGGGGTCATCAGAATTAAGTGTTTTGTTTGGTGGAGGATCAAAATCACTTTTCGTCTTTTGTTCTACAATTCATGCTACTTCTTCTTCTGCGTACATCCAGAGTTTTTTTTCCTGGATGTGACTGCGTTGTGCCTGTTTACAGCAAAGCTGCGTTCCTGCGCCATTAGGACGACACATCCGACTTCTGTGGGCATTTGTTGACCGGGTTAACCATCCCGTATTCCTGCTACTTTACATACAGCAGATGATTCAGAAGAAAGATTTAAATCCTTGCAGATTGAAATAACAGTTGGAACAACAGACTTAGAAAAAGCGATCCAATCATTGGCCCACTTATTGGTGTCCACATTCCCTTTCTTCTTAGTAACAATTGACTTAACTATGTCTTCTATTTTTGCTGGCGACGCATCAAAATGTAATCTTATATAATAAAATGCTATGTATATTTATTTATTTATCCGGTGTCCCACCACAAGATAAAGAATAGATACAAATGTATACAGAAAAAAAGAAAGATAAAAGGCTTTAAAACGGTAAAAAAAAAAATAAAAAAAATTAAGGGTAGCTCTGATGTAGATCAAGTTGCTATGACATGGCTACTGTCCTATGCTGTCCCATGGGTACAAATGTGTGCTGTCCCATCCCATCCCATGGGACCTTTCCCCTGGCCAAGCCTGAGAAACACAAAATCCGCAAATTAAGCAAACTGGTTTGCCACTACAGCTAGGCATAAACATAAATTTCTATGTCCAATCGTCGTTGAATTCACGACAAGCAACGTCTTCACATTTTCGCTTTTTACCATTGTTTAATTTTAGGTTTTCCGCACACATGTTCATAGACTTTAACGGTAAATTTTTATTTAAAAAAATAAATAAATCTAATTTCAACACAATACTACCGACTCTGCCAAACAATTGTAACAGACGGCAACATGGCACCTTGCGCACTCTGATTGGTCGACAAGGCTGGGATATGGGAACTTCATATAACTTTTCGTTGTGAATTGAACAGGCGCATTCGATAATATCTGAGCATACCAACCACAAGCAGAGTAAATTATTGCACGCTACCGGGGCGCTCTGAGTACATTTTTGAAATTATTAAAATATATTATATTAAATATCGAGGCCTCGCGTGCCACTGTCTGACAGCTTGCGGGCCACAAGTGGCCCGCGGGCTGTGGTTTGGGAATCTCTGTTCTACACCAAGGGGGCAGTCGTGGCTGAGAGGTTATACAGGCCGCCTCAGGCTCAGAAGGTACCTGGTTCGATTCAAACACATGGCTGGGCATTTATCCAATAACATTGGTATCTAATGATGTCGCATGTGCCCTTGATCTCTTGGGTAGTGAGATGGATACCTAGTCTACTCAGATGTGGGTAAAAGACAGGAGGTCCAGTGTGCAAGTTACATACGTGAAAAAAAAACCCTGGCTGTTGGGAATCGCACAGAACAGGCCATGAAGTTTATGCACTGGCAAAACTGTTAGGAAAGAAAATATACCCACGGGTAGATAGAGTCCACTATTTCGGATAGAGTCTGTCTAGGGGAATCACACTGTACACAATGTATGAGATAGTGTCCACTGTCTCGGGTAGAGTCTGTCTAGAGGAATCATACTTTTCACAATGTATGAGTCTATTATCTCGGATAGAGTCTGTCATGGGGAATCACACATTACGCAGAGTATGAAACATAGCCTACTATCTCGCGTAGAGTCTGTCTAGGGCTGTGGTTCTCAACCGGTGAGGACTTCCCCCCCCCCCACCCCAGGGGGGGGGGGGGGGGGGTTATGGTTTCCAGGGGGAAATAAGATTATTTTTTTATGGTTTCCAGGGGGAAATAAGATTATTTCAAGATCCCGTTAATACAAGAACCGATTACTTAATATTGTTTTTTACTCTATACTTTACGATTCTGTACTTCTCACCCTTCTGAAATTCATTTTATAACTTAAGTAGACCAGCAAATCACGTTTTATAGTTAGTTAGTAAATCGAGGTTCCAACTTTACGGCAACGGGTCGTCCCCATTATGCTCCGTTCCTGTGCCAGTGAATATCACACAAAATGCTCCCCACTGTCCAATGTGAAAAGTGGAATAGGCAGGAGTCTTGGCAATCCAACAGCCCGCACAGGTACACTGTGCATAATGCTGCTGCCAGAATGTCAACACAGAATTAATCCACGAAAACCACAGTTCATCGTTGATGAACTCGGCAGTCACCAGAAAAACCTCATTGACCCGGGTTTACTCACATGGCTCAGTCTTTTACCGCAGGGCGACCCGCCCAAAGTGTCGCATAAAGCACGAACTCCGCAGCTTCAGCCCCGACTCCCAGGAGTCTCCTGAAAAATGCACTCGTGAACCGAAAAGGCAAATGAGTCTATTCAGCAACAGCCGGTTGCCATTGTTCCGAACATGCAGGTCCCTGCACAGGACAGATGTAACAGCATTCCCCGCGAATTTCACAGCTCACAGTTTCGCCCACGCACTCACTCAGTAGCACAGCGACGGAACCATGTACTACCAGTCCAACATGAGGAAAATGCGATTGCAAACCGTAGCTGCAAGCATAAACACGCCACAGGCCTAAACGGTTCAACGCCTAACCGCCATATTGGCGACCGGAAGTCCAAATCCAATCACATTTTATGTAGACGTCTAGACTAGTTCTAGTATGTGTTATTAAATTTAGCTTCCATTTTTACGTATACTGTCAATGAAAAGGGGTGGGGGGGGGATTTATAGGGAGGAAATACGAAAGGGGGGGGGGGATGACGTTTTGAACATATAGTGAAGAGATGCATGGGCCAAAAAAAGGTTGAGAACCACTGGTCGAGGGAATTATACTTTACACAATGTATGCTGAATTTGGAATTGGAAAACTACTGACCAATAAAAAGATGTCAATTCCAGCGAGAAAATAAAGAGTGTTGAAGTACAACATAGAACCTGTACTTTTGTATGGATGTGAACAATGTACAATAAGCAAGACAAGCTGGATAACATTTAATGGCAGGGGAAATGTGGTTTCAAAAGAAAATGCAAAGAATACCATCAGCATGTCCTACTAGAAGCAGATGAAAATCGTAAAGTGATTAGAGAAATTAGACATGGACATTTTTGGACATGTTATGAGATGACATAAACTAGACAACTTAGTGACAAATGGCACGATTGATGGGAAAGGAATAAGGGTAAGCACAGAATTAAATACCTGGATGGCTTGGCCACATGGCATGGTCGAGATTGATTGATTGACTGAGTGAACTTTATTTTAAAAGGGTAACAAACTGGGAACGCAGGCCCATCTTACATTCGGCTCTTCCAATCACTCATCTTTCATTCATCAGTAGTGCATGATGCATAGGGGGGAAAATAACATTGTCAAATGAATATTGTAAACATAAACAATGCGTATTACAACGTTATGAGACACATCCCCCACCCACCACACCCCAACCCCCACACATCCAACCACCCAGCCCTAGGCATAATACATTCCTCCACCCACCCATCCCCACATAAACATTCAACCCACCCACACATCCTCCGCCCACACCTCCCCCACCCACCCACATCTCCCCCAAAACACACACATACCCGCATGCATACATCCCCACACACACACATCCCTGCCCGCCCACCCACACATCCCTCATTCACCCTTAAACATCTCCCACCCACATATCCATCCCCCACCCAACCACCCCCACTCCTCCGACACCCATTCCACACACACACATCCCCCAACCCACACCCCCTATACCCCTACACTCACATATAAACCACCCACACACACATCCCCTACCCACCCATCCACCTACATACCCACCACCCACCAACACCCACATACCGCCACCAGCCAAAACATCCCTCACCTACAAACACATCCCTGACTCCCCCACACACACACTCAGGCACACATACATGCCCCCACCACCCAACCATCCTCCACCCACACACCATCCCCCAGCCCACATACATGCACCCACCATACATCATCCACCCACCCACACCCCCCCCCCCCCAACCATCCAACCAAACACACATCCCCCAATGACAAACACAGCTCCCTACCAACCCACACATTCTGCAGCCACACATACCCCCCTCGACCCTCACAAATCCCTCCCCCAAGCACCTATCACCACCCACATACATATCCACCACCTACACACATCTCCCACCCACCCACACATTCCTCTATCCATCCACACATCTCCCATCCACACACACCCTGACCTAAACATTCATCCCCTACCACCTACCCCCACATACACATGTCGCCCACCCACCACCCATAAACACATCCCCCACACATCTTCCAACCCACACATAACGACCATACCCCTACACACACCCCATACATCCACCCACACGACCCCCACACACACCCCATACATCCCCTGCCCAAACCCACCCAAACACACAATCAATCACCCACCCACACATCCCCCCATACTCCCACAAAATCCCTGACCACCCACCCATCGCCCACACATCTCCCTTCCATATACACATACCCCCACACCCATCCCCCAACCCAAACACACATACATCCACCACACACACATCACCCACCCACCCACCCTTCCACACATCCCCACCCACCAACACAAACACAATCTCTCACCCACACACACACCCACCGATCGATGGATGTTTTTAAGTTTTTGGGCCCTACGGGCCCAAAACTAAAAAAACATCCATCGATCAGTCTAGCAGTCCACCGAACACTAAACCGGAAAATGATTGCTGGACCGATGCAAATTAGGCTCGAAGGGATTCTTCGATGTTTGCGGTGAATTAAAATTGAAGTACCTTAGAAAATCAGGTGGTAGTAAAAATGATATGAAAGATGGGATACAGAAAAATATGGAATAGCATGTCATGGAGCTGATCCACGACTCTGGTGATGGTGTAAGATGATGAAACATGTACACCCACGCTTATCAGCATGGTACATGATGATGCTGAATTTGAAGACACTGACCTGTGAGGTCCATAACTAGGTGTGAGCAAGAGGAAACAAAGAAGAAGAGGAATTCTACACCAAGTGAATTGCCAGATATTGTTTGGGTACTTGACATATAACAGACTTTTACTCAGATAACTTCTATGAACGTATATGTAGTGAGGAAATTAACAGTTTTGTTATATGTGTGTACATAATGAAACAAGATTTTGAGATGGAAAAGTTACATGTTGGTGAATGCTTCCTTCTAGATGACAACAAAAACAGCAACAAAACTGGCCTTCTGCACAGGTCATATTTAATTACTGCTGTAAAACAAAGTCACAATTTTTTGGACACGTTATATGAAGAAATAAACAAGAGAACTTAGTGACAACTAGCAAAACTGAGGGGAAGAGAATAAAGGGGAAGGCAGAGAAATAAATATATGGATGACTTGGCCAGGTAGCCTGGTCGAGACAAGATCACGGAGATGATCCACGACTCTGATAATTGTGTACAATGGCGAAACATGACCTCCCACACTTATCAGCATGGCACATTATGATAACGAAACACAAACACTGACTACATAATTATGTTATCATTTGTTTATTAAATTAATGATAAATGTTTTACAAAACATAACTTTATGGACACATTTTAATGTCATAGTTTGGTCATCTCCATGTGTGACAACTGCCCTCACACCCACATGCATCAACATGAAAGTCACATCAAACTGAGCACTATTATTTGTTTGCATAAAGATGTAACATTTAACAGTAACATAAGCAGACTTTAACTAAGGTAATTCCAAACAGATATAACAGTTCCATGTGCTCAGTCAAATGTACCCATTTGGATGGCTAATTTAGCCACTCCATCTAGCTTATCCACCTCTGTCAGCTGAACTCTCAATATGATAACCTCAGCCGCCCCATCTTGTTATGTCACTCTAACTAATTCAGGCATCCCATCTAGTTATGGCCACCTCAATTGCTAAACCAATCCATCGTGTTGATTCTCTCTGACTAGCTCAGCCATCTAATTTTTAGATCAGCCAGTTTGCCTAGTTAGCCACTGGAGCAGCCACCATAGACATCACAAGTAGCTGAGATACCTGTCTAGCTCAACCATCCCAGCTAGGTCTGCCATTCCCATCTACTCGGCACCATCCTTCTAGCACATTGAACATAGTTAGCTCAGCCATTCCAACTAGCTGAGTCTATTTAGTGTAGCTACTCCACTTAGCTCAGCCACTCCACCTAGTTCATCCATTCCACTTAGCTCAACCACTACACCTAGTTCATCCATTCCACTTAGCTCAGCAACTACACCTAGTTCATCCATTCCACTTAGCTCAGCCACTTCAATTAACTCAGCTACTCCATCTAGTCATCCATCTAGCTCAGCAATTCCACCCAGCTCAGCAATTCCACCCAGCACAGCCACGCCATGTAGCACAGACACTACCCTTTCTTGCTCAGCCACTTAAACTAACTAAGCCACTCCTTCTACCACAGCCACCCTAACTAACACAGCCACACTATCTAGTAGCTCTGTCACCCTGTCTACAAACTGTCACCCTGTGTACAAGCTCTGTCACCTTATCTAACCCTGTCACCCTATCTACTAGCTCTGTCACCCTGTCTACCTACTCTGTCACCCTATCTACAAACTCTGTCACGCTGTCTGCAAACTCCATCACCCTACCTAACTCTGTCACCCTATCTACTAGCTCTGTCACCCTGTCTACCTACTCTGTCACCCTATCTACAAACTCTGTCACCCTGTCTGCAAACTCCATCACCCTACCTAACTCTGTTACCCTATCTACTAGCCCTGTCACCATATCTACTAGCCCTGCCTCCCTGTCTACAAGCTCTGTCACCCTATCTACTAGCCCTGTCTCCCATCTACAAGCTCTATCACCATTTCTACTAGCTCTGTCACTCTATCTACTAGCCCTCTCATCCTATCTAAAAGCCCTATCATCCTATCTACTAGCCCTGTCACACTATCTACAAGCTCTGGCACTCTATCTACTAGCTCTTTCACCCTGTCTACAAGCTCTGCTACCTCGCTCGCTTTTTAAGCAACACTATCTACAAGCTCTGTCACCCTATTTAACTCTTGTCACCCTATCTACAAGCTCTGTCACCCTATTTAACTCTTGTCACCCTATCTACTATCTCTGTCACCCTTTCAACAAACTCAGTCTAGAACTGCCATCCTATCTAGATCAGTCGCCTAGATTATTTTAGCTACCTCATCTAGTTTTCTCTTCAACTAGCTTAGGTACAACAGCACTTGCCATTTATGACTGTTGCTGTCGCTTTAAAACCACTTCAGACTGCCACATAAAGTTCCTGCTATTCAATGAAAAGACAATGAGGAAGGATATCAAACATCTCACCTCATTACAGTAATGAAATTACTTTATCTTTAACACAGACTTGAAAATTATTTACAATACCCTGGTATATGAATCCTGAATGACAAAATAGCACCCCAAACAAAGTCAGAATACATACAAAGAGTGTCCTTAAGAGTGTCCTTATTTGCTTAAGACACAATAGCAAATTAAAGCAAGCAGAATATGTTGAAAAAACAACATAATATGGCAATCAATAAAAACAAGCATTATTTATATATAAAATACATTACCTTTTGACAAGGAAGCAGTAATGGCCTCCCTCAAGAAATTACAACAAGCATGCCAATTTTTTAAAATTAAATATAGCAATCAACAACACATTTTAAAAATGCACCGTATTTATGAGACTCTAAAATGTGTAGAGTATTTTCATTTTTATATATTGAATTATTATGTGTTTTTTTTTAATGATCCTTTTGAGTTTACGTTAACTATTCAAATTTAAAAGTTAATTGTATGGAATATATATGGAAAGAATATTTTAAAATTATGATGACTAAATGAAACAAAACTATTTTATATCTAGCGTTCCATTGTAAACTCTTAGAACTATCCCCCCCCCCCCCCTCAAACAATCACCCCTCATCCATGAAAAGTTAAAAGAATTTAAAATAAACACATAAATGACAATGGAAGACTTACAATTGCTGCAAATATGAAAGACAGAAAGGCATTTGAATGAGAGCAATTGCAAGCTAGTAGTGAAAACAAACCACAGACACCAAAAGTTGTCATGCAATTTCAGATCAGATTTTCAGATAATTGGGAATACTTAAAAACAAAACAAACAAGCAAGCATGTAGAGTGGGGCACAGATGATTGCATACTTCAAGGTCACCTGTATCACAAGTTCAACATTGAATCTTGATCTCCACCTGTATCACAAGTTCAACATTGAATCTTGATCTCCACCTGTATCACAAGTTCAACATTGAATCTTGATCTCCACCTGTATCACAAGTTCAACATTGAATCTTGATCTCCACCTGTATCACAAGTTCAACATTGAATCTTGATCTCCACCTGTATCACAAGTTCAACATTGAATCTTGATCTCCACCTGTATCACAAGTTCAACATTGAATCTTGATCTCCACCTGTATCACAAGTTCAACATTGAATCTTGATCTCCACCTGTATCACAAGTTCAACATTGAATCCGATCTTGATCTCCACCTGTATCACAAGTTCAACATTGAATCTTGATCCCCACTTGTATCACAAGTTCAACATTGAATCCGTTCTTGATCTCCACCTGTATCACAAATTCAACACTGAATCTTGATCCCCACTTGTATCACAAGTTCAACATTGAATCTTGATCTTTACCTGTATCACAAGTTCAACATTGAATCTTGATCTCCACCTGTATCACAAGTTCAACATTGAATCCGTTCTTGATCTCCACCTGTATCACAAATTCAACATTGAATCTTGATCCCCACTTGTATCACAAGTTCAACATTGAATCTTGATCTTTACCTGTATCACAAGTTCAACATTGAATCTTGATCTCCACCTGTATCACAAGTTCAACATTGAATCTTGATCCCCACTTGTATCACAAGTTCAACATTGAATCCATTCTTGATCTCCACCTGTATCACAAATTCAACATTGAATCTTGATCTCCACCTGTATCACAAGTTCAACATTGAATCTTGATCTTTACCTGTATCACAAGTTCAACATTGAATCTGTTCTTAATCTCCACCTGTATCACAAGTTCAACATTCAATCCATTCTTGATCTCCACCTGTATCACATGTTCAACATTGAATCCGTTCTTGATCTCAACATGTATCACAAGTTCAACATTGAATCCATTCTTGATCTCCACCTGTATCACAAGTTCAACATTGAATATGTTCTTGATCTCCACTTGTATCACAAGTTCAACATTGAATATGTTCTTGATCTCAACATGTATCACAAGTTCAACATTGAATCCATTCTTGATCTCCACCTGTATCACAAGTTCAACATTGAATATGTTCTTGATCTCCACTTGTATCACAAGTTCAACATTGAATATGTTCTTGATCTCAACATGTATCACAAGTTCAACATTGAATCCATTCTTGATCTCCACTTGTATCACAAGTTGAACATTGAATATGTTCTTGATCTCCACCTGTATCACAAGTTCAACATTGAATATGTTCTTGATCTCCACCTGTATCACAAGTTCAACGTTGAATATGTTCTTGATCTCCACCTGTATCACAAGTTCAACATTGAATATGTTCTTGATCTCAACATGTATCACAAGTTCAACATTGAATCCATTCTTGATCTCCACCTGTATCACAACTTCTGGGTTAACAATCCGACTTGACCAGTGAGTATATTTCACAGGAGTTTGATCTCATCTGAATTCTCTGACCTTAAAGCAACCTCAGTTGAAGACAAAAGTTAGTTGCATATCTTTTACAGGACATACAGTCAACCCCAGCATTTTTTGACTGTTGTGATTCCTTGGACTGCCAAAGTAACTAACAATGAATGCCTGAAAGAGGCTAATGAAACTTGAACATTATATACAACAATAAGAAAGAGACAACCAGCTTTTTTTGGTCATGTGATGAGAAGAAAGGCGTTGGAGAACATCGTGACAACTGGAAAGATTGAGGGGAAGAGAGGCAGAGGCAGACCATGAGAAATGATGCTGGACGGATTGTGATGGTGGCATGGAGGAATATCAATGGCAGAGTTGATCCAGAAAACCAAAGACTGAGATCTGTGGAGAGTCATGAACGCCTCGCCAGTCGGCATGGCACTTGATGATGATGATGATGATGTGATTTCTTGGCATATTTACGTTCAGTAGTTTGCCATTGCTTTCTGAATGAGCGGCACATATACCATTGTATGAAAACCAATGCAAGCCAGTGTGCTGCCATATCGCCAGCAGCTGTGTTTCGAGCGTGATACATGGTATTAGGAATTGCATTCATAACCCCTTGGCGACAGGGCCAGCAATAAAGACAAACTATATGAACTGGAGAACTTGGTGACAACTGGCAAAATCACAGGAAGAGACCAAGGGGAAGACTGAGAAGTAATTACCTGGATGGCTTGGCCACATGGCATGGTTGAGACAGAAACACGGAGCTGATCCACGACTCTGGTGATCAAGTGAGATACAAAACATGACCGCCCACGCTTATCGGCATGCACATGATGGATGGATGGATATGGAGATCTCAATGCACTCAACATCACATAGGGGTGGATATCTTAAACTGACAGGAAGTCTTAGAAAGACTGTAAGAAGAAAATATGATTTATAAGAAGAACTGTCACGCAGCAGCAGGAACAGGAGTTACTGTCGTGATGAACATAGTACACAACATGGTCTTGTACACACCATGGGCTTGTACACAACATGGTCACGACAGTGTCATTTACAATTGTTTGTGTTCAGAGAAAGCCTGTAAATCCATGGAGACATAGTTACAGAGTGGTTAGAGCACTCACTTGATGGGCAGGTGGTCCTGGATTTAAATCCCCTTTGTATTAGGTATTTTCTTGGTTTCATAGACCTTTGTTCACATACCACATATTACTACTTTATCACAGCCACATAAAACACATACCAGCACACTTGTGATTGTCTGATCTGTGTTTCTCACTCATCTTCTATGCAGGATATTTATAATATTGGGATCTTCTACACTGGGCAAACAAAGACACATCTTTCTTAACTGCCTTGCCAACTGACGTGGTTGATCATGCTTTTTCACATCTCCCATCTCATATACAATGCATCATTTAGTGTGCAGATGTTTTCCATTCTATGATGAAAGATGGTCATTTATTTGTTTTCCAATTATCTAACCAGTGTTAGAGTGTTCCCGTGTTTCACTTCTCTTTTTTTCTCTCTTCGCGTTTTTTTTTTTTCATGCCCAAGCAATGTATTGATTTGCCAAGCTATCTTTGGAATTTCTCTCTACCGCAGGGTGTAGAAGAAATAAGATCCAGCCATATTGAACATTGTTTTTTTTTATAGCCTATACTGTCCTCAACTCTTCTCTTTAATCAAGCGGCATAGAGGAAATTGACCCTTTGATCATCTACAAATGGCAAAACATGCACATACATCTGCAATGCTCATTATATTTGCCACACTGTCTCTATCTTTCTCTGTCATCCTAGAGTGTAAATCAAACAGACTTGTAATCATCTATAGATGGCAGGGCACACAGATGCTGCCCTCACAATCATGCTCAATCATCTACAGATGGCACCTCTTGTGATTAGGTCAACAAGCTAAAAATGTGACATACTGACCTCTATCTGGTAGGCCAACAATCCCTGTAAGAATTATGCTGTCAGGTATTTGCGTTAGTCATCGCTCATTTCAAGTCCAGTAAAGAATCAAATTAAGTCATAGGCACATATTGACAATACATGAACGTTTATACACACAATGATAATACATCAACTCCTATAAACACTGACAATACCTGACATGAACTATGACACTGACTTCTCTATATGACACTGACTTCTCTATATGATACTGACTTCTCTATATGACACTGACTTCTCTATATGACACTGACTTCTCTATATGACACTTCCAAATGAGAGTCAAGTATCATCTGCTTAGTCTAGTCATGGTAATCACTTGTCATCGTAATTGAGCTTAGCTGAAACTATATCAAGGAGCAGCTGTAGCATATTGGCTAGATGTTTGCCTGTTGGCCCTGTGGTAATGGGTTCGAATTCACATAAAGTCACATTTTTTTAAAATTGACGGGCTGCCCTGATGACTCAGCTTAAAATATGTACTAGAATATAGCTTGTGAAGTCAAGGTGGCCAGTGAGATACTGACCAGTGTCCATTGAGTGCCCATTGGTCAATAAATACATGGGTCCAGCACTGTATGTCCGATGCTTATTAAGGCACGTACAAGGCTCGTGTACTTTACTTGATTAAACTGTACCTGTACACTAGTCATGACATCTGTATTGAACTGTTACTTTGATTACATGGATGTCTTTGGTGTATTTTTATGGGATTAATTGCCATTGCCTGAATGATGAGTGACAAATAGAGTAGCCATGGTGGATCATACGATCAGTAGCTTGCACCTGTTTTACACAAGCAGTGTGAGGTCACCTATAGTATGATGGTTCACAAAGAATTAATTATCCAATCCACATTAGAGAACCAAATAATTGCTATGCTGTCCACTTCATAAACACTGAATCCCAACAGCGGACCGCATGGACATCAAGGATATAGAGCCTAAAGAATGAATTTATTATCTAAAGAAGAATTTATTATCTCTTCACCAGGCACTCACCGCTACTAAGATACAATATCAGTGTCCAAACAATATCCAGTTTATTGTCTTCCAATGCCAATCTCTCCATGGATGGGATTATCCATTAAATTTGCTCTATCTTTTCCCTTCACTTTCAGTTTATTACACTGATTCTTTCATTTTTGGTTTACTGTCACCATTTTTAGTTCTTATTGGCATGAACATTCTTTTATGCTTTTATTTATGTGCTGACATTGTATAGTAAACAGCAAAGGTAGCCCCATGTGTGATACGGCTGTTAGGGTACTAAGTGTTAGCCTTGACATATTCTAGACCATGAGACACAAAGTGGGATTTCCAGTAGTTTCCCATAAAATAATGATATTCCAATGTAGTTTGTCATGTTTTAAAATGTCACAGATGGCTACTGTCATTAACATGCTAATGTATTTAGAACAGTAATAACAAGGTTTAACAACATTAATGATATAATTATACAATGAAAAGATTTGGCACATCAACAGTTTACAGTCAGAAAAGGCAAACTTAAAAGGTATATTAAAAAACCAAATTATTACAAATATCTTTGGCATAGGAAATTTTCTGAAATTATCTGAAAAGTTATTCATTTATTTGAATTTGTTTTTTTTTTTGTGTTTTTTTTTTGGTTGCATTCGCTTGCTTTGAACTCAAGTGTAGTACCAGTGTCCCTCGCCATCTTCTGAACCCACTCTGACTTCTGAGGTACTTGTAATATACGTCCCCAACTCAAGGATGAGAAGTCAACATTTGAGACCACATGACTGGTGTAAGGGTAGAACCCACTAGCTCGGCATCAGCACAGTCAGTTTGGGAGCCAGTGCTCTTATCCATTTGACCATGTTGACTCCTTTTAAAATGTATTATTTAGTAATCATCATATAATAAAGTGTGTGTTCACTGCTGGTTTTTAAAGTAATTATTTAGACAAATTTATTTAAAATAATGAAATATTTAGTAATATTTATCTTTTATAAAATTATAAACGCTGACCTCCCAAGCCTCACAATAAATGGTGGAAATGTGAACAAAGAAAGCAGACTGAAGCACCAGGGAATCACTTGTGATAGAAGCCTGTCCTTTAGGGATCATGCTGATGTGGTGGTTATAAAGTGTCAGAAAGGGCTCAATGCTGGCAGCAAGGGACATGGGGCAGAAACTGCTAATCACACTTTTTTAGCACTTGGTTCATTTCAGTGGTTGAGTATGGACTAGGAATGCTCAGTCTGCTAGAGTCAGCTAGTGAAACTAGAGCGCATACAGAATGAACACATGAGGGTGATTCTGGGGTGTACAAGGGACACTCCAATAGTGTGTGTGTGATATATACTGGCGCTACCGACCATTGCAGACAGACTCAAGGTGTTGCAGGCACGGTAATACCTCAAGGTAGCTGTGGACAAGGAACACCTCCTGCATGATTTCCTGGATGCAGCAAAGAGCCACAGGCTGTTAAGAAGATGATCATGGATGGCTCAGGCAGAAGACACCATCAGGGAAGTGTGCCCACTTGAGAAGATTAGCAGAGGCAAGGAGTGGGTCAGAATGCCGAATAGAAGTTCAAACGTGTGTGGGGTTATAATCACTTGGGCCGTGAGTGTAGGGAGCAGTCAGCAGGCACTATGGAAGTAGAAATTCAGCAATTAATTCAGAACTACTCTCATCCTGTGGATGTGATTATCTATACTGATGGCTCTGTGTTAAGAGGGGGAAAAAAAACAGTACCTGGGGATACATAGCAAAAGCCAATGGCCAATGTTTGGTAAGGAAGAGCTTGGCATATGACACCACAACCTCATGTCTGAGAATGGAGGTGAAACGGTTACTGCAGCTTTCCCCTGGTTGGAGAACAAACTGTATACGCATGTTGTGATTGTGACTGATTCACAAAGCACGCTGACAAAGGTGAAGACTGGCATGCTTTGTGCTGAATGGTATGCATCAATTCAGAGGTCACAGGTTGTGAGCATTCGCTGGATCTTTTCTCCAGGGCACTCTGGTGAGGTTGGAAGTGAACAGGCAGACAGACTGGCTGGTGCTGCATCATTGAGGGGTGATTTGATGCATGAAAAGACAGATGTGGTGAAGGCCCTCTGGGAGTGCGTTAATAATGCAGACGAACAGATAGAGTATCATGGTCCAAAGAGAATGTGGCAGCAAAGGGTTGTCAGAGGATCTGGTCAACGTTCGTCACTCAGAGGTAAAACAAGATGGACATATCATCATATTGTAATCCATTAGCATTGGAACTCTCCGCTGGCTGTTAAAAATGATAACTGAGTGCTTATGGAATTGCCCTGAGTGCAATGATGTCGGTTCTTGACTCAACTCAACTCAACTCATTTATATAATAATATATTAATCTTGACTCGACTAAACTCAACTCATTTATATAATAATGTATTAATCTTGACTCCACTAAGCTCAACTCATTTATATAATAATGTGTTAATCATTCATCATGAAGGTGATATAATACTACTGGGTGGATTATGTAGATCTTAAAATGATGAACTTCTTGCTTGGGTAGCAAAGGGTGCCATGAGTCTACTCTGAGGGGAAATAGACTGATAACAAGTCAGGAAAATAGTTGGTATTAGTGACAACTAGTTACAGTAAGTTGGGAGAAAGACCGCTAAGAAATAGATGGTTAAATTGAAGAAACCAATCAGATAGCGAGCTCAGGCCACGTGAGGTAGTGGACGTGCGCGATCAGCGGCAGACAGAAATTTAATCTGCTGGGAACCACCGTCAAATCAACATCGCAGAAACGGTGTGCTATTATGAAGATGAAGACAGAGATTGAAAGTTAATATGAAAACCACGATCGACCATCGGGAGAAAGTGTTAACTAGTCGGCGAGATCATTGACACGGCAAGAAGATGGCCAGTACACACGCCGCCGCAACCAGACTATTGAGCATGTTACAGCGCAGTCCAGCTGTGTCGCTTGAGTGGGCCGCCAGCCATGTCATGACTCAGTACTGCAGGTTGTAAGTAGGTTGTTAGCAATATTGTGTAAAAGAATTACATTGCAACTTGCCTTGACGAGAGGCCGTGGAGTATAGCCAAGTCAGGCTAGTGGGTACGTGATACGACGGAATATGTCGACGTAATTAGCTGACTTGTTCTTTGATACGACGGAATATGTCGACGTAGCTAGCTGACTTGTTCTTAAAAGTAATAAGGTCATTTGTTTTGTATGCTCCACGCCTGTGACGCAGCTGGTTATTCATTGTGTTCTTGAGCTATTTAAGCATGACTGTCAGTGCAGCTACTCCATACCCCTGAAAGCACATTGACAGAGTGGTTTCACCAAACATCAGATAGCAAGACAAAAAGATACTCACTGGACAAAGAAACAGAGGGATGAATTTGAAGTTGGAGAAAAAAATACTGTCGTCAGCAAGCCTCTCATTGATCGACAAAGAGTTCTACTGCCACTATTACATATAAAGCTTGGCTTGATGAAACAATTTGTTACGGCATGAACAAAAATGTTACCTATTTTAATTAGTAATGCATAAAGTTTCCAGAATAGAGCATAGAGAAACTTAAAGCTGAAATTTTTGATGGACCTCAAATTAGAAAGTTAATAAACGATCCAAATGTTATTGATTCAATGAAGAAAACAGAGTCCACAGCCTGCTTATCATTTGTTTTAGTTGTGCAAACCTTTCTGGGTAACTTTAAAGCAGGCGATTATTCTGAATTAGTTGGAAACAGGCTGACGAGTTTTTGTAAACTTGGATGCAATATGAGCATGAGCATACAATTGCACTACCTCAATAACCACCTACATTTCTCTCGATCTTGGTGACTTTAGTGAGAAGCATGATGAAAGATGAAAGATTTCACCAAGATCTAAAAACAATGGAAGCGAGATACCAGTGACTTTGGAATGCCCACATGATGGCAGATTACTGTTAGTCCCTTAAGTGTGGCTGTCTGGGCATATCACATTCCAGGAAGTCCTCTAAAAGAAGCTTTTGGTGCACTGACTATAGATTTTTAAAATGCTAGTGATAAAATGTTAATACATTTTTGGTGTTTTATATGAAGGTAATAAATGCACTGTATACACAAAATACATTTCACAAGTACTTGGTAGCAGTGACCTGGACCGCTGAATGTTCTAACAATGTTGAACTGTGTCTGATTAAACTGTGGTACATGTTTTCCAATGGCAGCCGTGGTAGCGTAAAGGCTAGTCGACTGCCTGCCATCCCAACAGTCATGTGTTCAAACCCATATTGATGCAGATTTTTAACAAGTTAGATTGAGCTCCCAGGTCGACCCAGCATAATATGGGTAGCAGGAATGTCTTGGGAAGTTAAGCTGGCAGGTGTGATACTGACCACATCAGACCTGGAGTGCTGACTCATCTATACAAGTATGGGTCTAGCATTAAATACCCAACATGCCTTAAGGCACGTTAGAGAGCCCATTACTTTCTAAAATATCTGACACTGCATCCAGTGTTCACACAATGCAGCCAAGTTCTCTATTGAAGCTGGGCACATCATTTCTGTGGGACAGCAGTAGTGTGGTACTGTGGCATAGAATCAACCTCAAAATAACTAGCTAAGAGTATCTTGCATCTCACAATGACTTGCTGCCAGTAAAATAGATCTCACAAGGACTGGATAGCAGTGAACTGCACCACTCATGTCCTAACAATGTTGTTCATTAATATTTCTAACACCTGGTACAAAACTCCTTTGGTACAGCTGGTTCAAGGCATTGTGAACCACATTGGGCACATGATCGGACACCATTTTTTGGCCGATGACAATCCTGTCAAAGTTCTCCGGTCGGGACCAGGCAGCAGTGTATGTAGGGCCAGCACCACAAAATGATCTATTCAGAGAGATAGCCAGTACATATACATTAACATATTTAGTCATTTTATACCAATGGTTCCCAAAATGGGCAATACCACCCCTCCTAATGACAGTGGGCAGTGAGGTTTCAGTTTTGCAGTAGACTTAAAGCCATGGAAAAGATGTGTACTTCAACATACATGGGGAATCTAGTGATGTGGAATGTAATGTAGAGGGGTGGCAGCCTGATAAAAGTTTGGCAGCCATTGTTCTATAGCAAGTTATCATATTTAAATTTATTAATTAAAGAGCACTTGTCTTAGACCAATCACCATGAACATAAAAATCCTGTGTGCAAATGCTTGGCTAACTATTAACTAATAGATTCAAAACAAAATCATGCTGTATTGGATTTATATACATTTTCAATCAGAGATGTGCCTATAACATCAGCTGTCTTCTTCTTCTGTCCATTTTCTACTTTGGAGCAGAGACCTTCAACCAACTTATGCCAAGCTGTCCTATTTTCTGTTATTTGCTGCAGCTTCCTCCATGTCTTCTCCATATTATTCATTTCTTTCTCTAATTATCTCCTCCATGAGTTGTAAGGTTTCCCTTCATTTTTTTTTTTTTTGGTCCTGTGAATTCCAGAGAAAATACTGTCTAGTTATATTATTATCAGGTTATCTCAACGTGTGTGCTGTCAAGTGCCAGAATCTTTACCTCATCTCTTGATTCCCAGGAATCAGTCACGTTATCTCCCTAAGCTCCACTTTAGTGGTGCAGTTATATCATTTAGTTCTCCTACTCTGCACAGGCAGTAGTTCATGTTTGTAGTTTATAAGAAAGTGCTTTAGTCATTCTCCATGTTTCTGATCCCTAGAGCAGCTTCATGTCATGTTAGAACTATATATCCTCAGTCTCCTTCCACTTTTCATTTCTTTGACTTCCAAAAATGTCCTAGTACTTTGAAGGCTCCTATAATGATAGCTGTGGTTTTTCAAAATATGCATAAGGATTGTCATTGTCAGTAGTAGGTGAGTTAAATTACTGTTCCCTACATAGCCAGACCGAGAGTTTTCTTGACTGATTAAATCCTCACAACAATAAACAAATCACAATATGGCAACTGATTACTTCACGTCATCAAATAATTTCAATTCCCCCTGAGCACAGCATTTGGTCATATGAATAACATTAACTACACAGCAATATCTGCTGTAAGGACAAGACAAGATATGCCATCATATCTACCAGGTTACTGAATAGGTGACCTATTTAGTACAATGAATATCTGAGGACACTCCTACTGTCTTCATGAAGAAAGAAATAAAGCACAGCTAAATTGATTCTATATCTTCTTCTTCATACACCATTAGACATCAACATTGATATATTCACAGAAAACAGCAGTCAATTCAGCTTGCTGACATCTCCTTAGAATTTGTCTTCAAATGGGATGGGTGAAAGCTAAAATAGTTTTCTCCATTCTGCATATGTTGCACACTCCTGTAACATACGTTTGTCTGTTATTTTACCAGTTCAATCAATCAATCAATGATGTGCCATGCCGGTCATGACTCGCCATTTCACTCGATCACCAGAGTCGTGGATCAGCTCAGTGTTCCTGTCTCATTCATGCCATGTGGCCAAGCCATCCAGGTATTTTCCTCTCGGTCTTCCTCTTGGTCTGTTCCCTTCGATCTTACCAGTTGTCACTAAATTCTCCAATCCATTTCTTCTCATAACATGTCCAAAAAATTTTGACTGCCTACGTCTAATTTCTCTAATCAATTTACGATTTTCATTTGTCTCCTGTAGTACTTGGTCATTGGTTTTTCTGTCTGTCCATGGTATTCTTTGCATTTTCCTCAGAAACCACATTTCTACAGCCATCAGATATTTTTCAGCTTGACTGCTCATTGTCCAAGTTTCACATCTATACAAAAGAACAGGCTCTATGTATCCCCTCAACACTGTTTTTCTCGTTTAAATTGACATCTTTTTATTGGTCAGAATGTTTTTCATTTTGCTAAAGGCTACTTTCGCCATGGCGATTCTTGTTCTAATCTCTTCAAGGCATCTCCCTTCAGATGTTATGACTGTTCCGAGATAATTGTACCGATTCACTTGTTGAAGAATATTCCCATTTACTTGTATATTACATTGTGGTATTTCGTTCTTCCTAGTGACAACCATAATCTGTGTCTTTTTACAATTTAATTCTAACCCCAGTTGCTCACAGTGTACAACAACCGCAGCTACTAATTGTTGCAGATCCTGCGCATTGTCTGCAATCAACACTGTATCATCTGCATATCTAATGTTATTGATGTTTCGTCCTCCAGTTACACCGTCATATTCATCATTATCTCCTATCTTTAGTTTATTAAACATGTGGTATTTCAGCCTTCTGTGTCCTGTGCAGAGTCTTAAAATTATTACTTGATCTGCTTGGTGGAGTTGGTAGTATACATCATCTTTCTGGTGGCCTGGATGCTCTGATTCCCACTTGGTTCTATAATTGCTTCTTATAAATCTCTTGACCTCATCGTAGGTTATACCTATATCTGGCTGAGGTAGTCTTCCATCTTCCTTTCCCAATCTTTCAGACTTTTTATTGCCAGGCATACTGCAATGCAGCTAATTAAGTTGCTTTAATATATGTTGAACTATTTCTGTAGCATTCACAAATTTGTTATGCAGCAAAATATACTAGGCAATAAATTGTGTAGCAAAACATTTTAGTTTATTTCTTTGTTGAGAGCCTGATAAAGAAGTAAGAATGTCCCAGTAACGTAGCTAACAATTAGTTAATTCACTGTGACAGAACAGACGAGAATATTTCCTATGCATATGAAATGTGTCAATTAAAAAATATGGCATGACACAAGCAAATTTTCATTTCTAAGAATAGTCCAGATAAATACAGGACTGTGTAAACACATAACCTTCTCCCCAACTTCCCCCAAGAAAGTCAATTCTTGTTTTAAACAAACCACACACAAAAAACTTACGACATTTCATCCACCTCTGTAATATACAAAATCTGGCCAGCAGGATGCAGGGGCCATGGGCTCTTTATTATCATTTCCAGCTGAGACTCAGAAGCTTTCAGGGTATCCTGCAGACAATCGCAGTAAGCAAAGTTCAAGGTGCACAATTTTAATTAATCAAATCAGATGTCAACTAAAATATACCACATTCATTTTAGTCAAAAAAGTAAAACCTCTTTAATTGGTTTGTACTTTTTAAATGAAATGTGTTTTTTTTTACCACTTGATAAAACATCATAGGCTATTTGTCTAAATCACTGAAATTCTATTTATTTTCTCATAAAAAATAATTAACATGTATGAAATGACATTCAATACAGTCAAAAGAAAAACTTAGATTTTTCTGAACACAGGAAACTGAAAGGTAAAAGTCACACCAGAATTGGAATCAGTTGACATGTGAAGGGTTTTAGACATCATATAAATAATGTGCTGGCCATGGACAAACTACACCTGAAATTACGGACACACCTTTGGTTGAAATACGAAATAAATATACCTTTAGATGTTTTGTAATCCTGCAGTTAATAAGTTAAAGATATATTTTTTTAACGACTGTCAATCCATTTAAAGAAACATCATTGAAGCACAAACAATATAATTGATTAGTAAACTAAAATCCTAACTTCACTTTTATGTTAAAATACTCAAAGTAATTCAATATGGGTTATAATCTTAAATCAAACACAATGCAAACAGACGTAGGTGATTATTTTACTATACAAACAAGGAGGGAGGGATTATGTTACTATACAAACAAGGAGGGAGGGGTTTTAGAAACCAAGCCTGATCTGAAGATATATATTCATACACATAAGGTGTGTCTACAAAAGTGATGAATTGTTAATGTTCTGTTAACAACTTATCCAATCCAACATTATCCTCTTCAAAGTAGTTCCCTTGGGAAGCCACACCACACCGGAGACGTTGCTCTCAACCCTGGTAGCAGCTCTGGAAGTCTTCAACTGAAAGAGCCTTCAGCTGGTCTTTCATGGCCTGTTGAATACTGTCCAGAGTTTCAACATGATGATGTTTTAGATGGAATTTAAGCTTTGGCAAAAGGAAGAAGTCACACAGATTCATATCACGAAAGTATGGGAGGTTGCTGTACCATTGAAAACCCTTCTTATAATCACAGTTATGGCAGAGTGACAGGCAGTGCTGCCATGATGCAGTGCCTAAGAGGCCATAATCTGTGGCTGGACACAATTAACTTTTTCTGAGTCATTCAAGGATATTATATTAGTTTTCTGTGTAATTGTTTAAGGCAATCTGTGGGGCTGCGGGGTTGAATGTGTTGCACTTGAACTACTGGTGCTCTGATGGCGGGGTAGGGGGAGTGTTTCTTACGCAGGTCAGCTGACGTCAATGTTGACTTCCCGTTCAGACAGCAATGGCAAACTACTGAACGTACACTTGCCTAGAAAATAAACCTGGGGTTAGGGTTGATCGCAATGTGCTGCAAAGACTAAACAATATATTGTTTAACTGTTCGGCCTTGTGGCACTAATTCCTTATGAACAAGACTTGACCGGGTGGAAAAAGGTTTCATGACTTTTTAAGATACACCTTGCAAAAAATAAACAAAATTAAATAAAATTACAGACCAAGCTAGAAGATGTGAACACAAAGACACTACAAGCAGCCATATAATCACATAGAAAGCATACCCAGGTACTCATATATAAAGCAAAGTAAAAGTTTACATTTAAGAATACTAAGGAGATGCTGCTAGGTGGAGATTTTTGGTGACAAAAAAGGCGGTGATGTAGTCAAAAATATGATGACCACCAGAAGGAGCACATTTAAGAGGCTGCATAGATCTCAGAGCCAAACTGATCAGACTATAATCCCTTCACTATTTGAGGATTCAATCCAGACCACTGATTGTATGTCAGTGCATTAACCATCTCATCTTGTTCCTCTTTTATCTTACGATGTCGAGGAAAGCATAAACAGCGGGAGAGTGCTCATTTATCAGCTTCATACATCGAGATTCCCATAAACTCTTTTAGTCCCTCTGTCCATGGTTTACGTGGCCAGCCTCTTCTTCAGGTTCCATTTGGTCTGTACATCATTGCTTGTTGTGGTATACTGTTAGTTGGTAGCCTAGTTATCACCTAGCATTAACCATAAATGTATATACAAAAGTAATGGAACGTTTTACACACCTGTTGGCACATTTATATCTGTATACAGTCAAGTTATAGTTATAATGTAGGAAACATTTTATATCAGCCACATCAAGCATGTAGCAACTTGTCCCAACACTGCTTAATTTGTGCTTCTATTTAGCTAGTAGTGTTCATTTGTCTGCTGACCCAGTGGTCACATATTCAAATCATCATTTAGTCAGATTTGTATTAAAAAATTAACATGGGCTCCTAGATTGAGCCAGCCTAAAATGAGTACCACTAGGAAATGTGCTGAGAAGTAAAGGTGGTCAACAAGATATTGACCACATCATGTCTTGAGTATCAATTGGTCTATAAGAAATAATTGCTAGTATCATATGATACAAGCAGTATAAAAGGGGTTACTACAGTCATCATAGAAATGATCATTAAATCTTATTTCCAATGACATTACCCAGAAATTCTCAGATAAGAATTCTGAGAATTCTGATTACTGAACTCTGTACCTTAAGCATAGCAAAGCAATGGTGAGCCCTTTTGAAATCCCACCCCATTTGCAACCCAAGCCACAGACAACAGGCTTTTACCAGGATCTCCAGACCCCAACTAGCAGCTCATGACCAGAGTTATTCTAATTTAATCATCTGAATGTCTCAGAACTGGAGTTACAGAGTGAAAACAGAATGTCAGGATATGCAATCTCCAGACTGGTATGAAGTCTCTGAACATGTCACACCTCCATTCCAGATTTGTGACATGCTCATAAATGTACCCTTGGGAAGATGTGGTAGTTTCCCTTTGGCTTCCACATTAAAGCAGAATCAGATGATTATATTTTTAAAATTTTGTTAGTTAAATTAGTTTTACACATTCAATGGGCACTCTGGCACTAAGCGGGATCAAGAGAACTATTGTTATTTAACTAGTAATTTTATAAACAAGTTTATTTATTTTGTATTGTGTCTCTTTCCTCTTGATATTTTTAACCTGTGACTGTTTTAATGAATGGTTACTCTACCATTAAAAAGAATAGCATAAATAAGCCACAGTTAGTAAAGGCATGCAAGAAAAATTAGACACAAAATAAGAAAAACAGATACATAACATCAAACACCAGCTTGCATTAAAAGAACAATACAAACACAACCTAGTTGCTGATACTACAATATTTTAAAAACCCATAAAGATCAGTAAGTAAAACATCTACCACAAGGATAAACAATTCTGGATTGTGCAATATCACAGTGATTGCTAAGTACTACACAGTCTTTAACTCACTGTCTACATGCCTTCCTTCTCTTACAAGCTAGAAGATCATCAGGCTACCAACCTATGCTGCCTTCTGTGTGAATTCCTTCTACATATGTTTGTCTTTTGCCAAAATTGTAGTTTCTTCCAGGGTTTTCTCTGTACATTTATTAACTCTTAAATAACGTGAGGATTTGGTGCAGTATATTTCTCTCTGGTTTTTATTTTGTTCTATTAATTAACAGTTTATTTCCACATTTTGTATTAAATTAAAGTTATACTATATGTGGTTTTAAAAAAAAATAGATATTACAATTTATAACCAGACAAAGTGGAAATAACTAATTTGGTAGAAGATATCACTTCTTCAGAACTAAGAAATCTTCTCGTTCTGCTGCTCTTTATCCCCCATTTTTCTTTTTTTTTGCATATCCTTTACAGGACATCGCTGTCAACACCAGCATCTTTCAGCTGTATGTTGATTTCTTGGCAAGATTACGCTCAGCAGTATGCCATTGCGTTTCTGAGCAGCCGGCTCACATACCCCGTAAGTTGCCGATGCGATTTGAACCACTGCTGATTCTCACCATCATCACGTCACCTACGAGAGTATATGAGATTAAGGAGAAAAGTCGCTAACCTATAAGCCACGAAGCCTTATCCCCCATTGGATAATGGAAATATCCAGCCCCAAACACTGCCTCAGTGTCAATATTACCCACAGCAAGTTGTGTATGTTGGGGTCTTCTTCCTCCCCAAACAATGCCTCAGTGTAAATATTACCCACAGCAAGTTGTGTATGTTGGGGTCTTCTTCCTCCCCAAACACTGTCTCAGTGTCAATATTACCCACAGCAAGTTGTGTATGTTGGGGTCATCTTCCTCCCCAAACACTGTCTCAGTGTCAATATTACCCACAGCAAGTTGTGTATGTTGGGGTCGTCTTCCTCCCCAAACACTGTCTCAGTGTCAATATTACCCACAGCAAGTTGTGTTTGTTGGGGTCGTCTTCCTCCCCAAACACTGCCTCAGTGTCAATATTACCCACAGCAAGTTGTGTATGTTGGGGTCGTCTTCCTCCCCAAACACTGCCTCAGTGTCAATATTACCCACAGCAAGTTGTGTATGTTGGGGTCGTCTTCCTCCCTAAACACTGCCTCAGTGTCAATATTACCCACAGCAAGTTGCGTTTGTTGGGGTTGTCTTCCTCCCCAAACACTGTCTCAGTGTCAATATTACCCACAGCAAGTTGTGTTTGTTGGGGTCATCTTCCTCCCCAAACACTGTCTCAGTGTCAATATTACCCACAGCAAGTTGTGTTTGTTGGGGTCATATTCCTCCCCACACAATGCCTCAGTGTCAATATTACCCACAGCAAGCTGTGTTTGTTGGGGTCATCTTCCTCCCCAAACACTGCTTCAGTGTCAATATTACCCACAGCAAGTTGTGTATGTTGGGGTCATCTTCCTCCCCAAACACTGCCTCAGTGTCAATATTACCCACAGCAAGTTGTGTATGTTGGGGTTGTCTTCCTCCCCAAACACTGCCTCAGTGTCAATATTACCCACAGCAAGTTGTGTTTGTTGGGGTCGTCTTCCTCCCCAAACACTGCCTCAGTGTCAATATTACCCACAGCAAGTTGTGTATGTTGGGGTCGTCTTCCTCCCCAAACACTGTCTCAGTGTCAATATTACCCACAGCAAGTTGTGTTTGTTGGGGTAGTCTTCCTCCCCAAACACTGCCTCAGTGTCAATATTACCCACAGCAAGTTGTGTTTGTTGGGGTCATCTTCCTCCCCAAACACTGCCTCAGTGTCAATATTACCCACAGCAAGTTGTGTATGTTGGGGTCGTCTTCCTCCCCAAACACTGTCTCAGTGTCAATATTACCCACAGCAAGTTGTGTATGTTGGGGTCGTCTTCCTCCCCAAACACTGTCTCAGTGTCAAAATTACCCACAGCAAGTTGTGTTTGTTGGGGTCGTCTTCCTCCCCAAACACTGCCTCAGTGTCAATATTACCCACAGCAAGTTGTGTATGTTGGGGTCGTCTTCCTCCCCAAACACTGTCTCAGTGTCAAAATTACCCACAGCAAGTTGTGTATGTTGGGGTCGTCTTCCTCCCCAAACACTGTCTCAGTGTCAATATTACCCACAGCAAGTTGTGTATGTTGGGGTCGTCTTCCTCCCCAAACACTGTCTCAGTGTCAATATTACCCACAGCAAGTTGTGTATGTTGGGGTCGTCTTCCTCCCCAAACACTGTCTCAGTGTCAATATTACCCACAGCAAGTTGTGTATGTTGGGGTCGTCTTCCTACCCAAACACTGTCTCAGTGTCAATATTACCCACAGCAAGTTGTGTATGTTGGGGTTGTCTTCCTCCCCAAACACTGCCTCAGTGTCAATATTACCCACAGCAAGTTGTGTATGTTGGGGTTGTCTTCCTCCCCAAACACTGCCTCAGTGTCAATATTACCCACAGCAAGTTGTGTATGTTGGGGTCGTCTTCCTCCCCAAACACTGTCTCAGTGTCAATATTACCCACAGCAAGTTGTGTATGTTGGGGTTGTCTTCCTCCCCAAACACTGCCTCAGTGTCAATATTACCCACAGCAAGTTGTGTATGTTGAGGTCGTCTTCCTCCCCAAACACTGCCTCAGTGTCAATATTACCCACAGCAAGTTGTGTATGTTGGGGTTGTCTTCCTACCCAAACACTGTCTCAGTGTCAATATTACCCCTCAGCAAGTTGTGTATGTTGGGGTCGTCTTCCTCCCCAAACACTGCCTCAGTGTCAATATTACCCACAGCAAGTTGTGTATGTTGGGGTCGTCTTCCTCCCCAAACACTGCCTCAGTGTCAATATTACCCACAGCAAGTTGTGTATGTTGGGGTCGTCTTCCTACCCAAACACTGTCTCAGTGTCAATATTACCCACAGCAAGTTGTGTATGTTGGGGTCGTCTTCCTCCCCAAACACTGCCTCAGTGTCAATATTACCCACAGCAAGTTGTGTATGTTGGGGTTGTCTTCCTCCCCAAACACTGCCTCAGTGTCAATATTACCCACAGCAAGTTGTGTATGTTGGGGTCGTCTTCCTCCCCAAACAGTCTCAGTGTCAATATTACCCACAGCAAGTTGTGTATGTTGGGGTCGTCTTCCTCCCCAAACACTGCCTCAGTGTCAATATTACCCACAGCAAGTTGTGTATGTTGGGGTCGTCTTCCTCCCCAAACACTGTCTCAGTGTCAATATTACCCACAGCAAGTTGTGTATGTTGGGGTCGTCTTCCTACCCAAACACTGTCTCAGTGTCAATATTACCCACAGCAAGTTGTGTTTGTTGGGGTCGTCTTCCTCCCCAAACACTGCCTCAGTGTCAATATTACCCACAGCAAGTTGTGTATGTTGGGGTCGTCTTCCTCCCCAAACACTGCCTCAGTGTCAATATTACCCACAGCAAGTTGTGTATGTTGGGGTCGTCTTCCTACCCAAACACTGTCTCAGTGTCAATATTACCCACAGCAAGTTGTGTATGTTGGGGTTGTCTTCCTCCCCAAACACTGCCTCAGTGTCAATATTACCCACAGCAAGTTGTGTATGTTGGGGTTGTCTTCCTCCCCAAACACTGCCTCAGTGTCAATATTACCCACAGCAAGTTGTGTATGTTGGGGTTGTCTTCCTACCCAAACACTGCCTCAGTGTCAATATTACCCACAGCAAGTTGTGTATGTTGGGGTTGTCTTCCTCCCCAAACACTGCCTCAGTGTCAATATTACCCACAGCAAGTTGTGTATGTTGGGGTCGTCTTCCTACCCAAACACTGCCTCAGTGTCAATATTGCCCACAGCAAGTTGTGTATGTTGGGGTCGTCTTCCTACCCAAACACTGTCTCAGTGTCAATATTACCCACAGCAAGTTGTGTATGTTGAGGTTGTCTTCCTCCCCAAACACTGCCTCAGTGTCAATATTACCCACAGCAAGTTGTGTATGTTGGGGTTGTCTTCCTCCCCAAACACTGCCTCAGTGTCAATATTACCCACAGCAAGTTGTGTATGTTGGGGTTGTCTTCCTACCCAAACACTGCCTCAGTGTCAATATTACCCACAGCAAGTTGTGTATGTTGGGGTCGTCTTCCTACCCAAACACTGTCTCAGTGTCAATATTACCCACAGCAAGTTGTGTATGTTGGGGTTGTCTTCCTCCCCAAACACTGCCTCAGTGTGAATATTACCCACAGCAAGTTCGTGTTTATTGGGGTCATCTTCCTCCCCAAACACTGCCTCAGTGTCAATATTACCCACAGCAAGTTGTGTATGTTGGGGTCATCTTCCTCCCCAAACACTGCCTCAGTGTCAATATTACCCACAGCAAGTTGTGTTTGTTGGGGTCATCTTCCTCCCCAAACACTGCCTCAGTGTCAATATTACCCACAGCAAGTTGTGTATGTTGGGGTTGTCTTCCTACCCAAACACTGCCTCTGTGTCAATATTACCCACAGCAAGTTGTGTTTATTGGGGTCATCTTCCTACCCAAACACTGCCTCAGTGTCAATATTACCCACAGCAAGTTGTGTATGTTGGGGTCATCTTCCTCCCCAAACACTGCCTCAGTGTCAATATTACCCACAGCAAGTTGTGTTTATTGGGGTCATCTTCCTCCCCAAACACTGCCTCAGTGTCAATATTACCCACAGCAAGTTGTGTATGTTGGGGTTGTCTTCCTACTCAAACACTGCCTCAGTGTCAATATTACCCACAGCAAGTTGTGTTTATTGGGGTCATCTTCCTACCCAAACACTGCCTCAGTGTCAATATTACCCACAGCAAGTTGTGTTTGTTGGGGTTGTCTTCCTACCCAAACACTGCCTCAGTGTCAATATTACCCACAGCAAGTTGTGTATGTTGGGGTTGTCTTCCTCCCCAAACACTGCCTCAGTGTCAATATTACCCACAGCAAGTTGTGTATGTTGGGATCTTTTTCCTCTGCTGCCTTGTTTTCCAGCAATGCAGCCCAGGCCCTCAACCAACCCAAGCCAAGATTTCCTATATTTTGACATCTTCTGTAACTCCATGTTCTCCCATATTTTTCATCTGTCTCTAATTATCTTTTCTACATAATTTTAGGTCTTCCTTTATTTCTTTTGTCCTTGTGAGCTACAGAGAATGGATGGTCTTGTTATACTATTAACAGGTTTTCTCGCTGTGTCTTATCCAGTATTAGTGTCTTTTCTTCACTTGTTGATTTCCTGGAATTTGTTTAGTTCTCTTCATAAGCTCCTTATCAATTAGTTTAGTTTATCAGTAATTTTTTTAGTTGTTCTCTGTGTATCTGAGCCATACTTCAGCACTGATTTGACATTACAGTTAAATATTCTAACTCTGGTACAAGATTTAAGTTCTTTTGACTTCCACAAATGTCCTAGGGCTAACCCAGCAACTCCTGTTGTCTGTAATATGTATATGTTGATATCTCTATCTGTCCCCTCATCTGTGTCTACATTACTACCAACATGCATGTATAATTTCATTTCTTGAAGTGAGGTTTCACCAAGAGAGATCAAGATATTGTTTGCTTGATTTATTCTATGCAATATATGTCTTTGTCTTTCTTATATAAACTTTTAGACTAAATTGTTGTACCTCTCATCAAGTGTGCCTAATTTATCTGTCATCTGACAGGAGGGCATTATCATCAGTGAAGTCTGATCTTCAAGCTGTTCTTTCAGAGGCCACTGAATTCTATTTCTGATGGTATATTTTCTTAACTTCATAATCCAGTCTATAGTCAGCAAGAATAATAATGGTGATAACAAGCACAACTGTCACACTCCTGTTCTTGTTTCAGACATATCTGTTAGTTTTTCCCCATGAAGAATGCTGCATTTCATGTCTTAATATGTTGCCTTTGTTAATCTGTATGTCAATTCTTGCAGATAATATGTATATAATTGCAGACAATCTGTATGTCTATACTTGCAGAAAATCTGTATGTCCATGCTTGTAGCTAATTTTTATGCTAAATGTGTCTATGTCTGTCAAGACATATTTTCACTATCCATAATTCAGAACCACAAACATATGAAGGAATCCTTTTGGTATTTAAAGTTGTATATTCTTTGAAGTTAGGATTTCTTATTTTTATCTAAGTTGCCCCTTTGCCATCATCATTCTAATTCTAATCTATCTCACACTGGGAGTCTTCCATTAGTTTCAACAGACAGGAAAATTTACCAACTTATACTCGGGCTCCAAAGGTTATGGGTTCGATTCCAGGCCGCATCCTTCGGTTCACGCTCGCATTTTTTCTGAGACTCCTGGGGTTGTCGCTGGAGCTACAGAGTTTGTGCTTTGTGTGACGCTTTCGGCAGCTCGTGCTGCGGAAAGAGACTGAGCAATATGGGATTACACCCATTGCAATGAAGTCGACCCTGTAAACTTTAAAGCGACTTTTTAAGCGACTAACTTGTCTTATTTTTTTATAATTTGAGCTCAAGTGTTTGAGGGGCCCAGGCTATTGACACTGTTTGTTTTATTTTGTCCTCTGGGAATTTATTTCTCTATTGTAAATTATTCTTGTTATACTTATTTTGTTTAGGAAAATGACAACAAACATATATACCTGAATGGTGTGGTCCTGGAACAGAAGAAAGATCAGATTCATTGATTGGATTCAAGGATAGCCTGCATTATTCTGTATAATTATCCATCAGAACTGCAATCTCCTCTTTCACGTTATTACAAGGAGAATCTCAGCTCAGTGAATGAACTCTACAGCACTGGTCAGGATCCCCATGTGTGCATGTCAGAATCCACTCAATCCAGAAATATTTTATTGTGGGTAGGTATAAGCACTTGGAATCAACGACTGGCAAGAGAAGGTCCACCAGAGAGACGAATGGAGACGGATTGTATCTGCAGCAAAGAACCTCAATGGCTCAGAACGCTGAAGAAGAAGAAGGTATAATCGTTGTAAGACTTCCGCCCCCAACAAGGAGGATAGGCGGTTGAGCTGTTAAGGTCTCTGGAGGGTTTGCTTAAGCATTTTCCTCATGTTGGACTGGTAGTGCATGGTTCCATTGCCCTGCTACTGAGGTGAGTGTGTGGAGCAACACTGTGAGCTGTTAATTTTTTGTGGGGTGCTTTTACATCTGTGTGTGTGTGTATGGAGATATCACACCATTAGAGTCCTATGACAAAGACTGACTTGAAAATATTGTCCACAAATGGGTTCAGTTTTGAAAATGTTCATATTGTAGTTGGTAACAACACCTCCTGGCAACTCCAACTTACAAACAGATCAGAAAGAACAAGGAGTGAGAAGCAATAACTGTTTACGTATGCATCAGATCCTCTTCCATGTTGGTATGTAAAGATATTTGCTATAAGGCATTATGTATTTTGAGTAGGTCATATTCCATCTGAATGTAGACAGATTAAATAAAAAGTACCTCAAATAGACAACTGTTACTTATTTAATACTCCTCTTCCACTCCAGTGTCCAGAATAAAAAGTACCTCAAATAGACAGATGGTTACTTATATAGTAGGCTCTCTTCTAACCTATAGTGCTGAGGACAGACAGAAAGTTAGCTCAGATAGTCAAATGTTACTTATTTTGTAGGTTCTCTTCCACCTCCATGGCAGAGGTGTTACAGGGGCAGTTCGTAATCCCGTATACCGCGTACGAAACACAGCTGTAAGCGATTTGGCAGATGACCACCATGCATTGGTTTTCACACAATGGCATAAGTGTTGGTTGTTCAGAAATAAATGGCAAACTACTGAGTGTAAACTTGCCAAGAAATAACATACATTGTATTTCCTTAATAAATTAAAACACACACGCCGTAAATAAAATATTGCACGATTTCTTTCCTGGCATATTTTGTTGCATCTTGCCTGGTGCATACTGCAGAGGTATATATATATATATTGTTATGTGAAAAATTAATGATAATTTGGCTGAGATATGATGTACATCGTTGCTGAATTGCCCGAATGTGTAGAACGTTATACTCATGGAAGTCCACAAGTATCATTCATACCTCTGTAGTATACCCCTGGTCAGATGCAAGGAAATAAATCGTGCAATATTTTATTCATGGCATGTGTGTTTAAAATCACATACAGCCAGAAAAATGCTCCGGTTTACTGCAATGTCCTGTAAAGGATATGCAACTAACTTTTAACTACTACTCTCAGAAGTAGGGATAAGATAAAATGTCCCTCAATTAAACAAGTACTACTTGGTAGGACCTCTTCCACGCTGGGGTGTAGGGACCCAATAACAAGGTCCTCACTTTTCATTTGTTATTTAGAGGGTAATCTTCCACACTGAGGCATAGGAATAAGATGAAATGACCATCAATGACCTAAGCACCACCTCTTCCACACTGGTATGTAAACAATGTTGCATGTCTCCTGCAGGACACTGCCATCAATCCTAATCCCAGCTTGATTTTTTTAGGCAATTTGACATTTAGTAGTTTGCCATTGCTTTCTGAACAGGAAGTCAACACTGAAGTCCAACAGATAGGTGTAGGGGTTGAACCTCATACGCAGCCATCAGCATGTTGCAATTTTAAGTGGAGACGCATGAAGCCCCACGTCCACTTGTTGTGGTGTACTGAGCCGATAACAAGGTCCTCAGTTATTCATTTGTTACTTATTTACAGGCATTAAGCCTTATTTAGTAAGCCCTCTTTCACACTGTACTGTAAGGATGAGATCAGATGCCCCAAGGTTAAACAAGTACTGGTCTTCTTCCACACGTGGGTGTAAAGACCAGATAAAAAGGCCCTCAGATTAGACAAATGTTATTTATGTAGATGTCCTTCTAAACTTTAATGATGAGGTCATGCAGACAAACCCAAAACTGGGTAATGTTAGTTCCCTTATTTTACTATTTATGCATGGGTCAATCATTAGTCTAGTCAAGAATTAGTTACAGTAATAACTGTCTGCCGGTCTCTCTGGTCTAGGGGGTACACGACTTTCTCTGTAATCCCGTATACTCTCATAACGTGACATCACATGCGCGAGAATTGGTAGCGGTTCTCTCCGTGTCGGTAACTTACGGGGTATGTGAGCCGGTAGCTCAGAAAGCAATCGCAAACTACTGAGCGTAATCTTGCCAAGATATCAACTATCAGCTGAAATATGCTGATGTTGACAGCGATGTCCTGTAAAGGATATGCGAGAAACAAAAAATAACTGTCTGTGTAATAAATTAGCATATCAGCTGGGATCAAGCGGGACAGATAGAGTTAAAACAACTTGAACAGAAGTTATTTAAATTAACAAATAGGATTCAGTAAATAGAAGTCAGGATTACATATATCAAATAAAGTTGGGTGACACTCAGGTTAGCTGCAGTAAAATTGTGAGCATGATATGAATAAGAGGAAAACAAGAAGTGGAGAGGATTAGCTTTATGAGAACATGATCGCAAATAATGAAGGGTGTTGCAATGATAAGCTTTTATCAGTAAATTAAAAACAGCAGCAGACAAAGGCAAAACACACATTAAAAGAACTACATTTATATTTTATCACGCTTTGACATGGCACAAATGGAACAAAACTATGAAAATATTCTTCTTTGTACATTCTTAAATAATGCAAATGATACTGATGAATAGCAGCCCAGTTCTTATGAAGGTGCAAGTCCTCTGTAGTTGTTTCAGGGACTTCTCTAGTGAGTTTGTAACTGTTGGAGATAGCTGAAGTAGCTTTTCCCTGATGTTTGAAGGACATCAGAACAGAGTCAGTCCTTTCTTATGTTGTTTCTGAGAATCTGTTAGGATGTTCTCATAATGCAAGTTCTGTCTATTCGCTGTTTAGTGGCTCCTGCTTTAGAAAGTCTATCATCCTCATTTCCTACCAGGTTGCTGTGACTGTAGACTGATTGCATGGGGTCATAAGTTGCCCTTCATAAGAAGCGCATTGTTTTCAGCATGACAATGTAATATTTGATACAAAATTATTTTTAAAAACATAATAAAAATGAAACAACAGAATTTAACAAAAGACAAGAACAGAGAAAAACAGAGAAGAAAGAGGAGGAGGACAAAGAAGCAAATATTACCAACTTCAGGTTCCTCTTCTACACCAGGATGTTGAGTTATACAATTTCTAAGTTAGACAGATGTTACTTATGTGCGTCTCTGCTACTCTAGGTAGTATATAGAGCCTAACAGTTAGGTCAATGTTATTTATGTATGCTATTCTTCATCTCCCATGAGGTGTAGGGATGACAAAGAGTGCTCTTCAAACAGCACTGTCAGCAGCTTCACTGTAGCTAGTATCTATTCCATTTTTAGCTCCTTGTGTCTGTTCAATGTGGTTATCCTCACAGAAAATACATGGCCACCTTAGAGGCCATATTTCTTGCTTTTTTGGGGATTCCATAGTTAGCATTCTATTTAACTGGGAATTCTCCTATAATTGTTTTATTAAACTGGGAATACTCCTATAAATGTTTAATTAAACTGGGAATAGTCATATAACTGTTTAATTAAACTGGGAATCCTCCTATAACTGTTTAATTAAACTGGGAATACTCCTATAAATGTTTAATTAAACTGGAAATACTCATATAACTGTTTAATTAAACTGGGAATCCTCCTATAACTGTTTAATTAAACTGGGAATACTCCTATAACTGTTTAATTAAACTGGGAATACTCCTATAACTGTTTAATTAAACTGGGAATACTCCTATAACTGTTTAATTAAACTGGGAATACTCCTATAACTGTTTAATTAAACTGGGAATACTCCTATAACTGTTTAATTAAACTGGGAATACTCCTATAACTGTTTAATTAAACTGGGAATACTCCTATAACTGTTTAATTAAACTGGGAATACTCCTATAACTGTTTAATTAAACTGGGAATACTCCTATAACTGTTTAATTAAACTGGGAATACTCCTATAACTGTTTAATTAAACTGGGAATACTCCTATAACTGTTTAATTAAACTGGGAATACTCCTATAACTGTTTAATTAAACTGGGAATACTCCTATAACTGTTTAATTAAACTGGGAATACTCCTATAACTGTTTAATTAAACTGGGAATACTCCTACTATAACTGTTTAATTAAACTGGGAATACTCCTATAACTGTTTAATTAAACTGGGAATACTCCCATACTTGTATTTAATTTAATTGTGGAATCCCCACCCCTCTTCCCCCCATACTTGTAATTTAATTGAACTAAGTTTCCTCTCGTACTTATTATTTAACTGTAAACCCTTCATACTTATTTATCTTAACTGTGAACACTTTCATATCTGATATTTAATTTAATTGTGAATCCACCCATATTTGTTATAAAATTCAACCATGAATCGACCCATATTTGTATGTATTTCAATTCTGAGTCCTCCACATACTTCTTATTTACTTGAATCGTGAATCCTCTCATACTTTTTAAATCGACTTTTAATCTGCCCATAATTGATATTTTATTCAACTAATAAATGTTCCGTATATAATCAATATTTAGTCACATTAATCAAACAAATTAATATCAACTCTGTAGCAAAATGCAGGAATAAATAGAGAAAAACCAACAGCGAATCAATGCTCAGTTTTCAGAATCAGGTAAAGATTCTCACCTGTAGAATAGACCTTCGTTCTTCATATTCTGGCCGCATGCTAGAACTCACCCTTGAGGGGGTTCTGCTTAGGAAGTCACTTCTTGCTGGATTCACACAGCACAAGAGACGCAAGCATCCAGTAGCCAGAATTTTATACTAAAGCCAGAAGAAACAAATTAATTCATGCTAAATATAAAGCTGACATATATCTCTTATGTAAAACCGATATGTGTTATCTAGAGCTGCTGTGGCATAACGGTTAGAGAAGTTGCTTACAATGATGGTGTTCATGGCATAATGGTTAGAGCAGTTGCTTACAATGGTGGTGTTCAGAGTTCAATTCCCAGCAGTTGCAGAATTATTTTTTTCAACCAGCATAGCTGTTGGAACATTATAGCCTCAAACTAGTTAGTTGCATATCCTTTACAAGAGGTCGCAGTCAACCCCAGCATTTCATGGATGTTTGTGATCTCTTGGCAAGTTTACATTCAGTAGTTTGCCATTACTTTCTGAAAGACCGGTTCCCATACTATTTTATAAAAAATCCAACGCAAGGGAGGGAGGGGGGGGGGGGGGGGGGGGGGGAGAGAGAGAGAGAGAGAGAGAGAGAGAGAGAGAGAGAGAGAGAGAGAGAGAGAGAGAGAGAGAGAGAGAGAGAGAGAGAGAGAGAGAGAGAGAGAGAGAGAGAGAGAGAGAGAGAGAGAGAGAGAGAGAGAGAGAGAGAGTACTAATGAACAAACTTTATTTTCAAAGGTTTAAGAATTGGGCACAAGAATAGGGGGAAAGGTGGGAGGGGGAGGGGGTGTGCGTGTGTTTGGTTTGCGAGAGATAGAGAGAGAGAACGAGAGGGGAGGGGGAGGGGGGGGGGGGGGGGGGGGGTCAGACAAGTATAAGTGTAGCAGAGGAGAATGAGTGTGTGTGGATGAAAGAGACAGTATGTATGTTTAAAAGTAATTAGAATGCATTTCAGATGAAAAGAGTGGGTGTGTGAGAGAAGGACAATGTACACCCATAAGAGAAAATGAGTGTGAAAGCGAAAAGAAATATATTTATGTGATTAAATGTATGTGAAGAGAGAAACAATGTGTATGTGAAAGGAATGGTATGCATATGTATGTGATAGAGTGTCTGTGTGAGTGCAAAAATGTGTCTGGAATTGTAAGTGTATGACTATGAAAGAGGCAGACAGTATAGTATATGTGAATGAGAGAGGCCTGCGTGTGTGAGAGCAAGCAAGCGTGCACGCACGCAGGCAAGCAGGCAGGCAGGCGTGCGCGCGCGCATGCATGCATACACACACACACGCACGCATACACAGAGACAGATATATATCCATCCATTCATCCATATATAATAAGAATGAGGAGGAGAAGTAGGAGAGGAAGATGACAACAATGGTGACAGATGAGGAAAAGGTGGAGGAAGAGAAGAAGAGGAATACGAGCAGAAGGAGAAGAAGAAGAGTGCTCTGCATAAAAGTTAGAAGCTGACATTGCCTAGGTCATTTATTCGTATGTCACACATACAGTAGTATACAGTTTTTGGCATAATCCTCGAACATGTGGCACAAAGCTCAACGATATCCTTACATGAGAATGTGAGCTTCAAGAACTGAACTAACCTTAGGTTCACTGCAGTGACAAAGGGCTCTGAGAATCTTAATCTTCAGGTCCACGAGGGTGTACATTCCTAGTCTGGGCACCAGGTCTTTGCCGACGATGACAGAGCACACAAAGTCTTGTGTGTATCTGCTGGCACTAGGGCTGGGTAGATTGGTAGAGAAGGCGAGATAAAATCAGTCACAAATATATATGTGGGAGATAATTAAGAATTTCTTCATTGCCAGAAATAAAACTTTCATCTCTACCTAGGCAAACTGGGCTGAGTTGTCATCTGTTGAAAGGTCTAGGACAGGACACATTCAGCAGACGTAAAATTCAAAAATGGCTTTGACATGGCCATCTGCTGGAAAAGTGAAGAACCATATCGGAAAGTCATGTGAAACATCAGAAGAGATGGGCATGCTAATTTATCAACAAGGAGATTTTAAATACAGTCCACAAACTCTGTAATATTAACAAAAATTAATGTGTCATATTCCAGAATCACACATGTTGTAATTGCGATTACATCGCGATAGATTCGTCATAAGTGGTATCTGCACAATATTTTTTGGTGACGTAACTTCCTTAGAGCAAGATGGCGGGACATTTTTTCGTCCCTTAGAACGGAACGTGTGTTTGCCTAAATGTTTGTAGTTTAAGTGTGTTTTTCATGGTGGAATGGAGTTCGGAGTTTGTGCATGCGCGCCCGGACTCCCTTCAACATATCATCGGCGCCCGGTGGCGATATTTAAGCCAAACATGACAACCAGGCAACAAATGCAAGGACACAGCGTGGGAAAAGAGCAGGCACACACAGGAAGCGGTTAAAGTGTGACAGATTGGGCATCGAACACGTTTGAGTACTGTACTGGAACTGTACATCATTTAGACAACGCCGACCCATTCTCGAAAAACTACTGTATGGAAACGATATTGTGGTCTTACAAGAAACACAGCTCGGTGATGGAACAGTCAATGTCGCAGGGTTTCAAGGCTTCTATAACAGGCGGCAGCTCAGACAGGCCATTCTGGTCCGCAACAACATACTGGTGTCTGAGATCGATATGTCCGCCTGGAACAGTGATGCCCTGCAAGTGCAGGCATTAAGAATAATGACGCCAGTGCAGCTTGTAATCGTGAACGTTTATGCGCGTAATGGGAAGGTCTAAGTTCGACAAAGGCAGAGTTTGTTCGATATGGATGAAAGACATATCATCTACTGTGGGGACTTCAATGCCAGAGGTATCAATGGGGGAAAAGCATCACTAATAGACAGGGAGAAGATCTGAAGGACGCCCTGGCATCTGCTGCCCTAGTCTGTCTGAATGATGGGCAGGTCACTAGGATGGCGACTCGACCAGGTGATTCTGACAGTGTCATTGACTTGGCTCTGGTGTCGCCCACCATCGCACCAAGGTGCCAGTGGGGCACACTGGTATACCACGACAGTGACCACTACCCTTGTATCATTCTGATCGAGAAAGACAGGGCCAGGAGTCAAGGAAACAAGACAAATGCCTTCCCGTATGACAACACTGGTCAAGACACCATAAGCAAGATCAGAAGAAGAAAACTAACTTCCTCCCGCAGGAGACAAGAAAGATGGTTGCAGCCACCATGGTGGAATGGAGAGGTCGAGAAGGCATGGCTGGGAAAGAGGCAGGCTGTCAAAGACTGGCAAAAATCCAGAAAGGCTAACATGCCACAGGGTGAGTTGGCGAACCTGAAGACTGAGGTCCATAGGACGATGACTTTATTCAAAATCACATGGAAAAAGTCGGATGCAGATAAAGGTAAGGTCCTTCTTGCACGCTACATAGAGCAGACTGACCAGAAAGACGAACCTGCCAGACAGAGGACCATAACGACACTCTCTCAGTTGTGCAATGGGGTCAGGACAGATGAAGAATACATAATCACAGCTGAGACAATACGTGCGATGCTCAAGAAATCACCTAACACCGCCCCAGGCCCAAACGGCATCCGATATTGTGACCTACTGGTGATGTCAGATGATGACATGGAAGAACTGGCCAGAGAATTCAACACCAGTATCCAGAGGGGTCAGGTTAAAGAGGAATGGCTACACAGGTACTTGCTGCCGCTGCCAAAACCGAACAAAGACCATTCCAATATAAGCGGCTACAGAATCATTACGATGCAGAATACTGCTGGCAAGCTACTGGCGAAAACTGTAGCACACAGACTTGCTTGTGACTTGGAACAACTCGGCTGCTTCCCACCCACACTTGGAGGATACAGACGTAACAAAGAGTCATGGCTGAATGCGGCAGTCTTTGCTCAAGATGTTTACGAAGGATTTCAGGTCAGAGAAGAGACATGTGCGGCCGCCATAGACTTAGAGGACACATACAATAAAGTATCCTTCGAGCACTTGATACAAGCCCTCCTCAGACTGAAAGTGTCCCCTCACCTTGTACGATGGATAGCTGCAGTTCTGCTCCAAAGGAAGGTGGTGCTAAGATGTGGGAGTTGGTCTTCTGAGCTGACAACGATATGTCCAGGATTGCCACAGGGTTCACCACTGTCACCAGTACTATTCAACGTGTATACGGTGCCGATCACTGAACAACAGTTGGACGGTAGGGGTAGGACTCTGCCATTTGCTGATGATATTCTCGTGTATCGACAGGGTCGAGATAGACAAGGGGTTGCCAATGATATGCAGGGCGAACTAGATCGAGTTTCCTCATGGTGTGCGGATGCCAGTGCCATTGTCAACCCTGCAAAGGCATCGGTTACATGGTTCTCCCTAAACAACCATATTGTGAACACAGACCTGCCGGCAGTGAGAATGGATGGGAGCATTTTGAGTAGAAACCAGTTGATAACTTATCTTGGCGTGAGGCTTGTTCGTAGCCTGTTGCCATGAGTCTAGTTATGAGGACAACAACTCAGCTAACAGTTGTTAGTTGTAACAACTGGTCACGATAAGGATCGCTGAGAGGGAGACGGTAAAGATTGAAAGAGCCAATAGAATCGCGAGCTGAGGCCACGTGATGTATTGGGTGAGCGATTAGCGGGGAGTTGAGATTTCAGTCTGCCAGGAAAACACAGCCATGTTCACATCACAGAAATCAACAGACCAGCGTTATACTATGAAGGGGTGGACAGTGACCCAACTATGAATCAACGCCTACACTGCAGGAGGCAGAGTGACATAGTTACTGAGATCATGTGTACCGCAAGCAGGATGGTCAGGTTAATACGCCAGGTCGTTTATCACGCTACTGCACAGAGAGTGAGGCTAGCCGTGTCGCTGAGTAGCTGAGGGCCAGAAATGACCCAGTACAGCGAGGTGTAAGTAAGAACATTGTTAGCTATAGAGTGATATAAACTTATTAATGAATAAACAACGTGATTACTTCAGTATGCTTTGGAACGCTGCAGTTCTGTGTGTTATTGGACATGTTCATACGTAAGTTGTCAGTGTGGCTAAAGAAATACCCCTACAAGCACATTGGCACCTGTCTTTCAGAGATCATGTCGATTATGTCATAACGAAAGCTCGAAAAGGTTTGTCAGCAATGAGAGTCATGGTGACTACCAATATCGAGCAAAGACTGCTAATACTTCTGTTCCAAGGACTGGTGCTTTCACCCATTGAGTATGCCCTGGCCATCCTTACTATCAGCCCTACACAGACTGGAAGACTTGAAAAGGTACAAAGCGAGGCCATGCCCATCATTTTGGGCTGCACAAGAGACACCAGCTGTGTAGCGATGAGATACCTCCTTGACTTCCCGACAATGAACCACAGGATCAAGATCTGGAGAGCTCGTGCATACTTGAAAATAAGTGCGGATGAGCAGCACCCTCTGCATGAAGATATATTCAGAGAAAAGGGCAACAGGATAAAGAGGGGCAAATCATGGGTGGGTCGGGCTGAGGATCAGACAGGTCTGCAGTCCTACCAGTATCAACCCCGGCAAGGAATGGGTGCCTGTGCCTCCAGCTTTTAAGTGCACCTTCTCGTGCATTATCACACTTGACAGACGGTGCAGAGAGCAGAATCCTATCACTGTCAATGCAGAGGTCAACGAGCTCATCAATGAACACACAGACAACACCCAAGTGCTCATCTATACAGATGGCACAGTTGTAAAGCAGCAGAGAAGTGCATGGGCATTTACAGCCCGTTCAGCGGGCCGAACCGTCCAAGAATCCAGTGGTGCTCACACTATGCCCACGAGCAGCATGACGATGGAGGTGATGGCAGTAACACAGGCTTACCTATGGCTAGAAGCACAGCATTATACCAACGTGTGTGTACTAAGTGATTCAATGAGCATGATTCGGAAGGTCGAAGCTGGATCTGTACGTAGACAGTGGACTGAGTCGCTGAGGAAGTCTGTTGTCCGTAAAGTCACCTTCATCTTTGTCCCGGGACATGCGGGAGTCGAGGGAAATGAACGAGCTGATAAACTGGCTGGTTCTGCACCCCCTGCAGATGGCCAGCCCATGGATCGTGCCGATGTTATTAACGTCCTTAAAGACATGTCGAGAACAGAAGACTTTGACGTCTCATCCATTATATGCCATGTCGATAAGCGTGGGCAGTCATGTTCTGCCATCTCACTCGATCACCAGAGTCATGAATCAGCTCTGTGTTTCTGTCTCAACAATGCCACGTGGCCAAGCCATCCAGGTATTTAATTCTTGGTCTTCCCTTTAGTCTCCTCCCTTCAATCTTGCCAGTTGTCACTAAGTTTTCCAATTCATCTCTTCTCATAACATGCCCAAAAAATGTTGACTGTCTAGGTCTAATGACTCTAATCAGTTTACGATCTTCATTTGTTTCTTGAAGGACTTGTTCATTGGTTTTTCTGTCTGTCCATGGTATTCTATAACCTCTACACTGTGAATTATACTAGGCCTGCTCAGGGTGGAGGTGAATGTTACAGCTCTGAGCCGCTCTGCCCCCCAAGACAAGAAATATTTAATTTCTATCCCTTCTAGCACTGAATTACTAACCAAACATTAGAAGAAATCACAAATACCTCATAAGTCCACCAGGTGGAGAAAAGGAAAAACAGATGAGGTCAGGATACTCTGGACGCAGTAACACTGCCATAATGGCTGCCACTCCTGCTCCTAAGCTGTGGCCAGTGATGACTAGTCTAGCTTCAGTCTGAAAGATAAGATTTCAGTTTAAACCCTCAGTACACATGTGATGAGATAATAATATACAGGATAAAATCAGATAAAACATAAACTATTGCTACGTGTTGTAAAGAAGAGAGAATGAAGAAGCAGAAGATGATAGAAAATAGGAATAAGGGGTGAGCATGAAGGAGGAGGAGGAAGAGGAACAGAAAGGGGATGAGGAAGAGGAGAAAGGAGGAGGAGGAGGAAGAGAATAAGAAAAAGAAGAAGAAGAAGCAGCATAGGAGGAGAATAAGAAGAAAACAAATAAGAAGGGATGATAATGATAATGAGGAGGAGGGAGAGAAGCAGAAGGAGGCGAAGGGCACGGAGGAAGAGAAGAAAACTTTGCAAATATTCTATCTCTGTAATTTGCTGAACTGACCTCAAGTTGAGCAAAGGCTGTGTCCAGAATTCGTAGTGACCGCAACTCTGCAAGAATATAGTTGGCACAGTCTAGCATTGCAGCGTGGCAGTAACTGCTTGTGACACCTGGGATATCAAACTTTGAACCCGTAGCAGACAAGTCAGCAAGAACATCCTGGCAGACAGTTACACAATACATTCTCAAGCATACCATTTGTTTTTATTCAATTGTTGTTACATGCAAAAATATATGACACTTTTGTTAAATATTGTTAGCTAGCTAGTTTGTACATCAACATCCGAGAGATGAGATGCTTGAGGAGAGCAGCCAAGTTAACTATCCGAGACCAACAAAGAAATGATGTTATCAGACAGACAATGGGATCAACACCTTGTGCCACATATATTAAAAGACAGAAGATCGAATGGTTTGGCCATTTCATTAGAATGCAACACCATCAACTACCAGCACCGGCCCAACATCAAAGAAGATCTGCTACGAGAGAAGAAAATAGATTGATGACATTGTGACGGGACAGCCCCGGCAGCATCCAAATTACACAAGTTTGAAAGGAATTAAAGAGCCCACAAGAATTATTCTATCATTCTCTAAGTAAAAGAATAATTGTTCACCAGAAAATAATCTAGTCCCCAACCAAGGAATAAGGAAAAACTAACAGAGATTGAAAACAAGAGAAAATTACATTTTGACCACGCACGCCCCATCATTTCTGTAATGCTACAGTCGGCGGGCACTATCAAAGGTTGAAAACTCACTGTTTTCAGTTGATACATCGCGGAGCCAGTCAGTTGAGATTGACGTGTTAGTTTACAATCCTGTGGTTAAAATAGGGACGACACCTAACACCTTACGGTTAACATGACCTAATGTGTAAACCAGCCACAGCAGAATGGGAGATAAGAGGGTCAGCCAGACACGTCTGAAATAATACATGGCAGTGCTACTCAGGGAAAAACCTGTGTGATCCAAAGACGGCAATTTAATGCAGGCCTAACACCTATCTAAAAGTCCAGACTTTGTGGAGCCGGGACGTCTGTAATTGCCAACACAAAGGAGCAATTAGGACCAGATACTTAACACCTCACTGCAATACAGCGGCAAAGTAGGAACACATGGCTGACACACTATTGCCAGCAACCCAGGAAGGCGGGTGTTAATAGCCTATTGGAATGTAATGACGCAACTGCATTGCCGCCAAAGCATGTTTCATTGTTTCAGGCGTGGCGGGGCCTCGGTCCATTTGATTGACAGATGAAACTACCCTTCACAGGAAAGGAGGAGGGGTGAGAAGAGTTTGGGACTTAATCCATCCCGTCATCGTACATGGAAAAATAGGTGGAGTTAATTAATAGGGGATATATTAATTAGCCAACGTGAAAACTAGCCAGGGATGAAGAGAATAAAACTACATGCATGGCCAGCAAGACTTCAGACGCAAATTCACAATAGCATTCTTAGGATACCTACTGGAGAAATATTAACATTTCGTTCTGTTGGACTTCTGTACGAAGTCGTATGACAGGATTTCCTAGCTATAACCCAGGTAATACCATTACTCTGATTAGTTTGTTTGCTAGTCTGAAGGCTTGTGTAGTTTCCTGTTTCTACATATTCTCCCAAACTTTACACTCGTGGATTTTCTTGGTACTTAATGTTCCAGTTTCTAGATTTACTATTACACTGTGAACTTTATCTTCTTCTTTCATTCACCACTTGGTTGTCTGATTTGTTGTATGTGATAATTTGGAGAAATCCATTATCCAAGCTACATGAGCGTGTGGCTTATTCATGTACAGGAGATATATTTAGATTCATCCTGTATGATGTTAAACATTGGGGAGACTGACTACTTAGGAGAAATTCCTGAGAGCTACCAGTCTCTTGATAGTGTCCAATTAACATTGATTATTTGGACCAACACTTTGAGTGCCTACCAAGATTGTGGTGAAACCACTTGGTTTGAGGAATGGCACCAGTTCACCTTGTCTGCATGATGTCTGCATGAGGACAGACATGACTTAGGACATTCAATATCCCAGACAGATTCAGGGAAGGCATTTAATGTTCGACAGGACTGTGCGACCAGCCCTTCCGACAAGACAGTATGAATGAATCAGAAAGGGAAAGAGTAAGTGAGGTGAACTTATATGGGAAACACCCCATTACATAAATGTATGTGATGATGTATGTTTTGAGCTATCGATGTTCTAAATGGTTTTATGAATATATACATATATATTTATTTATTTAGAACTGATATATGTTTATGTAACATGCCATCATCTATCATCATACCATCATATATTATGACTTGAATGTATGTTTATATGAATGTATAGACATATGTGTTTGAGATGTGTAGACGTAGATACTACCCATCTCCGTTCGTTTCATTCCAGATCTCTTAGGAGCAATGGACAGTCAACAACCCATATCAGGAAGTGACTTAGCCTTGTGAAGGGACCACTTTGGACTCCTTCAATCTGACAGTGAACTGCGTCTCACTGGGGGAAGCATGACCTATGTGACCTCTTAAGTTACGTATACCATACCATAATCATCATCATCATCATATGATCATCAATAGCAATAATAAACACAGTTGTTGTATTTTAAAACTCAATTTGTCCGTATAATTCTAAATGTTTATAAATGTTTGTGTAGCGTAATCAAGTACACACATTTTGTATCATTTAGTGGGGGTTCACACATATTGTCCAGAAGTGGGAATCTATGTCCGGGAGGTACTTTGTCTATGCAGTCATAAGTAACCAGATTACGTTGGATGTCTTAACTCCTCCTTTCTCCCTTCTGGTGATACCAAGTACAGCCAAAACTATATAGATATATTCTATCTTCAACAAGCCACTTCTTGGCTGTTTTCTTGAGTATCAGGGACAGTGTCTTAAATCAGCATAACAGACATTTGTTCCACGTTTTCTCTCTGGGATCTGGGGTGTTAATTAGTCCCTTCTGACAGGGTTAGGGGATCTTAAACTGCATCCAGAACTAAACACCAGTAGAAGAAAATGATTATGGCTGAGTGGTTGCCCATCTGGGATCTAACCCCAGCCAGTTGGTGACAGACATCAAAAACATTGTACAATCACACAAAATGACATTAGCCAGTGCCACCCATCGGGCAATGGAGCACCACCTATTCCTCCCCATAACACTTGATAGGAAAAGTGGAAGATGATGATGATAATGAGTTAGTTAGTTAGCTAATTATCAGATTATCCTCACTGTACATGGAACCATTCAGTCCATAAATGTGTGGATCCCCTCCTCAGTATCTCCCTCGCCATGTAGCAGCAGCCACCACCAGTTCTGTGTTGGTTTACTATTCTTCATTGGCCCCATACATTTAACCATTCTGCCTCTCTGAGAGTATTCAGTATATCAGCCCGGTCTTTTGCTCGTCCGAAATTGTTCAATACAAGAACACATGGCCCTGTACAATGTCAGGCTTGAGAGCTGTGACAGGTAAGCATGAAGAGTTGATAATAATAGATCATAACATATGCAAGCATACACATTTAAATAATGACAGTCACTGCAGATTTCCGCTGGCTTTCTGAGGAAAGAGGAAAGTTACTGAGTGAGCGGCTCAGTAAAGTTATACACTAGGTATTCACACATAACATGTTTTTACATACGAAAATACTTGACACAGTACAATGTTAGACTGGAGAATTGTGACCAGCATAGACACAGATAACTTTTGTAAAATGTTGCACAGATATAACATGCAAAATAATGCAAACAAAGGCAGCAAACCATCAAATGAACAACATTCTGTATAACATATCGTTGATTATGGATATCAGAAAACATGTTTTAAGATGCAATATACTGCCCTATTAATGTGATCATCATATGTATTAATCACACTATTTTTGTTAGTATTGTGGGGGGGGGGGGGGATTTATAGGGAGGAAATACTAAAGGGGGGGGGGGGGGGGGGGGAAATGACGTTCTGGAAATATGGTGAAGGAATGCATGGGCCAAAAAAGGTTGAGAACCACTGTTCAAATTATTCCCATCTTATAATGTGTGCAAAACAATTTTAACTGCTTTATTCTTATGTTTGTGATAAGTTTCTTTGCATCTTGGCCTTTTTCAAACCATTAGATTAAGCATTTTTCTATGGTATTTTTTAAATATTATTCTATGAAATCATATTGCTGTAGCTTCGAGACATCTTCTTTATTTTTATTAACTGAATAATTTATCACATGTTGTTTATTCTATATGATTAAAACAGCTTACTATACAAATTTTGTATAAACAGAACAGTCTGTCAATTAAATTAGTTATATTTTCTATATAAAAATATCAACAAGTCAATTGCACATGTTCAAAATCCTCTATATACTGGACAAACAGCACAGGAAACATTGAAATACCTGGAAAGAAAGCGTGCCTCGTATACTGATGACAACAGACTGTGTTTCCCTGTCAACCACCACAAAAAATGGCACTTGCTTGTACTGGCCAGACAGAAAGTCCAATATGATATAATACGGTAATGCTTACCTGTATGAGAAATCTAGGTAATACACTACTTTAGAGGTGAGAACTTAACTCTCTTCACATATATTTTGAGGTGGCAGTGCCTGTTTCCATTTTTCCAGCTTTGGCTTCATAGAGATATCACTAAACAATTAGAAAGCTATGATCTGAGGCCAATATTCCTAAATGTTTCTACTGGAAGCCAGCATCTGTGACTGATAATTTGTTGTTTCATTTTTGTTCAGGTTACAATTTCATAATATTCCTTTGATAACAGTTTGGGATGAAGAGGCACTAAAGTGCAGGATTGGAGTCATGTTCATACCATCATCTTGCTAACTGGGGTGGGTGATCATGCCTCTCCACATCTTCCAGTCTGCAACAGCATGTATCAGTTCATGTGCTGACACCATTCCATGTCTTGACAAACAGCTAGTAAGAACCTTCTCTTATTGTCTTCCCCTGCCTCTCTTTCCACAAATCTTTACAGTTGTGACATGTTTCAGTTTTTTTCTTTTCACGATGAGGCCAAAAAATGATTACTACCTTTTTCTGATGTTTGGTATTAGTACTCTTCATGCGTTAGTCCGTTTTATAACATTTAGCTTACTCATTTTGACTGTTCGGGGAATTTTAAGCATTCTTCTGTAAAACCAAATCTCTTGCGGTCTGAAGGGATTTTTTGCTTGCTAACTAATTGTTGCAAAGAATACCATGGACAGCCAGAAAGACCAATGAACAGGTCCTTCAAGAAACAAACGAAGATCGTAAACTGATTAGAGACATTAGATGCAGACAGTCAAAATTTTTTGTTTGGGCATGTTATGAGAAGAAATGAATTGGAGAATTTGGTGACAACTGGTAAGGTCGAAGGGAACAGACCAAGAGGAAGACCTAGAAGCAAATACCTGGATGGCTTGGCCTCGTGGCGTGGTCGAGACAGAAACACGGAGCTGATCCACGACTCTGGTGATCGAGTGAGATGGCAAAACATGACCGCCCACGCTTACCGGCATGGCACATGATGGATGAATGGATGGAACTAATTGTCCAGGATTCACATTTATATGTTAAAAATGGTTCTATGTAACATGCAAACAATTTTTGCTAACATCCATTGACAGGGATTTATTGGATAAGATGTTCTTCATGTTATAAAATGCAGTATGGTTTTAAAAATAAAAACTTCAATAACTGACCCATATACTTGAACAAGTGCAAACTCAAGTACATAGAGAAACACTGCACCAAATATTCAAAAACCTCTGTCCACTATCAAAGTCAAATATGATCAGCAGACAGTAAACTATCTTAATTATAACACTTCCCAGATTCAGATAGGTCTATTAAGCCACCTCTGAACCCAACAGCTCTAACCAGCTATTTCTGAACCAATCACTGAATCTAATAGGTCTAACCAGCAACCTCTTAGTCGAATAGGTTTAACCAGCAAGCACTGATCCCAACAGGTCTAACCAGCAACCATTGAATCTAATAGGTCTAAAAAGCCACCAATGAACCAAATAGGTCTAACCAGCCACCACTGAACCGAGTAAGTCTAACTAGCAACCACTGGACCCAATAAGTCTAAACAGCTACCTATGATCCAAATATGTTTAATGGCTACCACTGAACATAATAGGTCAAATGACCACCACTGAACCCAGTAGGTCTAACCAGCCACCACTGAACCCAGTAGGTCTAACCAGTCACCACTGAACCCAGTAGGTCTAATCAACTATCAATGATCCAAATAGGTCTAATTAGCCACCTATGAACCCAACATGTCTAACCAGTCAGTATTGAAGCCAGTAGGTCTAATCAGTCACCACTGAACCCAGTAGGTCTAATCAGTCACCACTGAACCCAATAGGTCTAACCAGTCACCACTGAACCCAGTAGGTCTAATCAGCAACCTATGAACACCGTAGGTCTAATCAGTCACCACTGAACCCAAGTCTAACCAGTCACCACTGAACCCAAGTCTAACCAGTCACCACTGAACCCAAGTCTAACCAGTCACCACTGAACCCAAGTCTAACCAGTCACCACTGAACCCAATAAGTCTAACCAGTCACCACTGAACCCAAGTCTAACCAGTCACCACTGAACCCAATAGGTCTAATCAGTCACCACTGAACCCAAGTCTAACCAGTCACCACTGAACCCAGTAAGTCTAATCAGCCATTTATTAACCCTACAGGTCTACCAAGCCACCACTGAACCCTGTGGGTCTAATTGGTCACCAATGAACAAAATAGGTCTAATCAGCAACTTATGAACCCACTCTGGGATTGACAAATGACAATATAGTCTTCTCGGCCAACAATGTGCAATCATTAACACACAGGGATTATAATAGTTTCAAAAAATATCTTGTTGTGAAATGTGACATAATCGTAATAACTCCGACATGAAGCAAACACGGCAGGGGGCTTCCGATCATCAGAAGTAAACCCCCTTCCCCATGCCTTTAATTTCTTAATACTCTCTGGGGTGCATTCCCGCCCGGGTCATAACTCCGGGCGTCATACCCCTGCTATGGAGACGTTCGTTCGGTCACATTAGTTATCCCTGATGTGAAGCTTGTCCCTTTGCTGTTACCTTGTCCCCTCTCAAGCCCTCCCTCCCTCGGTGGGGAGAGCCCGTGCAGCCAGCGCCTTCCCCTTGGCACGTGTGGTCATGGGATGCCAGCCTCATCCCCCACCATGGCCTCTGTCGACTCCATATGTCTCCGTTGCCATGTTCCTTCCCCATGCCCCATTCCCGGCGCCGCACTCTAATATGGAGCCGGATCTCCCGTCCTCTCGACACCCACCTCTTGGTCTCTCTGCAGCGACTGACGGTCAATTATCGCTATATTATTATTATTATGGAGGTTGGACTTCGGCCGACATTTGTGTGATTGACTGCATTCAGGCTCACCGCTCACGCTTGGAGGAAGGGCTAAAGAACTGACACAAGACGTAAAGTTTGTGGTTTTGATTGAGAAATTGTTGGTATTGCAGTCACCGCTTCCAACCATACTAGTTCTGAGACTTGTTCAACTCTAGGTTGTGACAGTTCCACAGCCAGCACGAGGCCTTTTTGGCTGCCTCAGGCAGTTGTTTCTGGGCCCAGGCTCTTGATCGTCCTTTCATGCCCATTCGCTTCAGCACATCAAGCACAGAGTGGGAGACAAGACCTCTCACGCCTACCTCGACGACGAAAAGCCTGACGGTGTATTCCTCGCTAACTTGTACACGTGTTGCTATCATTGTCTGAGATGGACAATTAATAAACACACAGATATAACAAATAGTCTCAAAAGGTTTGTAGTTATGGAGAATCTGTCACCATTACATATGGACAATAAATAACACACAGAGATGACAAATATTCTCAACATGTACCTTGTTATGGAACGTACAGTAGATGATGTCCACGTCAGAGATGCCAGTCAGGCCCTTGATGGCAGCTGTGTTACACTGACACAGGTTGTCACTGACCACACCATTAGATGTGCGAATGCATGAACAAAACCTGGCGACAATGTTCAAACACCTCTTTAAATTGTCCTTGTTAAAGTTAGTTGCATATCCTTTACATGACATCGCAGTCAACCCCAGCCTTTTTTGGTTGTTTGTGATCTTTTGGCAAGTTCAGTTTGCAGTTGCAGAACAACCGGCACCCATACCATTTTATTAAAAACTCGAACGCAAGGCGGTCTGCTTTCAAATCGCCACCAGCTGTGTTTCAAACGCAAATTGTCCTTGATTGCATATTTAACCGTATACTGTTGATATAATTGTCAAACTCTGCCGTCTTTCTCTTCTGTCCATAAATTAATACATCCATCTGTCTTTCATCTTTTTTTCTGTCCTAGTCTGCCTGTTTATAATTCAATTAATTTTTGTCCTCCCTTGTTTTCTTCTACTTCTCTGTCTATCCATCTGTATATCTGTGTCAGTTTTTTGTTTCTTTCTGTCTATCTATCAGTTCATTTACCTATCTCTCTTTTATACTTCTCTTCTATGTCTACCATCAGCATCTGCACCTTAGAGGTAGTGAATGCAATTTCACAATTTCATTATACCATGTTCAAAATTAGTCTCAGGAGATTTGGGAACAGATGGTATGAGCGTCAGCGATTCAGAAAGTAATGACAAACTACTGAACATAAAATTGCTAGAAAATCACAAACAGCCAATAAATTCTAAGGTTGATTGCAACGTCCTGTAAAAAAGGACATTAAATAACTTTATTTCTACATCAAACAGCTAAACAACCCAATTATAGTTTTCTAATTTTCCTTATATGTATGTCTATTTCTCTATCAATCTGTGTCTTATTTCCCCTCTATCCATTAATACAGATATCCTTTTACTATTCTGTGCCTGTGTAGTCATTTAACTATCTCCCATATTTTTAGTATGTTTGTCTGTCCATCTATTTACTCCTCTGACATGTAAATGTGTAAATGGCTGGTAACAATGCAAAGTTTTAACATTTTAATTATTAATTCAAAGATATCTTGATTAGGACATTTGGTAAAACGTATGGATAATATGCAATGAACAATTGTGAATTTACTAAAGTGTTGACTATTAATTCATGGACATTATCTTGAGAATAAAAGACATGTTGGCATGTAAAGACAATTGAGAATATTTATGAAATTCTGAAAGATAAATGTTTATTGGGGGATTATTTTCATCGTGAGAGAATATTTTCAGAGTGTTTCAAATACTTATAGAGCACTGATGGACCTCTTAATCACTTTAATTTACCTCTTTATGCACATTTCCTTATTGCATTTGTAGAATTTGTATTTCTCTTTGTGTTTTTATATATGGATCAAATGTAAGAGTTTTTTTCTATATTTTTTTCCCAACTCTACAGAGGAAGACCAAGAAGACGGTGGAGAGATAACATATATACAGACCTACAAACACTTGGAATCAATGACTGGCAAGAGAAGGTCAAACAGAGAGACGAATGGAGATGGATTGTATCTGCAGCAAAGAACCTCAATGGCTCGGAACGCTGAAGAAGAAGAAGAAGAAGAAGAAGAAGAAGAAGAAGAAGAAGAAGAAGAAGAAGAAGAAGAAGAAGAAGAAGAAGAAGAAGAAGAAGAAGAAGAAGAAGAAGAAGAAGGAAAAAGAAGGAGGAGAAGAAGAAGAAGAAGAAGAAGAAGAAGAAGAAGAAGAAGAAGAAGAAGAAGAAGAAGAAGAAGAAGAAGAAGAAGAAGAAGAAGAAGAAGGAAAAAGAAGAAGGAAAAAGAAGAAGAAGGAGAAGAAGAAGAAGAAGAAGAAGGAAGAAGAAGAAGAAGAAGAAGAAGAAGAAGAAGAAGAAGAAGAAGAAGAAGAAGAAGAAGAAGAAGAAGAAGAAGAAGAAGAAGAAGAAAAAGAAGAAGAAGAAGACTACATTTATGTTACACATGGTCATAACAAGAATATTTTATAATTATACTCCCAAACAAATGAAACCAAGTATTTTGTAAAAGTTACCGGACACAAATATACTAGCCTCTTTCACAACTGCTTGAAAATATTAACCCTAAATACTGCCCTTCCCTCCTTTAAGTGTTACAATTCATCATCATCATCATGAAGTATGTTGCATTGCAACCCTGTGGCTCAGTTTATACGACTTCAACAAAGTTTTATCCAGGTTTGCTTTCCCTAGCCTTTGATTGTCCCCAGTTTACCTACAAGGCAGCAGGCTATTGTGTCACTTCATCTGGTCTCTACCCCTTGACCCATCCGACATGGGAGACTGTACCAGTCGCTGCACTGCCATCGACATAGTTCTTGGGACCACTGGAACACTGCAGATCAGCATGGCTGAATGGATAAGAGCACACACTGATGCCAAGGTAAGGGTTCAACCCCTACATCGGTCAGTTGGACTAAAATGTTGACTTCTCGTCCTTGACTTAGGAACATAAATTACAAACAAGTACCTCAGCAGCCAGAGTTGGTTCACCTGATGGCGATGGACATTGGTAATAGGGAAAGAAAATCTACACGCAAAAATAAGTCCAGTGCACTAGAAGTAGTAGTACATGAATGGACTGCGCTAGAGGTCAAAGCGAGTGAACGCAAACAACAATTGGAACACTGAAGCCCCTTTACCACTTTAAGGTACTGAGAGGGAACATGGATTCACAGGGAGACAACTCTCAAGACATGAAGCTAGACAAGTGGTGGCCATTCTAATGCACAGTGATTGTCAAACTGATAATTCAAAGAACAATTATACTTCACCAAACTGTGAAGTAAGTCAAACTGACAGTGATAGAATTGAGAGCAGTAATAACATTTAAACTGATAGTGAAAACAAACATAATTTTACATACTCAGGGTATGATAGGAAAGGGCGGGGTGGGGGTGTTATTAGTTAGTTACAAACACAGGAGCCAGTCCTACTACAGGTGCATCCACCATGTAACAGATGGTGGGCTGCCATCAAGATGTAGAAGTTAACAACATATATGTTGAATAATCAGTCGTGGACAAACATAAGATGTGGTCATTGAGAGGAGGTCAGTTACCTTCTTGGTGGGGCAGCTATCTCTACGAAATACCTCAAAACTCTTTGTGTGGCTATTGGCTATTTTTTAGACATAAGGCTATTGATTTTGGTCACTTGAAACATCATGAAAGTTTGGAGAGAACAATAATGGAGGAGTATATATCTGGGAAGAAAGGAAGAGTAAGGCCAAAGAAAAGATGGGTGCAGGATCTCCAAATGGGTGTATCGGAACGGGGCATCTTGCTTATGTTTTCCAGAAGCTTGTTATTGGAGCAAGGTTCTGCAAAGGACATGCTATGGAATAAATGAAGGCTATTGGCAAAGGTCGCCTTTTGCAAGACAGAAAATATACTACCAATATTATGTTATGTCCATTGCAATGAGAAAAAGAGTGTTGAAGTGCAACATAAAACCTGTACTTTTGTATAGATGTAAAACGTGGACAATGAGCAGACAAGCTGAAAAATATTTAATGGCAGTGTAAATGTGGTTTCTGAGCAAAATGCAGAGAATATTATGGACAGATAGAAAAACCAATGAGCAAGTCCTACAAGAAATAAATTAAAACCGTAAATTGATTAGAGAAATTAGATTTAGACAGTCAAGATATTTTGGGCATGTTATGAGAAGAAATAAACTAGGGAACATAGTGACAACTGGCAAGAATGAGAGGAAAAGAACATGAGGAAAGCAGAGAAGTAAATATCTGGATGGCTTGGTCGAAGCAAGAACACAGAGTTGAACACGACTGGTGATTATGTGAGATGGCAAAACATGACCACCCATGCTTATCAGCATGGCACATGATGATGATGATATTAAAGTCAAACAATACCCAGGTAAAGAAGGTAAAGAGAAAGCATTGTTGAATTTATTCCTTGTTAACTATGCTTCTCAACAAACTGGATCTAGTTAAAAAAGTTAATGGAGATTCTACTGGTATCATCTCATCTGGTAGGGAGCAGATCTAGATACACATCAGTGTGATTTTTTTTTTAAACTGTAAATTGTTGCAGACGTGGAATCCATTGAACAGTAAATTAACTTTTAAAGAACTATAAGAGAGATGTGTATTTGTAATCAAATATTTGTTTAGTGTCTACGCTATAAAAAATGTGCAAATTAGGTGATTTGATGCAGTGATGTTTATACTTCACCTCGACACCGCAAGGTACAAGAGGAACATGATGAGATGAGATGAGAGAGATGCAGTGATACTGATATTAGACGAGTAATTAAATATTTGTGCAATCAGGAAAAATGCCTCTGAAGTGTTGTTCACTTTTTAACTACAAAACAATATATAAACATTTAATGCACCATAAATGTTTTCTACTTTCTTACAGCACATCCATTTACATACATTTCAAACATATCTGTAGCTAAATTAGAAACACAATTTTGAGGGTTAAGTTAGGCACAACTTCACAATATTGTCTTTGTCAGGAAAACAAAAAACAGAAAAAAATATGCCAAGAATAAAAATAACAATTGGGGACTGAAACAGTTAACTCTTTTTATCCAGAGTTTTTGAAGGAAAATACAAATAGAATCACACAGTTCTCCCTCTAAGCTGTGGAGTGCTGCAAGCTAACAAATGACGTCTTAAGCTTTTGGCAATAAAGTTGCAAGTGAGCATACAAATGACTTTTGCCTAAATTTTCATGTTATGTATATGATTGTGGACTGAGCCAAAAGTATAAGCACTAAAGGCTACAAATGTGTTTCCCACACACAGTACTGGAAGGCCCCGCTATACGTCGCTTCAGTTTACGTCATTTTGCTATAATGTCATTGTCACAATGCGACATAACTTCACTTTACATCGCTACGTTCCACCATAATGTCGTCACCCGTGTTGCTATGCTGCATTAACATTGCCCTTTAAAATTTTGTGCAGTGCGTTTTTCCAGGATTTTATCGTGTCATCACCCATAATGAGTTCAAAGTGCACAGTAAGCGTTGATAGTGTGTCTGGTTGTAAGAGGACCAGGAAAAGTGTTACTCTTGAGGTGAAGTTAGACGTGTTACGTTGTTTTGAGGCTGGCGATCAGGCTGTTGATATCGGTAAAGTCCATGGTTTACCTCCAACCATGGTAAAGACAATTCGTGCAGGTGCTGATAAAATCAAAGAGGATGCTAGAAACGTAACCCATTTGAGGGCTTCCAAGATCACTCATACCAGAAGTTCGCTTATGGAGAACATGGAAGCACTATTAGCCATCTAGACTGAAGACCAGAACCAATGTGATATGCCTGTGAGCAAGATGGCTATCCAAGAGAAAGCAAAGTCTCTCTATGAAGATCTAGCTAAGAAAGTTGGTGAGAGCAGTACTAGTAGTGCTGATGATAGTTTTGGAGCTAGTCGTGGTTTTAATGCCTCTACGTTCCAATAACACTACCTCTCTCCCTCCAACCCACCTGTTTTTTTTTTTGTTTTTTGTTTTTTTGCATATCCTGTACAGGACATCGCTGTCAACACCAGCATCTTTCATCTGTATGTTGATTTCTTGGCAAGATTACGCTCAGTAGTTTGCCATTGCTTTCTGAGCGGCCGGCTCACATACCCCGTAAGTTACCGAAGCGATTCGAACCACTGCTGATTCTCATCGTCATCACGTTACCGACGAGAGTATACGAGATTACGGAGAAAAGTCATAACCTCTAAGCCACGAAGCCGGCCACCTCTGTTTAGCCAATAACTATCAACAACCATCAAAGTAAACAATACATAATACGCTGTATTTCATTTAATTCTATGGGAAATAGTGTTTTGCCATACATCGTTTCACTTAAGCCGCATTTTCCAAGAACGTAACCCCGACGTTAACCGGGGCCTTCCAGTATTGCAACTTAGAGGGAACAGGCATCTGACTGTTTGTGGCTCCCACCTGCAGTGAGGAAACAGTCGGCAAACTCCAGTACACACATTATCATAGACGAAGAACGGCCATCCATAGCTACCCATGGCATATTTCATGTAGTGCAGCATGTTGGGAATCTGAAATAAAACAGTTAAATATTTAGTGAGAACAGTGCACTGTTGCCTCCAGCATCACTGGATGATAGGTAGATAAAGTTAGTTCCATGTCCTTTTACAGGATGTTGAACTCAACCCTAGCATTTACTGGCTGTATGATTTACCAGGCAATTGCACGCTCAGTAGTTTTCCATAGTTATTTAACCAGCATCTGTGGCTTAGGGGATAATGAAATGTGCAGCTTCATAATGCCCTGACATATCAAGTCGAGGTTCTAACTCAGCTGCAGACAATTTAGAAGCAAACTGTCTTGCGTTGATTTTGATGTTATGAGCATTCAGAAAGCAATAGCAAGCTACTGAACAAAAAAATTGCACCTGAAAAATGCTGGGGTTGATTGCAGCATCCTGCAAATGAAATGCAACTAGTTTGTTTTCACAACATCAGGATACAATTCTGGTACAAGCTCTAGTGGGTAACTTGATACACTATGGTGTGTATTGCCTCAGTTATGCTGATTGTTCATCTCTTGCGGTCAGCTTTGCTTTTTTTTTTTTCCTGTTGTGAGTGTTATTGTTTTTTTAATGGAACCTTGTCTGTTAGAGGTGTGGATATGTAGTCACTTACCAGCTGTCTTCTGATGAGGTTGAACACTGATATTACACCAGCTTGTTTCCGAATGTCATCATCATCTTACACTTTTGCCGTTAAGCATTGTGGGAAAGAATAGTTGACGTTCCAGCGCCCAAAGAGTGGCACTGGATAGTTTTATTCCATAGTTAGTTAATCGCGGTTCCAACTTCACGGTAACGGGTCGTTCCCATTATGCTCCATTCCTGTGCCAGTGAATATCACACAAAATGCTCCTCACTGTCCAACGTGACAAGTGAAACAGACAGGAGTCTCGACAAGCCAAAAGCCTGCACAGGTACACTGCATAATGCCACCGCCAGAATGCCAACATAAAAGTCCTCCACAAAAAATACAGTTCATCATCGATGGAATCAGCAGTCATCAGAAAGACTTCATTGACCCGGGTTTTATCCCATATGGCGAGGTCTCTTTCTGCAGGGCAACCCGTGGAAAGCGCAGCACAAAGCACGAACTCTGTAGCTCCGTGACGACTCCCAGAAGTCTCCTGAAAAATGAACTCGTGAACCGAAAAGACAAACCAGTCAATTCAGCGAAAGCCGGCCGCCATCGTTCCGAACATGTATTTCAAACTACACACAAGTGCGGACAGATGTAAAAGCATTCCACATGAAATTCACAGTTCACAGTGTCATGCTATGCACTCACTCAGTAGCAGAGTGACAGAACCATGCACTACCAGTCCAACATGAGGAAAATGCGAATGCAAACCATAGCCACATGCATAAACACTCCAGAGGCCTTAGCGGTTCAAATGCCTATCCGCCATTTTGGTTACCGGATGTCAGTTTTATTCCATGTGATTGTACAATGTCTTTGATGTCATCAATTCATTTTCTTCATAGGTATCATCTTGCTCTCGTATCAAATCTTCTTTGATGTAGTGCCAGTGCTGGTAGCTGATGATATTGCATTCTAACAAGACAGCCAAACCATTTATCTTCTGCCTTTCAATATATGTGGCACAAGGTGTTTATCACACTGTCTGTCTGATATTATTTCTTACTCAGTCTTTGAAAGTTAAGTTGGCACTCTTCTCAGGCATCTCATCTCACAAGTGCTGATTTTGCATAAGTTTGATTTGGTTAGTGTCCAAGGGTGACATTGGCAGCAGTGGATATTTACCTTGTGATATACTTAAATCTGTGTTTATAGCTATACCAAAACGACAGGAGCAATTGAATGTGAAGATTTTTGCACAACTGAATGTGAACATTTTCGTACAATTAACCTCATAATCATGTGACTAAGCTTCTACTTAGAATTATAATGAGAAGAACAAGAAAGAAGATAAAAGTGGAAATTGGTGAAGAATAGTATGGATTTGTGGAAGGAAAGCGTATAAACAATGCAATATATACATTATGAACACTTATAGAACGATCAATAGAGACACAGAAAGGCATATATTTGTGCTTTATAGATTATACCAACATAATTCAACATAACGTAACCCATGATCAACTTATTAAAATGTTGGAAGATGTCAACATTGATGGGAAAGATCTCAGAAGAATAAAGAATATTTACTGGAACCAGGTAGCAGCAATTAAAATGGAAAATAAAGAAGGCAATTATGAACAAATTAAGCTAGGATTATGACAGGGATGTGTTTTGTCACCGGATCTCTTTTCCCTCTATTTTTTTTTTTCATATCCTTTACAGGACATCGCTGTCAACACCAGCATCTTTCAGCTGTATGTTGATTTCTTGGCAAGATTACACTCAGTAGTTTGCCATTGCTTTCTGCGCGGCCGGCTCACATACCCCTTAAGTTACCGATGCGATTCGAACCACTGCTGATTCTCACCGTCGTCACGTTACCGACGAGAGTATACAAGATTATGGAGAAAAGTCGTAACCTCTAAGCCACGAAGCTGGCTTTCCCTCTATAGCGAAGTAATAATGAGAGAGATCTAAGAGAAGCCAGAAATACCAACTGGAGGTTATAATATAAACAATCTACACTGTGCAGACGACACAGTACAGGTGGCAAAAGATCTACAACAATTGTTGGACATTGTAGTTAAAGAGTGCAAAGAAAAGACTCTCCTTCAATATCAAGAAAACAGTAGCAATGTTGATGTCAAAGAAAAAGCAGACATCAAAATGTTAAATGGAAAAAGAATGTAAAATTCTTAATCAAGTGGATAATTTTACATACCTAGGGGCATTTATAACATCAGATGGAAAATACACAACAGAGATTAAGAATAGAATAGGACAAGTAAAACCTGCTTTTCAAACGATTGATTGATTGATTGATTGATATAGGAACCGACATCACAGCATTCGGGACATTCCCATAAGTGCTCCGTCCCCATCCTCAGCAACCAGCGAAGAGTTCCAACACTAATAGTTCCAGTAGCAATCTGATTATATGTCCGTCTCGCCTTTCCTCTGAGCGTCGAGCGTCGGCCAGACAAACAATTTTCAAACAATTAAAAGTATCTTATGCAATAAGTCACTAACATTGAATGTAAGAAAGAGCGTGCTGAAATGCTATATAGAATCTGTTTTGCTGTATGACAGTGAATCATGGAATGTAAATGAACAAATTGGGAAGCAACAGAGATGTGGTTCCTGAGACGACTGCTGCAAATTACTTGGACTGCCTGAGTAACTAAATTGCCTGAAATAGGCTAATGAAACTAGAACACTAAGAAAGAAACAAACAGCTTTCTTTGGTCACGTGATGAGAAGAGAGGTATTGGAGAACATCGTGACAACTGGAAAGATCAATGGGAAGAGAGGCAGAGATAGACCAAGAGTATGCTGGGTGGATTGAGACGATGGCATGGAGGAATATCATCAGCATAGTTGATCCAGAACACTAAAGATGGAAATCTGTGAAGAGACATGATCGCTTACACCAACTGGCAGGGCTCTTGATGGTGATGATAAGTATTAGGTTGATGTAAATACGCTATTTATTATCTGTCATTTTGCAGACATAGGTATATTTGGTTGTTTCATTATGGGTGATAGTTTATATACAAGCTCACTTGCTCTTTGACATCTAGTTTCAGAGGTGTACTATTTATCTGTATATTTAGTGGACCAGGAGATCTGATAACTTGCATTACTTAAAGTTTTGGTTTTATTTATATTCCTAATTATTGTTTATTCTGTCTCTTCCTTGTTATGTTTTGCATCCTGTGTAGATATTTAATCTCTAGTGCCATAATTTCTCTGTTTTCCTTTGTCACCACTGTCCAGGTCTGTCAATGATCAAATCAAATCAAATCAAATCAACTTTATTAGGGTTACAAATTGGGCGCGCAGGCCCGTCTTACATTCGGCCCTTCAAATGAATGGCCCTATCAAAGGAATGATAACATAGGGAGCAGAAATGTGTTGAATAATGCTCTTGGTGTACAAGTACCATATGTCTGTTTAGTCATATTTCATAATGAGGTTGAGGTAACCAGTTACCTCCCTCATCGTCTTTTATTTTCAGATAATTCCCAGAACATTCATAAAATTATCTCATAACTACAAGAAAGCAACTAGAAACTTCTACAAAAAGATCAGTGCAATGAGAACCAGAGAAGAACCCTTTGACCCAACTGAAATAATTAACAGCGAAAAAGGAGAACCAATAAGTGAACAAAATCAAATCCTAATAAGATGGAAGCAGTACTTCGAACTTCTCACCATTCCATCAGATGCCACAGAAATTCAGGAAACCGACACAGATGCCACCAGACATACTGAAAGAAGAAATTAGAGAAGCCGTCAAATTAGCCCCATTGAGCAAATCACTGGGACAAGATGAAATACCAAATGAACTAATTAAAGCAGCAAGAGAAGTATGAACAACATGGTTACATAGAATATTCAACCATGTTTGGGTAGAACAACAGACACCATGAGACTGGAGAAACACCATAATTATTCCAATTTGGAAAACTAAAGGCAGTAAAAGAGACTGCACACAATACAGAGGCATTTCACTGTTGAGTCATACTGGGAAAATATTTTGCAAAATTCTTGAGTAAAGATTAAGAACTACTATAGAACCCCAGCTAAGCGAAACTTGGATTTAGGAAAACCAAAGGACACACAGATACCATTTTTGTTCTTAGACAACATAGAAAAATCAATCGAATTTAATGAAACACTCTACTTAGCCTTTGTCGACAAATAAAGGGCATTTGAAGAGTACATAGAAACAAGCTGTAGAAAGTCTTAAACGATATGGAGTGACTACACATCTAACAAACCTATGTGGAAGCTTATACAACAACAGTGAATACTTAGTGAGAACAACTGGAGGACACTCAGAACCCTTCACCATAAGATCCGAAGTACGACAAGATACGACAAGTGTCCTGTCCCCTCTCTTGTTTATGACCTATATAGACAAGAAACCAGCCAAACAGAGACCGCAAGAACACCACATGAAGAACAGAACACAGAAGAAGTTAGTCTTTCCTCTTGAGCCCAAGGTGGTGCATAGGGCAGAAGTTATGGCTCTCCATGCCTGGCAGTTCGCTGCCACCTGTTGAAGATCCTGGATGTTTACTTAGCTGTTGAATGAGCCCTCTGTGATGATGGTTCTACGCAGGGTCTCTCTTGGTGGTCTTCCCCATTTTCTTTTCCCTACCGGTGTCCATATGAGGGCTTGGTAAGGGAGTCTTGTCTTGTCCGATCTGAGTACATGGCCGATGTAGTTCCAACGGCGTTTTCTTATAAAATTGGATACAATATCTTGCTTAGTCTCTTGTCTTATTTGCACATTGGTTCTAAAATCTGTCCAGTGGAGGTTTAGAATTCTAAGACATTTGTTCTCAACAAATTACATGATTAAAGAACTCCTATTTCCAGCACTATTAGCAAAATCAGAAGCTGAATTACAATGCCACATGAACAGTCAAAACGAAATGTGTAAGGAACATAACATGAAAATTAGCACAAGTAAAACAGAGGTAATGACTATATCCAAAGAAGAAGAAACAAAATCGATTCACCTAAACAAACACCCCATGAAACAAGTAAAGAGCTTAAAGTACCTAAAGTATAATATCATCAAACGGCAAATCAGAAGAAGAGATTGAAAATAGATGTAATAAGGCAAACCACTCATTGGATAAATGGCAACAATACTAAAGAACAAATATGTATCAATAGTTACTAAGAAAACACTCTACAACACAATCTTCCTACCAACTCTATGCTACTAATGCCAAACCTGGACAATGACAGAAAAAGAGAAAAGAAAATTCACAACAATAGAAATGAGATTCCCGAGAAGAATACTCAACGTATCAAGAAGAGAGATCAGAAATGAAGAAGTTAGCACTATAGTGGGGGTTCCAGCAGCACCAGGTTTTATTAGAAGGCAGCAAGTCAAATGGTGATTGATTGATTGATTTCTTCTTCTTTTCGTTTTTTCAGATGTGATTGCGGTGTGTCTGTTATGCGCCCTTGGGCCGAAACCCGTAGGCCAACACATCCAACTACAGCGTGCTTTTTTGACCAGGTAGCATTCCTGGGAGACTTTCACTTTTGTGGTGCCATCTACAACCCAGCTGGCCAAGTTGGAACGGTCGAAGACAACGGTCATCCCTCAAAGGAAGGAAGGGACAGTCCATTGCATTTTCCGCCATCCAAGGTTGCTTCCATAGTTGCAGGGCCAACACATAGCGCCCTGATGCTGGGTTCACCGAGGGAATCGTCACGTCCTGCTCATGGCTGCTTTAAATCCTCACTTCAATATATTGGTCATTTCGTTTGCCCCGGGCCATTCCTGCACAAACCAGACAGGTTTGCAGACGGTATCCACTCAGCGAGTTTTCGGACATGTGCTTTTCGTTGCACCCGTCAGAGCTGTTCCAGGCACGACAGACATTCGGAAAACTACCTAGTCAGAGCTGTTCCTAGCACGAGAGACATTCAGACGAGACATTTCACTCGGACGTAATTGCGTAGTGTCAATTTTAGTTTGCCACCCGTAGGACGACACTTCCGACTTCCGGCGGGCATTTTTTAATGAGGTTAGCCTTCCTCTGGTTTCGAGGCACGTTAGACTGTTGTGATGTCGCCCACATCTCAGCTGGTCAAGATAGGACGATCAACGATATCGCGGTCGGCCCTCAAGGGAAGGCAGGGGCAGACAATGGGCATTCCCTCGCTATCCAAGGAGGCTTCCATAATTGCAGAGCCGGCACATATTGCTCTGAGACTGGGCTCACCCGAGGAGTTGCCACGTCCGGCTCATGGCTGCTTTAGTTCCTCACTTTCATGTGTTGGGCATCTCGCTTGCCACTGGTCACTCAAGCACACACCAGGAGCGGTCAGACTGCGAGCGACATCCACTCGGTAAGCTTTTGCTTTTGACTTCAGACCACGCAATAGGTTCGCTCGCCGTGCGTTCCATTTCGCGTCATTGAGACGTTCTTCCACTTTTGTCTACACTCTCTATGAGTTAGATACAGACAGTTTTCGTAACCATTTCCTTCGACTGGGGCACCTTTCTGACTCTTTGTACTCGCTCACGAGGTAGGCTACATGTGCTGCCGGCTCAGCACCTTACCTTCGTGCAGCAGTGAACGAGAAACGGCCCGGCCCTCTCATCCGGGAATCCCTCATATCCCCCAGCTGAGAGCCTTTGAACATGTATCAGACCTGAGAATGTAGCTTGCTCAGTATCTAACCTCTATTTTTCGGTAGGTGGGTAATGGCCTGGCTCTCAGATCCGAGGGTTTGTGGCTTAGAGGCGTTCAGCCACAGCCCTCGACAGGGAGCCTTAGAGTTTTGTCCGGACCAAGGTCTTCTGCCTTCATGTACCTGATTTAGTCTATTGACTGCTATCCTCAGTCTACCTGCAGAGCAGCAGGTTGTGTCTCTCTTAGTCTGGTCCCTAACCCATAAGCTGTCCGATATGTAGTTTTCATCCAGCGGCAAGCAGATTGGGTCAATGGGACACGCAAGCTCCCCCACCACGGCAAGGTGGAGACACATCGGGGGAGGATTGATTGATTTAGGAACCAACATACAGCATTCGGGGCATTTCCATAAGTGCTCAATCCCCATCCTCAGCAGCCAGTGAAGAGTTCCAACACCAATAGTACCAGTAGCAATCTGATTATATATCCGTCTCGCCTTTCCTCTGAGCGTCGAGCGCGGCCAGATCCCCTCGTCACTCCTAGCTGTCTCATTCTTGCCAGACCATGGTGATCCATTTGCTCCTCCGAGGTATACATGTGCTCCCACAAGGCCGCAACCACGTCTGCCTTATCATGCATCAGTACTCCACCAAGTTTTGCAGAGCCAGCCAATCTGTCCAAATGGTGTGGCCATGTAACTAGGTTACCAGCTAACAGTATACCACAACAAGCAATGATGTACAGACCAGATGGAAGCAGAGGAAGAGGTCGGCCATGTAAACGATGGAAGGAATAGCAGAGTCCATGGGAATATCGATACATGAAGCTCAAAAGCAGACACTCTCCCGCTGTTTATGCTTCACCTCGACATCGCAAGGTACAAGAGGAACAAGATGAGATGAGATGAGATGAGATCATTTTTTATGAGGCTGGGTGAACCCAGTCAGAAAAAATAACCCTGCCTCTGCAAGTACACTAACCACTATGATGCCAAAGCTCCATCAGTCCCTTTAACCAAATGAAAATGCCAAAAATAGAACAGGAACTGTGACGCTGTTAGCTGAAGTCAAGTCCACATCAGCATTTAGAAGAAAGCTGCTTTCCCTTGGTGAGAATGAGGTACAATTAAAAATTCAATAATTCAGCTTTTCAACAATGACTCCTATACATGTGTGGGAAATGTGGCCTATTCGGTAACACAAATAAAACAGAAAATTCTGAAAAACTCAATAATTTACCATGTAGCAGGTTCTCTGCAGACACCACTTCAATCACAACACACTGAACCAGATATCTTGCCATTTCTCCTGTCTAAGGCACCCTCATGTCCAAGGTATATGCAATGCCCTGTGATCATCTTCGTGTTGGTCAATCCATGACTCTTCTTCCATAAGGTTAAAGGAAGGGTAAAGGCGAGAGGTTTCTTCAATGCACCAGGTTTCATCCCATTTTCTTGGTCTCCCCACAGAATGGCAAGCACACAAAGAACGCACTCTGAGACTCCAGTGACCACCACCAGGGTTCTCCAGAAAAATTGCACTGCAATTTTAACTGCGCAATCCAAAAATGAATCCATGACACTCAGAGTGCAAGACATGACTTAATCACCAATGTTGATGCATACAATGCTCCAAAGACATTCCTGTCACACTACTTTCGATTTACTATTCTTGAGTTTCTCTGTATCTCTTCGTGTCATTAGGTGTCATTAGAACTAACAATGATTATTGTAAATTTGTAACATTTACACATTCAAAGTTATTGTGGTTTAAAACTGTACACAGGCTTTGTGGACACTGAATAAACACAAACAACTTACTGTCATCCAAGGTTTGGGTTCTGAAAGATAATTAGGATAATCTGCCCTGTCTGTGGGGGATCCCCTTGACGATGAGGTTTCTGGGGTGACCACAGAAGTCAGCCGGTTGTCTGTGTCCAACTGCTGCTGCTGAACTAGTACCAAGCCTGCTGCAACATCGGTGGGGACTAAGTCTATATCCTGGCAAACCAACACAGATTTCTATCCGTGACTTCACAACTCAATGTCATGTCATTTCTAAAACTATGCTTTCTGCCATACTTTAATTCAGTCAACACTTATACATGTTAACAATTAACTATTACTGTGTGGGATGATAATGGTTGTTCTATAGAAATGAATTTTAAATACATTAAACATAAATTATGTGTTATCTAAATGATTTGTTTGTTATTTAATTATTTAAATTTCTGCCACATTCAACCTAGTACGGTCATGTCTTGGGCATATAATTTACATATCATATTTTGCAGATCAAATTTGTTAAGGGTTTTTTTTTTTTCAAATATTAAATTGCATTTTATATGTGTAGGCAATTTCTCATTTTGTCTCAAATTTGTGTTTAATTGTGAAATTTGTGTAAGCTGTAGAAGACATCTGTGTTTTTCTATGATGCGTGTAGGATTTTTCTCTGATGAATATCCATTTACTGATAAACCTTAAGTCTCAGTTATTTTCTAACTTGTTTTTCAAAACTATATTCATATTAAACACAGTTAATTGTTGCATGTCCTTTGCATCATCATTACCCAGTATACATGGTAATGGAGGGAATATTAAAAAGTATAGCCATGCCAAAACAAAACAAATCTTTTCATAGAAGTAACTGGCCATGAATACTGGTTTTCCATCTTGAATGAGATAATGTAATGTATCACAGAACAGTCATAACATCTGATGGGAGGTGCCTTGAAGAGATTAGAGCGCAAGAATTGCCATGGCGAAGGTAGCCTTTTGCAAGATGGAAAACATAATGATCAATAAAAAGATGGCATTTACAAAGAGTGTTGAGGTGCTACTTAGAACCTGTACTCTTGTATGGATGTGAAGTGCGGATAATGAACAGACAAGCTGAAAAACATCTGATGGCAGTCGAAATGTGGTTTCTGAGGAAAATGCACAGAATACAATGGACAGACAGAAAAACCAATGACCAAGTCCTACAAGAAACAAATGAAAACCGTAAACTGTTTAGAGAAATTAGACATAGACAGACACAATTATTTTGGACATGTTATGATAAGAAATAAATTGGAGAGCTTGGTGACAACTAGCAAGATTGAGGGGGAAAAAACAAGGGAAAGGCAGAGAAGTAAATACCTGGATGGCTTGGGTACATAGTATGGTTGAGACAGGAACACAGAGCTGATCCACAACTGGTGATCGTGTGAGATGGTGAAACATTATCACGAATGGTTATCGTCATGGCACATGATGATGATGATGAATGAAAGTAATTATTTGCTAACTGCACACAGTAAATGTAAACAATGCAATTAATTTATTATAAACAACCAACAGTTAAAGCAGCAACAAAGTGTAAGGATCTACAGGAGGAAGTTACAGTCCTTTTTATTCTAAGGCAGATTCCCTACAGATGACCAAGAATCTAGACTTTCAAATATGACCATTATCAAAAACAACTATAAACTGTACAGAGAGCAAAAGACATGTCTCAATTGTCATTCACAGTGGTTTCCCTACAACTTATGGCTGGAATGATGGGATAGAAGAGGAAAGTACTGGAAATAACAGCATGCAACATCTTAATAAAACACATGAACACTAACCTCAAAAAATGCTGCGACCACATTGCTAACATCAATGAAAGCTTGTTTGGTGTCCGGGTTGCAAGCTATGCAGCAGCACAGAAATCGACATCTGCAAGGTTAAAATTAGCCACTTTGGTGACATTTTCTAAATTGCTTTTTAATTATTTAACCTGCATAGTTGGATACCTCTTGAAAAAACAAATCCAACGGTACCTTATTCAAGTCTGTAGGCCAATTCTAAGCCGATATATTAATGTTTGTGTGTCAGTTTATCATTCAATATAAACAAAGAGAAAAATATGACTTTGACCCTTTCAAAAAGTGTGACCTACACACACACACCGCTGTTGGTAACACAGAATTGTGACCTACACACACCGCTGTTGGTAACACAGACACCCAAGGGAGAATAAAACTGCCGATGTTTTCTAACTAAAGGAGAGATAACTGCTTCTGATAATATATATATATATATATATATATATATATATATATATATATATATATATATATATATATATATATATATATATATATATATATGCCGGTCTCTCTGGCCGACGGGTTACAGAACTTTCTCCGTGATCCCGTTTATCACGCAGAGTCTCGTAGCAGGGAGAGAGCTGGGAGCGGTTCGACCCCCGCTGGTGACTTGCAGGATAACTGAGCCGGCCGCTCAGAAAGCAATGGCAAACTTCTGAGCGTAATCTTGCCAGGAAATCAACATACAGCTGAAAGATGCTGATGTTGACAGCGATGTCCTGTAAAGGATATGCAAAAAAAACATAACATATATATATATACACAGTGATGTACAGCATGTGCTGACTGTTAGCGTGAGGTGAAGCCATGAACACAGATTCATTGTGACCGTGTTAAAATTGTTGCAAAATTATCAATGATCTTGTCCTTGTAGTGTGATGAAAAATTACACATAAATACAATAATTTTTTTTTTTTTTTTTTTTTTTTCCGTGTTTCCATCCTGTTTCAGGATATTGCGGTCAACACCAGCATCTTTCAGCTGTATGTTGATTCCTAGGCTAGATTACGCTCATCAGCACGCCACGACTTTCTGAGCGACCGGCTCCATACTCTCATAAGTCACTTTTGCGATTCGAACCACTGCTAATTCTCGTCGCGTCACGTGACGAGAGTATTCGGAGTTAGCGGAGAAAGCTGCTAACCCCTCGGCCACGGAGCCGGTAAATACAATAATAGGTGTTGAATATACATATGCACTCTGAATACTCTATAACAATATTAACATGGTCATAGCTGGAGTATGACAAGGAAAACAGCATGCGATATTCATAATTTCAGTGTGAGACTGATTGCCAACTTAAACGGTCAAAAATTACAAAATACACGTAAAAATGGGTGCTAAATTTAATAATACATAGTAGAACAATGTAATACGTCTCATAAAATGGTATTTACGGGTTTACTTACCAATAAGAATAGGTAGCCTGGTTCTGTCCTCTAAAAGTACTGGAGAGTTTTGGTCACAGACCTTAACATTAGGAAGGAAACATCCCAACTGCACCTCCCCGTGGTAGAGGATGGAAAACACCACGGTGTGGCTAACGCAGCATGGGGGACCGAGTATCCACCGGAATAAGTGGACAACTCTGTAATTGAGCAGGGCAGGGCAATCACTTTTCCTGACAGTCGGAAATTGCTGTCAAAGGCAGAGTTAAAAGACCACCATGTGGATGTGGAGGGCAAAAGGAAACCACCATGTGGATGTGGAGGGCAAAAGGAAACCACCACATTATCTTCCCAAGACTTCATGGCAAACCATATTTCAGAGTTAATGGCTGTCTTAGGACATTCTCATCCGGTAGGGACAGTCATGAGCCACAGGTGACACCAGACCGTCATCCAGTTACTAATGGCAAAACCATAACTAAACTAAATAAATTTATTTAGAGTAGGAATATGGAATGTTAGGACATTAAACGAGCTAGGAAAGTTAAACAATGTTCTAAGAGAAATGGATAGCATGACAATGAATATACTAGGCGTAAGTGAGATGAGATGGAAGGGATCTGGCATTATAGCTGACAATCACACAATAATCTATTCTGGAGGGGATACACATGAAAAAGGTGTAGGGATAATATTTGATGAAAAAACAGCCAAATCAATTAATGGATAATGGTGTATTTCAGATGGAGTTATAATGGTCAAAATCTTAATTTAAAAACAAATTTCTTAATCAAATTAAGAACTTGAGATTTAATAAAGAGGTTCTGAAAGTAGATAAAGAAATTCAAGAACAATACAGAGTGACTGTGAAAAATAGATACAATGCAATAGCTAAAATGCAGAGTTTAAATGAACAGTGGGAAATGTTAAGGGACTCCATTCATAAAACAAGCAAATAAATATTACCGGAGAGAAGCCAAAAAGCTAAGAAAATATGAATGAATGAAGAAATCTTAATGCTGATGGAAAAAAGGAAACAGAATAAAAATTACAAACAAGAATATGCTAAAATAAATAAAAACATAAAAGATAAATGTGTGAAGACAAAAGAAAGTTGGTTAAACGAGTTATGCACAGAAACTGAATTAAATTCCATGAAAGATTTTTAAAAAAAATATGCACAGACAAATCAGTAAGCTCAAGGGAAGAAAAATAAGAATAAATACAGGGTGTTTGAAATAAAAAACAGGAAAGATATTATTGGAGGAAGGTGCTATAATGAAGAGGTGGAATGAGTATATAAGAGAATTAAATAATGGAGAAAGGGAAGAATTAACAGAAGAAAGTAACTTAGAAGGCCCACCTATTCTAAAAGAAGTTGCTGATGCTATGAAACATATGAAGAAAAGAAAAACAGCTGGACCAGATTAAATCACAATAGAAGAATTAGAAGTATTTGGAGAATTTGGAGTAGATACATTAACCAAAATGCTGAATGATATTTACAGCAGTGGATATTTACCGAGCGATATGCTGAAATCTGTATTTATAGCTATACCAAAAAGACCAGGAACTATTGAATGCGAAGATTTTTGTACAATTAAACTCATAAACCATGTCACTAAGCTTCTACTCAGAATTATAATGAGAAGAACAAGAAAGAAAATAAAAATGGAAATTAGTGAAGAACAGTATGGTTTTGTGGAAGGAAAGGGTACACAAATGCAATATATATATATATATATATATATATATATATATATATATATATATATATATATATATATATATATATATATATATATATATATATATATTACGAATACTAATAGAAAGGTCAATAGAGACACAGAAAGACATATTAGTGCTTCATAGATTATACTAAGGCATTTGATAAAGTAAAACATGATGAACTAATTAAAATGTTGGAAGATAACATTGATGGGAAAGATTTAAGAATAATAAAGAATATTTACTGGAACCATATAGCAGCAATTAAAATAGGAAATAAAGAGGGTAGTTACGAACAAATAAAGCTAGGAGTACGACATGGGTGTGTCTTGTCATCAGATCTCTTCTCCCTCTATAGCGAAGTAATAATGAAAGAGATCAAAGAGAAGCCAAGAATACTAATCAGTGGTTATAATATAAACAATATACGCTATGCGGATGACACAGTATTGGTGGCGAATAATACAACAGACCTACAACAATTGTTGGACATTGTAGTAAAAGAGAGTATAAATAAAGGACTCTCCTTGAATATCAAGATAACAGTAAACAATGGTGATATCAAAGAAAATGGTGACACCAAAATGTGACATAGAAATAGAAGGGACAATTCTTAACCAAGTGAATAATTTTAAATACCTAGGGGCACGCGTATAACATCAGATAGAAGATGTACAATAGAGATTAAGAGCAGAATAGGGCAGGCAAAAGCCACATTTCAGAAAATGAAGAGTATCTTATGCAATAAGTCACTATCAATGAATGTAAGAAAGAGAGTGCTGAAATGCTATATAGAACCAGTTTTGCTGTATGGCAGCGAATCTTGGAATGTAAATGAACAAATTAGGAAGAGCTTGGAAGCAACATATATGTGGTTTTTGAGACAAATGTTGCGAATTCCTTGGACTGCCAGAGTAACTAACAACGATTGCCTGAAAGAGACTAATGAAACTAGAACTCTATATACAACAGTAAGAAAGAGAAACATCTTTCTTTGGTCATGTGATGAGAAGAGAGGCATTAAAGCACATCGTGACAACTGGAAAGATTGAGGGGAAGAGAGGCAGGGGCAGACCAAGAGAAATTATGCTGGATGGATTGAGATGGTTGCCATGAAAGCCTATGCCACTTGATGACGACAAGCCTGGTTCTTCGGTATAATAAGGATTCCCGAAGCGCCAAAAATGCAGAACGCCAACCTAGATCTGAGTCTCAGTTAAGTTGTGATGAAAAGTTACCCAAAAATAAACCACCTCGACTGTGTAGTGTGATGAACAATTACACATAAATACTACAATTCTTCTTCTTCTTTCGTTCACTTGAAATATGTCTATAACTGCATTGTTGTCTTTTGTATGACTTTAACTGTCTTTTTTATTCACTCAGCGGTGCATAGTTTATCTTTCATTGTCGTCTCCCTAGGCCAGAAGGTTTGCCTAGATATGTTGTATTTTGGGCAGTCTTGGAGTATGTGCTCTGCTGTCAGCGACGCCATCCACATGTGCACATGGCTGATTCACCAATCATGAATTTTGTATACATCTGGTTGCGTAATCTATTATGTCTTGTTCTGAGGCGCAGAATAATGACTTGTTCTGGTCTGTCCATAACGTGGTAGTCATCTTGAGCAGGTTTTGGTGGCTTTCTGACTGATTTGATCATTCTTTTCTTTTTGTGGTATGTAACGGGCACATCATGCTGTTCTTCTTTTGCTCCTTCCTTAGCCAATCGATCAGCTCTGTCGTTTCCAGGTACTCCACAGTGGGATGGTATCCACTATATGGTGACCTTATGCTGTCTGCTAAGTTCAGAGAGTAGTGTCCTTAGTACTGGCAATATCCCAGACAGGAGCGCCTCGAGTACTGATTTTGCATCTGTCAATAGCACCACAGGTTGTGTACCATGGCTGGTATTTAATAATTTCTGTGTTTCTATCTTGATTGCCTCAATTTCAGCATCATAGTTATGGCAGTACTTTCCTGTTGGTACTCTGGCCGTGTCCCTAGTATTATTTGGGTATTCTATGTACAATACTACAACTGATGTTAAAAGCAAACATGCATTCATTGGCATGCAAATCGCTGTAAATATTCCATAATAACATTAAATAGTCATCGCTGGAGTATGACAAGGAAGCGGCTATTTTCCGCCATTGAAATATTACATTAACAGCATGCGACCTTCATTTTAGTTTGGGATGTCCCTCCCAACTTTAATAGTCGAAAATTACATAATTTACGTAAAAATGGATGCTAAACCTAATAATACATACTAGAACAAGCAAAGACATCTCCATAAAACGTGATTTTCGGGTCTACTTAAGTCTTAAAAAGTCACTCTGTATCTATGTGTAGGAAACAAATTCCAGAAATATGAGATGTGCACAGCATAAACCAAGGAGGGAAAAACTATATAAAGTAATCAGTTTCTGTTTTAACACGATCTTGAAATAATTGTCAAATTTAACATCATGAGTACTCTAAATCTTCTTAAATTGGGGACACAAAAAATGGTTGCTGAACAAATCCGCATATATTTCCAGTAAAATTTGGCAATCTAAATCGTAGTGGCTAGTTAAAACTAAAGTTGTCACAGCAACCAATAAAACAACCTGTGCAGCTATACATAATGTACAGCATAACCCCATAAGGAAACAGTAATCCTGCAGTGGAGTTACATGGCCATTTAGGGTGAAAGTATAAGGGAGTGGTTCCCAGTTTCAAGTCGAAACCCCAATAATGGTCTTGGATAGGAGTCTGTTCTCATGGGGAAAATATGGATGTGTGATCTAGCGCGCGCGCGCACGCACGCACACACAAACACACACAAATGCATCTGTAGTGACTGGCAAGACTGAATCCTCCTTTATATCAATCAATCAGGTGCCATCTCCACAATGAAGGTTGGCCGCAATGGATTTTCAATACAACTGCTGTTCGTCCTTCTCTTGATGTTATCCTCCCACATGTATCGTTATCTACCTCTTGCTCGCTTGCCTTCGACCTTACCCTCCGGTATGATTTTTATAAGAGTGGTATGTCTTTTAACATAGCCAAAATATTTCACTTGCCTCTTTTTTATTTTTTTTCATCAACTCTCTTTTCACTCCCAGTTTTTCTAGAACCTCTGTATTTGATTGTTGATTTTTACATGAAATATTTCATATTCTTCTGTATATCCACATCTCCTGTGGAGACTGAGTCCCATGAACTACTACTGATCCACTCTCTTTCATCTAGCACTAAAATATTACACATTAAGACCATGATGGCATTTCTGATACTCTCCAATGCTGTAGTAAAAAGCAAAAGTAAAAGACCCTTTCCACGCCTTGGGGTATTTTTCGATGTGCAGTCCCATATTTGTATAGACCAATCAGAACTCGATGGGCCTTTGGTCAATATCATACCAACCCACTTTACTTCTCAGATCATTTCCCGATACTCAAGTTAAGCTAAGCTGACCTGGGAGCCCAGGTCAATTCTTTTTTACACAGGACCACAAGGAGGACAGACAAGCATACTAGCCACTATACCACAGTGGATTTTAACACATGACCACCAGGAGGGCAGACAAATGTGCTAGCCACTGTACCACCGTAGATTTTAACACAGGACCACCAGGAGGGCAGACAAATGTGCTAGCCACTATAACCACTGTGGATTTTAACACAGGACCACCAGAAGGGCAGACAAGTGTGCTAACCACTGTACCACCGTAGATTTTAACACAGGACCACCAGGAGGGCAGACAAGTGTGCTAGCCACTATAACCACTATGGATTATAACACAGGACCACCAGGAGGGCAGACAAATGTGCTAGCCACTATAACCACTATGGATTATAACACAGGACCACCAGGAGGGCAGACAAATGTGCTAGCCACTATAACCACTGTGGATTTTAACACAGGACCACAAGGAGGGCAGACAAGCATGCTAGCCACTATACCACAGGGGATTTTAACACATGACCACCAGGAGGGCAGACAAATGTGCTAGCCACTGTACCACCGTAGATTTTAACACAGGACCACAAGGAGGGCAGACAAGCATACTAGCCACTATACCACTGTGGATTTTAACACAGGACCACAAGAAGGGCAGACAAGTGTGCTAGCCACTGTACCACTGTGGATTTTAACACAGGACCACTAGGAGGGCAGACAAATGTGCTATCCACTGTACCACCGTAGATTTTAACACAGGACCACCAGGAGGGCAGACAAGTGTGCTAGCCACAATACCACTGTGGATTTTAACACAGGACCACAAGGAGGGCAGACAAGCGTGCTAACCACTGTGCCACTGTGGATTTTAACACAGGACCACCAGGAGGGCAGACAAGTGTGCTAGCCACTGTACCACTGTGGATTTTAACACAGGACCACTAGGAGGGCAGACAAATGTGCTATCCACTGTACCACCGTAGATTTTAACACAGGACCACCAGGAGGGCAGACAAGTGTGCTAGCCACAATACCACTGTGGATTTTAACACAGGACCACCAGGAGGGCAGACAAGCGTGGCTAACCACTGTGCCACTGTGGATTTTAACACAGGACCACCAGGAGGGCAGACAAGCGTGCTAACCACTATACCACTGTGGATTTTAACACAGGACCACCATTAGGGCAGACAAGCGTGCTAACCACTGTACCACCGTGAGGGCAGACAAGTGTGCTAGCCACTGTACTACTGTGTATCCCCACAATGCTTTAACGGACAGTAGCACTCAATCACAGATAAACAAATAACCAATAAGCTAGTTGGTGTAGATACACAGCCACACTGCCTCAGAGAAAGGAACAGTTTTGTGTATAAACATTTACTGATGTATTTTGAGGACAACTATCTGTAAATGTACACTTGCTTTATGATGATATACTCTTTTTCTGTCATTTTCTTTCAAAAAGTAAACTATAAACATAATACTATGGAAGATGCTGATGTGAAATAACAATAACAGACCAAGGCTGTATGAGCTGTGGTGACCAGCTTTTATAAACAGTCTTTTTGCTTCCAAGAGATGATCTCCAGTGTTCAAATCTTAAGGCTGGGTTAGTTAGTTAGTTAGTTAGCTAGTTAGTCAGTCAGTCAGTCAGTCAGTCAGTCAGTCAGTCAGTCAGTCAGTCAGTCAGTCAGTCAGTCAGTCAGTCAGTCAGTCAGTCAGTCAGTCAGTCAGTCAGTCAGTCAGTCAGTCAGTCAGTCAGTCAGTCAGTCAGTCAGTCAGTTAGTTAGTTACTTGACAGATCATCCTCACTGCACATCGAACCATTCAGTCCATAAGTGCTCGGATCCCCTCCTCAGCAAATCCCGCAGCATGTAGCAGCTCACGACACCAGTTCTGTGTTGGTTTATTACACTTCGTTCGCTTTCTGCGTAGTGTTCTTCTTTGGCCACACCTCTTTTAACTTGCTGTTGTCGCAGTCTGACCATGGTTGCAGATTCCCAGTCATCGCTTGGTTCTCGTAAACGACTTACTTCTCGTAGAGCATTCAGAATGTCTACCTGGTCCATCGCTCGTCCACCTTCCACAGTAGCCCTACCTTCAAGCCTGTGAGCCTGCTCATTTCCTTGTACAGGTGCATGCCCTGGTACGAAGATGAAACTAATCTTTGCCGGCCGAGACCACTCCAGAGACAGCAGCCACTCTCTTCGGACCCACCCTATCTCTATCCTCCTGAGCATACTCATTGAGTCACTAAGGACATATGCCCAATTGAATGTCTGTGTCTCGAGCCATGTTATTGCTTTACTTACTGCCATGACTTCCATAGTCAGGCTACTTGTGGTCAAAGCAAATGTGCCAGACTCTTCATTCACAATTTTCCCTCCGGCCTGAGCCGTAAAGGACCATGAACTTCTCACTCCTTGACGACTGACATATCCATGTAAATGACAGCATCATCCTCTAAAGAATTCTCGAAGATCAAAGCCTGTACTTCCACCTCCACAGCAGATGGATTTTCTTGTCTGCATTTCCTGTCTAGTTGGATGCACAATGAAAAGGATGTACAGAAATCTGTTGGCACTTGTACCCACTTCTCGCCAGGTTCTAAGTCCTCAAGTGAACACACCTGCTGAGGAATGTCTACGGCTTGACCCATCCACGACCTTCCTCTTTTTAACCAGCTGCCCTTTACCTTCTTAATCTCGCTATGCAGTGGATATTGTGTGTTTGCGTTGACTCTGAGATAGGCAGACAAAAGTAAGCTATGAGCTATAATCTAAGAGTTCCGGACAAGATGGCAGCGGACGGTTGTGTTGTTTTGTGACCATTCCCTTTTTCGTGTAAGAGATGGATATTTTCATCTCTTGCATGTAATTTGTGTGCCAGAATATAAATCCAGGAGTTAGGCTGGGTTAAACCCAGAACTACATGAAGTCTCAAATGGCAAACCAAGACTTTTGGGTTGGTCTATCCTTTCATTCTACGAACAGATGCTGCTGATAATATAGTAAAGCCAACTTGTTCTTCCTTTATTAGGCATCCTACAACAGAAAACGCCAAATGACACACAATACAACACAAGATGGACAAACCTTGTCTCCCAGACCTTGCTGGCTGACACTTCTCTCATGGTTAATTCAGGTTCATTGCCATGGCTCATGCTGCAGCTAATTGCTCGTCGCTGTTTTGCAGAGCCTGAAGGGTCAAACACGATCAGGATGCTAACAAACATGGCAAAACCCACGATCCAAGCACAGATAACTGCACCTCGAACTGTCAATACAATTGACCAATCACAAGTGAATGAATGACCAAACGCCCAGTAGGTAGAGATACACAGCCACACAGCCTCAGGAAAATGAAGGAACAGCTTTGTGTACAACCATTTATTGATGTTTCTTCGAGGGAAGCTATCTGTAATTGTACCCTGGATAAAAATAATTAAAAGTATAATTATATCACTTACATTTAACACTATATTTTTTTTTGCATATCCTATTTACAGAACATCACTGTCAACACCAGCATTTCACTGCTGTTGTTGTCTTGGCAAGTTTACATTCAGTCGTTAACACTATATTCATTCATTCATTCACTCAGTAGCATGTCCTTTGCAGAACCTAGCTCCCATAACAACCTTCCAGAAAACTTCTCAATCACAAGCAAGATGTCCCACGTCCGATACACCCATCTGGAGATCATCCGCCACATCCTGCACCCATCTTCTCTTTGACCTTCCTCTTCCTCTCTTCCCAGGCATATACCCCTCCATTATTGTTCTCTCCAAACTCTCATGACAATTCAAGTGACCAAAATATTTCAATTATCTTTGTTTTATCGTCTTTACTAGCCAACCCTCTTCAATATTCAGCTCTAGAAGTATGGATGCATTTGTTCTGTTCTTTACCCAAGGTATTGTTAGAACCCGTCTATAACATTTATATTCAAAGGCATTTATGCGCTGTTCAGCTTGTTTAGTAAGTGTCCAGGTCTCACACTATTATACCAATCATTTTTTTTTAAATCTGCCAGGAAATATAATACAATTAGTTATTTGCATATCCTTTACAAGATAAGCCGGCTCTGTGGTGACAGGGTTATGGATGCAACTTGTAATCCTGCATACTGCGTTCGAAACACAGCTGTGGTTGATTTGGAAGCAGACCGCCTTGTGTTGGTTTTCATACAATGGTATGAGTGCCAGTCATTTAGAAAGCAATGGCAAACTACTGAACTTGCCCAGAAATCACAATCAACCAAAAAATGCTGGGGTTATGCAACTAACTTAATTTTTTTATGGGATTTATTGGCGGTTTGTGATTACTCGATTGCGTTAGTTCAGTAGTCTATCATTGCTTTCTGAGCGGCCGATACCTCATACCATCTTAGTTTAGTTTAGTTTAGTAGATGGATCAACATCACGGCACACGGATGCAACCCATAAGTGCTCTGTTCTCCTCCTAACTCAAACCTGAGTCTGGAGAAACTCAGCTCAGTGCATGAACTCCGTAGCACCGCCGAGGATCCTGAAATACTTTGGGTAGATTTTTAACTCGAAATTTTGCCCGGGCAGCGCCGTTAGGCTACTCTTTTTCGATTTCCAACTGCCAAGGGATTTTTTACGTGCGCAACAATACACACGGGCGTCCGATCTCACTACCCAGAGACCAGGGGAAATTTATTACTAGAAGTCCACGAGAAAAAATCCTGGCATCACCGGGGCCTGAACCCGGGACCTCCAGCACTCGAGGCGGACACCATACCTCGAGATCATGCAGCCCCCCCCCCCCCCCCCCCACCATCTAAATCTAGGCAAGGCAGTCTGTTTCCAAATGGCCTGCAGCTGATTTGAAACCCTCGAGTCGATACGACGGGGAAGGATGAAACTGTGAGTCTCACAATCCCCTAGGCCACAGCGTCAGTTATAACACAATTACCTGCATAATACCCTGCCATTTACCGGTAGTGTTGTATATTTTATTTAACAGCATGAGATGTATTCCTTCAAACAAATTTCTGAAAGCTACAACTGGCATCATAACAGGCTATTAATATTATCCATCATTATGTGGGTTGTATCATGAACAAGGCATCATCATTCAGATTGCAGGTTCTTTGCAGAATCATGCTTTCATCATGCCTCAACCGAAAGATTCTCAACCTTTCACCAGTTTCTCTGACTCTTAAATTTTCACGCTCTTCATGTCTTTAAAGTCCTGTGTCCACCTTTCTGTTGGTTTGGCAGAGAAAGAATAAGTACATTTTACAATGGAAACCAAAATATAGACATATTCACCATCCTCATGTGTCACATCGTTAAGCGTGGGCAATCACGGTTCGCCATAGTTCATGATCACCAGAGTTTTTTATCAGAACTGTGTTCTTGTCACGATTTTGACATGTGGCTAAGCCATCCAGGTATTTTATCTCTCTGTCTTCCCCCTGCTCTTTTTCCATTAATTTTGCCAATTGTCACTAAGTTTTCAAGTTTATTTCTCCTCATAGTGTGCCCAATAAGTCTTGACTGCCTGCGTCTAATTTCTGTAACAAATTTATCATTTTTGTTTGTTTCTTTTAGGACAAACTCGTTGTTCTATCTGTTCCTGGTATTCTCTTTCCCTCAAAACCACATTCCCATTTTCAAAAGACACACTGATAAGTTAAATTGAAGCACCTTGTCTCCATTTTAGAGTAGAAGCCTACCAATGCAATGCCAAGAATATAATGTGTTTAATCCCTTTGTGAGAATATATCAAAATATGGAATATTATCTACAGTGAAGAATCTCTCACCTGCATACTAATGTGAAGTATCATGATTAAGATGATGATCGCAATGCTGTTGAGAACCAGACTTCCTATGTAGAAATCTCTCAGTTCATTCCCATAGACACAAATCAAACCATGCTGGTGAACGGCAAATATGATAGCCAGTACAGCTACCCTGAAATTATCATGTTTGTATTTATTGGCTAGAAAAACATATGTACACCCTTTTCAAAAAGATACAAAATACAATAACTATAAGAAAGAGACAAACAGCATTCTTTGGTCATGAGATGAGAAGAGAGGCATTGGAGAATCTGACAACTAGAAAGATCAGTGGGGAAAAAGGGAGAGACAGACCAAGAGAAATCATGCTGGATGGACTGAGAAAGTGGCCTGGAGGAATATTATCAGCAGAGTTGATCCAGAGGACCAAGGACAGAGATTTGTAGAAAGACATGAACGTGTACGCCAGCTGGCAAGACACATGATGGTGGTGATGATGTAACAACTATAACACTTTCAATTTGAGGCTATTAGCGCAGTAATTTATCTGTTTGGACACATCTTCCTTTTTTGCTGCTTCTGCTACTTCTGATCATGCTGCTCCCCCTTCCCATTGATTCAGCCAGAAAACGGTGTTGCTTGTACTATCTCGGACATCTGATGGGCAATGCTTTGAAGACATTAGAACAAGAATCGCTATGGTGAAGGTAATCTTTTGCAAGGTGGAAAACATACTGACCAATAAAAAGATGTCAACTGCATCAAGAAAAAGAGTGTTGAAGTGCTACATAGAACCTGTATTTTTGTATAGATTGAAACTTGGACAATGAGCAGACAAGCTGAAAAACATCTAACAGCAGTGGAAATGTGGTTTCTGAGACAAATGGAAAGAATACCAAGGACAGACCCAAAAAATCCAATGAGCAAGTCCAACAAGAAGCAAATAAAAACCATAAACTGATTAAAGAAATTAGACATAGGCAGTCAACATTTTTTGGCATTTTATGAGAAGAAATAAACTAGAGAACTTAGTGACAACTGGCAGTATTGAGGGGGAAAAAGAACAAGGGGAAGGCAGAGAAGTAAATACTTGGATGGCTTGGCCATGTGATATGGTCGAGACAAGAACATGGAGCTGATCCATTACTCCAGTGATCGAGTGAGATGGCGAAACATAACTGCCCATGTTTATTGGCATGGAGCATGACATTGGTATTACTGTGTTCATTTACATTAAAGCTGTGATATCTCTAAAGCTATATCTGTGCCTTTTGTAACTGTAACTTACCATCATGCATGTCATAAGGGGCAACTAAGGAGAGTTGGCGTGAGACTGACTGCCTTGTCCTGTAAAAAAGTTTAGCTGCAAAATCCAACCTTAACCTTGGGTCAAATGGTCCCAAGCTCAAGGCGTGTTGTGGGACAGTATGGCTGCTGGGGTAGAAGCTGTTAACTTTGGCAATCTGGTCGCTATGTGAAGTGGTGCCAGCTGGAAGGAATTCCTGTGGGATATCTATTGTTTCTTCCCTGGCATGGTGGCCAAGCCAGGGCGACTATGTATATTCATTACATACTCCAGCAGGTCCGCATGGCCGAATGGGTAAGAACGCGTGTTCTTAAACATCTGGTGTGCTGATGCCGAGGTAAGCGGTTCAACCCCTACACCGGATAGCTGGACTAAAATGTTGACCTGTAGTCCTTGACTTGGGGATGTAAATTACAAGTACCTCTGAAGTTGGAGTGGGTTCACTGATGGCGACGGACACTGTTAATAGGGAAAGCTAATCCACACGCAAAATTTAGTCCATCACTACTGTAAATAGTGTGAATGGACTACGCTTGAGTTCAAAGCAAGCAAGCGCCCCAAAAAATAAAATTACATACTCCAGACTTGACATGGAAAACAGCAATGCAATCTTTTGGTTCATTTTATTAACCCACACAAAACACATATATAGTTCACACGGTTTATTCAATTATTTATTATTATTTCCTGGATATATACTTCAAACATATATTGGTGGACATTTTTAATTTTGAATAAAGTTTAAACATGTAAAAAATGTACCCTTCAGGTTCATATTATAAACCTGCTAAAAACCAATATATGGTTAGCGCAAATGGTCATTAATGTTTCAAAGACTAATTGCTTCAAAATTCAATTGACAGCCATTTTGAATGTTGTTATTAGGCTTGAACATTTAATATTATAGTAGCAATATGACCTTTAGCTTCATATTATCCCCTCGGTCAAGCAACTATATGTTTCACGTGGTTAGTTTCATTATTAATTCATGTTTCCACAAATTAACTGGTGGGATTTTAAATCAGGACTTAACATTTCATGCTAATGTAAAAAGGCAAGGTGACCAGTAAGTTTCATTAATTAACACACCGGCGCTCATGCACATACAAATACCCCTCACCGGCAGCCCCCCCCCCCCCCCCCAAATTAGCTTCCATGGTACTTAGATTTCTCTGTAAGCATAAGGCTATGTACGCACACATATGCATGCACATGTGAACACCGGTCACCGCCTGCCAAAGAGAACCCCAACCTAAACAGTATCTCATTCAAGAGTCTGTATCTTTTCTAAACTGAGATATGTTTGTGTGTAAGTTGAATAAATAATAGGTTAAAAAAGAGGAAAAGACTCATCACTCTTATAACTTGGGCAAGGTCTGCTGGTGAAGAAAGGAGTGAAGCACGTGGCACTTGACTTGAGCCAGTGGAATCACAGTGCAAGAGAGGTCCAGGGTATACAAATGGAGATTGGTGGCCTAAGTTGGAACATCATAAATGTATATGCCACAGTGGACTGTTTTGTCAGAAAGGAACAATGGGACTGGCTTAAGGAATTAGAGGACTTACCAGGTGATAGGCTACTCATATGTGGAGACTTCAATGCGAGGAACAGAGATTGGGACAGTAGTGGAGAAAACCGACAAGGAATTGCACTTGCGGATGCCATGGTGGACTCCGATGTGGTCTGCATAAATGATGGTAGGCCGACTAGAATGGCAATGAGGCCTGGCGATGCAGATACTGCTATTGATTTGGCACTTGTCTCCCAGTCATCAGTCCTTGATGTAAAGTGGAATGTTTTGAATGACCATGGGAGTGATCACATGCCATGCTCAGTCCTGATCTCTAAGTTCAGAAAAGTTAAGGCTGGGAGAGCACGCAAGACCTTCCGGTATGAGTGGACCGACAGCCTTCTTGGACGCCTCAGACAGGGGGCATGCAACAGGACTGTTAAAACTCCTTTTTTGCAGCCCCCATGGTGGACCCCAGAAGTAGACAATGCATGGAAAGCAAAGAGAGCTGCAGTGAAGCAGCTAAGGAAAGTGCGACAGACACCCCGAAGCTCACGAGAGGAAGTGGACATAGCAGAAAATAACAAGAAAGACAAGGTGGAGGCTTTCAAGCGATGTGCTGCAGAGGCCAAGAACGTAAAATGGGAATGTTTTATGAAGGAGGTTGGAGGTGATAAAACACTGCATAAATTCTGGAAACTGTACAGACAAATGCAAAGAAAAGATCGGCCTATGACAGTAGGAACAATTTATAAAGAGGATGGGGTACGCGTGACAACAGACAAGGAGAAAGGGGAGGCGTTTCTCCAGAGATTTTTAGAGCAGACCAATCATAATGATGCGGATACCAGGGATGCAGTTAGAGAGAAATTATCTGGCACAATGGAGAATATGCCTTATGAAGACATCATACGGGTTGAAGATGTTAAACATATTTTGAAAAAGGCAAAAGACACGGCACCAGGGCCTGATGGTGTCAGGTATGGCCATATGAAGGCTTTGAGCGATGTAGACCTGAAGGAGATGGCTGACTGCTTTAATCAGAGCATTAGGACAGCATCAGTACCGCAGGATTGGTTGCATAGTTATCTCATCCCTCTCCCAAAACCATTCAAGGATCAGTCAAAGCTTAGCGGCTTTAGGATCATCACCTTTCAAAATACATTTGGGAAGATAGTCGCTGTTAAGCTGCAGGATTTTTGGAAAGGGGGAAGCTTCTTCCAAGAGGCCTGGGGAGCTACAGGCCAGGAAAAGATACCTGATCAAATGCAGCCACTTTTGCCTTTGACGTTTAATAGGGGTTCCAGAGTAGACAGAAAACGATGACAGTAGCGCTTGATCTCGAAGATGCGTACAATAGAGTTCGCTATGATATTTTGATGACCGCACTTATGGAGAAGGGGGTCAATCCCTGGTTGGTGAACTGGATAGCAGCCGTCCTGCATTCTCGTCGGGTTGCTCTCCGTCTGGGTGCATGGACCTCAGAGCCACATATTTTAACCCCGGAACTGCCACAGGGATCCGCAATCTCACCGGTGCTCTTTAATATATATACAAGCAAGATTGCATACCTAGAAGCACCAGGGGTTGGAAGGATTCTAACATTTGCAGGTGGTATTCTTGCATATAGGCAGGGGAGAAATAGGGATCAAACAGCCCAGGAGTTACAGGTGACAGTAGACAAAGTGATTGACTGGTGCACTGAAATGAGTGCTGTCATCCACCCAGAAAAGGCGGCTGTGTTGTGGTGCTCTCTGGACAACAGGATTGTGAGAGATGATGCCCCAAGCCTCACGATAGATGGCAGACACATCAACAGAGAGAACAAACTGAAGTATCTGGGAATCACATTTGACAGGAGTCTGTCCTTCAAGGACCATGTGGATACGGTTGAGACAAGATCTCAAAAGAGACTCAATGCACTTAAAATTATGACTGCAATGGACACAGCAGAGAATGCTCTTTACACTATACCAGCACTTGATCCTCTCAGTGATTGATTATGAACTAGGACTGCTCACTGTCTCAAAGAGTAAGCTGGTGAAATTAGAGCGCATACAGAACGAAGCTATGCGGGTCATTCTGGGATGCACCAGAGACACTCCAGTAGTGTGTATGCGTTACATCCTTGGTCTGCCTACTGTTGCTGATAGGCACAAGGTGATGCAGGCGAAGGCATATCTCAGAGTAGCTGCAGACACAGATCACCCGTTGCATTAGGCGCTGGACGTAGTTAAGGGTCAGAGACTAATAAGAGGGAAATCATTGATGGCTCAGGCGGAGGATACGATCAGACAGGTGTGCCCCTTGGAGAACATCAGGCGAGGAGAAGAGTGCATCAGAGTGCCAGCCGAGCAGTCAGACTTGTGCAAAGTTATAATCACATTGAGCCGGGAGTGCAGGGAGTGGCCAGCAGGGGCCACGAAAGTGGAAATTCAGCAACTAATTCAGGATAATTCTCGCCCGGGTGATCTGTTTATCTACACGGATGGGTCGATGTTGAGAGGTAAGAGAAGTGCCTGGGGGTTCTTAGCAAAAGCTAATGGTCGGCGTTTGGTGCAGGAGAGCCTGGCGTATGATGACACAACATCTAGCTTAAGAATGGAGGTGGAGGCGGTCAGTGCAGCTTTCCGCTGGATAGAGAACACGACACATTCTGATTGTAACTGACTCAGAAAGCATGCTGAGGAGGGTGAGAACAGGCAAGCTTCATGCAGAGTGGCTTGCTTCACTTAGGAGGTCACGGTAGCAAGCATCACCTGGATCTTTTCTCCGGGGCATGCCAGTGTGCTGGGGAATGAACAGGCGAACAGATTGGCTGGCTCTGCAAAACTTGGTGGAGTATTGATGCATGACAAGACAGACATGGTTGTGGCCTTGTGGGAGCACGTGTACACCTCGGAGGAGCAAATGGATCACCATAGTCTGGTAAGAATGAGACAGCGAGGTGTGACGAGGGGATCTGGCCGACGATCGACGCTCAGAGGAAAGGCGAGACGAACATATAATCAGATTGCTACTGGAACTATTAGTGTTGGAACTCTTCGCTGGCTGCTGAGGATGGGGACAGAGCGCTTATGGGAATGTCCCGAATGCTGTGATGTCGGTTCCTAAATCAATCAATCAATCTTATAACTTGTATCCTAACACTTAAATCACTGTACATATTTTGTTTGTGAACTTACACCTTAGCAAGCACAAATCATTGTTTTTGTAACAACATGACATAATCAAATAAATAATTATTTGTGAAATATTGTGTCATATGATGACAGTATTCAAAATTGCTGTCTTTTAGTATAATTATTAGCAAATAATATAGCATTATTTTTACATAGAAATCTAAATATCTCGGAAACTGTAATTATTTTTACAGACCCATACTATCCAACTATGCTGTTTCTTGGGACCACTGATAATGTTGCATGGAAGGTAAAGATCAGGTATGGAATAATGACAAAGGAGAAAATTATTGGAGATACACTGAGCGTGTGAGATGTTAGATAGTGCATGATGGTGAAAATAACCATTTTTTCACGTGCATCCACTGTGGATGAACATTTATCGCATGAATTGGTCTGTTCAGTTACATTCGCTACCACCGTGGGTTGTAGTTATTTTGCTTTTTTGTAAGCATAATGTAACACACTATCCCGTGTCAAGATGGCAAGGTGCCAGCAGCACACTGTTTTTATAATATTTTTCAAGTAACATTGATACAGTTTTCGTGATGAAGAGATGATTTGCTAACATTCAAGTTTTCCATTTCTGATACATCAATATGTGGGTGTTTCCGTTTGGGATCTGGAATGTGTATAATCGGCTTTACTGGCCTATTCTCTTGATCAGATGTATGTATCGATATTGCGTTGCCATCGGGGAAGCCTGTTTACGTCTTTGTTACTAATGGTGGCGCCCATCAATTTCCAAGTAAAGTTTATAGTTTTGAAATTCTAGTAAAAGGAAGATTATGTGTTCGTGTGTCAAGTAAGACCATAGTCTACTCTTGCAAAAGATAGGTGCTGAAGACGGAGGCAGCCAGCCAGGAGGTGCACCACAGAAATCAGGCTGCCACGCAATAACGCCGTGAATTATGTCGACAACTGCTACATGTTATGGTGCTCACCCTGCTCTGGTCCCACAGACAGGTGCAGTGCCGGGCCTTATGCCTCGTAAGGGTCTAACTACAAATAATGGAGGTCCATCTCAGATGTCCAGCGGAGCCAGAGGGCCTGACAATAGACCGTCTGGCCGTACCAAACAAAGACTTATAATAATGCACTGGAATGCAGAGGGTATCACCAAAAAACGAATAGAACTAGAAAACATCTTGGCCAATTAAAATGTAAGTGTATGTTGCTTGCAAGAAACTCACCTGAACGAAAATATAGCTTTCAAAATCAGAGGCTACCAGGGTTACCGATCTGACCGAAAGGACAGGCGAAAGGGTGGGATACTGACTCTCGTCAAAAACAACATTCCTGCTTCCCAAATTGAAGTTCACATGGAAGGGGCTTAGTATCAGGCACTTAAACTTAAAACAGACAATACGGACTTTCACCTGATCAATTACTACTGTCCAAATGACCGCCCACAGGCACTGGACACACTACCATTAAAAAGAAAAATGATTGTGTGTGGCGACTTCAACAGCCATTCGCAGAGCTGGGGCTATGATCACATGGACCAGAGAGGAGAGAGATTGGAAGATTGGCAGGATGAGAATAGATTCATCCTGATTAACAAGCCGTCTGACCCACATACCTTCTACTCCAGATCATGGCACTCTACAACTACACCTGACCTGGCGTTTTATTCACCAGACCTGGAGTGGAACATTACACGAATTGTTGGGAAACAACTTGGTGGCAGTGACCATCGGCCAGTCTTTCTAACTGTAGAAAATGAGTTTGTAAGTGAAAGCAGCACCCTCTCGAGGTGGAACTACAAGAAAGCAGACTGGGCAATGTACAAGCATCGCACCAGCATACTGGTTAAATACCTGAACACTGAGAAGGACATAAATAAAGTAGTTGAAGAGTTTGGGAAATGCATACTACAGGCAGCACGAGAAACAATACCAAGAGGAGCCCGTAAACATTATAAACCCTACTGGAATAGTGAACTGGAACAGTTGCATAATGATGTGGATGTATGTAGAAAACAAGCAGAGGCCAATCCCAGCCAAGAGCACCACAATAAATATCAGCACGCAAAAGCCAAATTTCAAAGGGCCCAACTGCAGGCTAGACGGAAAAGCTGGCAGGAGAAAACAGAGTCACTGAACTTTGAAAGAGACACAAGGAAGTTATGGAGGCTAATAAAACAGCTTAACGATGAGGGCACAGGGAGAAACTCAAAAATTGTGCTACATAAAGACGGAAACATTTTAACAGGAAAGCAAGCAGCTGACCATTTTGCGGACTCATTCGCACAAGATAACAATATTGAAATTAGTCCAGAGAAACAACAGGAGATTCGAGAGAAATGGCAAAATACAGGACAGAAGGAAATTGTACATGAGGTTATGGAGACACCTATCACATTCAGTGAACTGGAGCTAGCCATATCAAAACTGAAAATGAGAAAATCACCAGGAGCTGATGGTATCTCCAATGAAATGATCAGGAACCTAGGAACAGAGGCCAAAACAAAGTTGCTACAGATCTTTATTAATACATGGACCTTAGGCAGTGTTCCACAGGTCTGGAGAGAAGCAATCATGATACCCCTCCTAAAATCTGGGAAAGACAGTTCCATTGCCTCCAGCTACAGACCCATTAGCCTCACCAGTTGTCTCTGCAAAACAATGGAACGCGTCATCAATCACAGACTACAATGGTACATTGAAAGTGAAAACATCCTTGTGCCACAACAGGCTGCCTTTAGGCAGTGCTACTCTACGGAAGATCAGACAACCTACCTCTCTCAAGAAGTTGAGGATGCATTCCAAGAGAAGAAGCTGGTACTTGCGGCTTGGATAGATCTGAAGAAAGCCTTTGACAAAGTCTGGAAAGAGGGTCTGATGAAGAAACTGAGAAACTGTAAAGTCAATGGAAGAATGTACAAATGGGTAAAAGCATACTTGCACAACAGAAGAGCCCGAGTACAGATAGACGGTCTCAAGAGCAAGAAAGTTCTATTGTGTCACGGTGTTCCCCAGGGCGGAGTCCTGTCCCCAACACTTTTTCTAAATCTTCCTCAATGATCTTGTTGCTAATCTACCCGATGGAATTAAAGCGGCAATGTACGCTGATGACCTGGTTTTGTGGAGCGCAAATAAACATGCATCAGTGGCCACCATATTGCTACAGAGAGCTGTAGATACATTTGTTGCATGGGCGGATAGATGGTGTATCAGCATAAACACTGACAAGTGCAGCACCACTCTATTTACCCTTTCTCCGAAACAAAAGGCAGGGAGCATTCAGATAAATGGAACACCCCTAAGAGAAGATAAGGAACCAACATACCTTGGTGTAACATTCGACGACAGGCTGACATGGAGAAAACACATCAAAAAAGCAGTAGCAAAGGCCAGAAGGAAAATTGCCATCCTGAGAAAGCTAACTGGAACCACGTGGGGAGCCAGTGGGAAAATACTTGGCAAAGTTTATCAACAGAGCATACGACCACACTTGGAATACGGGTCAACTGCGTGGTGTTCAGCATCAAAAACTACATTGCAGGAGCTGCACAAGGTGCAAAATCAAGCTCTTAGAGTCATCACAGGAGGGATGAGATCAACCCCTATAGTAGCAATGGAGAAAATGGGGAGGACACAAGCTTTAAGAGAACGCAGAGATACAAAAACATTAATACAAGCAGAAAAGTTTCTCAGCTTGCCAGGCCACCCTATGAAGAACCGATTTGAAAACTTAGCTATGGGGCGGTTGAAAAGAAGTAGTTTCATCCACCAGGCAAAACAACTCTGCAGAGAATCCATCGATCTTCCCACAGTTGGTATCCCCCTGACAACTATTCCAGAACAAACCCCGTGGAAAGATGAACATAGAATATCGCTACAAATCCAGTCAAAAGTTAGAGGAATATTGGACAAGGAAGAACAGAACAGTGTACAGCGCAGAACAGCCACTCTCAGCTTCCTTGATGATGAATACCCACATGACCTCTGGATCCGAGTCTACACAGATGGGTCAGCACAAAATGCTGTTCGAAATGGAGGAGCGGGAGTGTACATAGAATACCCAAATAATACTAGAGACACGGCCAGAATTCCAACAGGAAAGTACTGCCATAACTATGATGCTGAAATTGAGGCAATCAAGATAGCCACAGAAAAATTACAAAATACCAGCCATGGTACACAACCTGCAGTGATATTGACAGACGCAAAATCCGTAATAGAGGCGCTCCTGTCTGGGAAATTGCCAGTTCTGATGACACTACTTTCTGAACTTAGCAGTCAGCGTAAGATCACCATACAGTGGATACCATCCCACTGTGGAGTCCCCGGAAACGACAGAGCTGATCGATTGGCTAAGGAAGGAGCAACAGAAGAACAACCTGATGTGCCTATTACATACCACCAAAAGAAAAGAATGATCAAATCAATCAGAAAGCCACCAAACCTTACTCAAGACGACTACCATGTTATGGACAGACCAGAACAGGTCATTCTTCTGCGCCTCAGAACAGGACACAATAGATTACGCAACCACTTGTATACAAAATTCAAGATTGGTGACTCAGCCATGTGCACATGTGGTTTGGCGTCGCAGACAGCAGAGCACATACTCCAGGATTGCCCAAACTACAACATATCCAGGCGAACCTTCTGGCCTAGAGAGACAACAGTGGAAGATAAACTCTATGGACCGCTGAATGAACTAAAAAAGACTGTTAGATTCATACAAGAGACGACATTGCAGTTGTAGACATGTTTCAGGCGAACGAAAGAAGAAGAAGATAATATAAAAACACTTTACAAATGTTTACTACAGAAAACAGTCAGTGGTACCTGGAAAGTTCTCAGGTAACTTTAGAGCAGAGACAGAGGCCTTGAAAACTGCAGCAGAAGTGTTGCTGAAAGAGAATACTAAAAAGAAGCAAAAAGCTCCTTTTAACAAATGTGAAGTCAGTTGATTCACTGTTTCACTATTAAAGGGCAGAAACAGTATAGAACTAGCAGTCCTAAAATCAACACTCCATGAGCTATGTCAGATTCCAAAAAGGGTTGGATACAATGGATCCACTCAGATTGCAACAAACCTGGAAATGAAGAGCCCAACAAATTGGCAAAGGAAGGTGACTATCTTTGCCTGATATAGACATAGCCTATGATGAGACCAGAGATTAATGAGAAGCAATTATTATTATCATAAAAAAGTGGCCGGTATGGAAAGCCTACATACAACTTCAAATGATAATGGATGGAGAGTCATCAACCTGGCAGAAGCCAAAGGACTGCAGATTAGCAGTACCAGACTACAAAGAAAGGATATACATAAACAAACTTGGAAATCATGTAACAAGAGAACCTATAATCAAATAGATCACATTTTAATTAACAACAGAAATGCATCAAACATACAGCAAGTTAGAAGTTATAGAGGAGCTGAGTGCCTCATTGGAGCAAAATTTAAAATAAAACTTAAGAGAGCTTTCTATACTAAATTACAAAGATTACACCCAACATATAACAGAAAAACTACAAGAAATTACAGTCAAAGAGAAATTTACAGATGAAATAAAATGTAAACTTGAAACTCTGCAAAACCCTGTGGAGGAAAGGGAGGAAAGCGTTGACCAAACTTGGTTGAACATCAAGAATACGATTCAATCTACCGCAGAAGAATGCCTCGGTGTGTTAAACATGCATAGAAAGAACAGATGGTTCAATCAAAAATGTGAAGAAGCAGTCATTAGGAAAAAGAATGCCAGACATTTATGGTTAAATGACATCAACAACATCCAAAAGGAAGAGCAATATAGAAATGAATGTAAAGAGGCTACAAAAATAGTTCGACAGCAGAAGCAAGAATATATGAGTAATATAATCAAAGATATGGAAACTAATCACCAGAAAAATGAATCCAGAAAGTTTTTTAAAGAACTGAAGTCAATGAAACGAGGGCACCAACACAACACATATGGTTTAAAAGACAAAAATGGGAATATGATAAATACCAATGAGGAAATGTGCAACACATGGAAAGAATATTTTGTTGAAATACTAAATTGTGAAGCTCCATGTAACACTTTCCCACAGGAAGAGGTTCTAACGTGTGAACCACAAATTGAAGAACCTGCATTTGAAGAAATCCTATGTGTAATCACACAACTTAAAAACAATAAGGCAACAGGGGCTGATGGAATTGCTGCTGAATTTATAAAGACAGGTGGCCATGCATTACATCTAAAGCTATACAAACTAATAATAAAAATCTGGAGGACAGAAGAATTACCCCATGACTGGAAAGAGTCATTATTGATACCCATCTTTAAGAAAGGAGACAAGTTCCAATGTGAAAATTATAGAGGAATATCACTACTGTCCACAAGCTATAAGATACTATCCGCAGTATTACTAAATAGACTAAAACCATATTCAGAAGACATATTAGGTGACTACCAGGCGGATTTTAGACAAAACAGATCAACAATAGATCAGATATTTATCTTACGACAAATAGCCGAGAAAAGTTGAGAGTATAAAAGAGATCTCCATAACATTTTTGTGGATTTTAAAAAGGCTTATGATAGTGTCCATAGGAATAGTCTATGGAATGCTATGCAGGAATTTGGAATACCAAGGAAGTAATTCAACATGACCAGACTATGCATGGAAGATACTTATAATATAGTAACATCTATAGGCAGGAAATCAGACCCTTTCCAAATAACATCTGGCTTGAAACAGGATGATGCACTATCGCCGCTACTCTTCAATCTGGCTCTAGAGAAAGTTGTAAGGAAGATAAAGGAGGAATGTGATATTGGAGGAACATCCAAGCTGCTTGGTTATGCAGATGATATAGATATTATAGGACAAAGTGAACAAAAGTCATTGGAAATATTGACTCACTTAAAGGAAAAAGCCCAACAGATGGGGCTGGTTATCAACCAAGATAAGACAGAATATATGGTAATTTCAAGAGACGGAATGGCTAGAAACTCTGGCCACATACAAATAGATAATATGACCATTAAAAGAACGGAAACATACAAATACCTGGGTACAATCTTCAACTGCTCCAACATCATAAGGGAAGAAATACAAACTAGAATCAATTCTGGAAATAAGATATACAATGCACTACAACATCTACTAAAATCAAATGCGCTATCTCGTAACACCAAAATTACAATATACAAAACACTGATCAGACCAGTTGTGCTGTATGGCTCTGAAACCTGGAGTACAACGAAAGGAGATGAAGTCTTGTTACAAACCTTTGAGAACAAAGTTTTAAGACGCATCTTTGGACCCAGTAGGGATACACAAAGTGGAGAGTGGAAAAGAAGAAGTAACAAAGACATTTATGACCTGTTTAAGTCCCCGCTAATCACTGGTATCATGAAGGCTAATAGACTACAATGGCTGGGGCATATAGAAAGAATGGAAGACAATAGGGAAACAAAACTCGCTTACACTCAGGAAATAAATGACCGTAGACCCCGAGGTAGACCAAGAAGACGGTGGAGAGATAATATATATACAGACCTACAAGCACTTGGAATCAACGACTGGCAAGAGAAGGTCAACCAGAGAGACGAATGGAGACGGATTGTATCTGCAGCAGAGAACCTCAATGGCTCAGAACGCTGAAGAAGAAGAATTATTACAAAACCAAATGGAAATTAGAGCATCCAGACCACCAGGAAGATTATGCATGTTACCAATTCCACTGAAGAGAACAAGTAACAATCTTCATTCTTCACACAGGACACAGCAGGTTAAAATACCACATGTTTAATGAACTAATGCTATGAGATACTGATGAATGTAACTGTGGGTCTGGTAAAATTACAGCCTAACATTTATTGCAGGAATGCCCAGCATAAGCAGAAAATATAAAACTGTTTTGACCTACACCCGCTCCATTTGAAGACAAACTCTATGATGGAGATAACAGTAGGTAATTTGAGAAATTCAAAACAATGTTTTCCCGTAGTGAATTTGAATAACGAAGACACAAACAATAGATTGCACAATTTATTGCCTGGCATATTTCGCTGCATCTCGTCAGGTACATACTGCAGAAATCACACAACTTACGTGAATTAACTAGATAAATCCTTCAAGTTGAAATATACACATATTCGCTGCGGGATAGGTCAGTCTAATATTCTATGCATAGCGATTGGTTGAAATTATCTTGGCTTTAAATAAATACCTTTATGCGACACATAGATGGTAATTTTACTTTCTAGAGCTTGTATAAATTAATCTGTATTATGTTTAGATGGATAGTAGGTAATTTGATCGTGCCGTGACCCAAACTTAAACCGGAAGTGATATACTGTGCCACCCTGCAATGATACATTGTGTCCTCAAAAATGGCTGCTGTAAAGACCATTCATGATTTCGACGTCATTCATTCATTCAAATATCACGTGAGAATTACACCATCTTAGTTTCTGCGGGATAGGTCAGTCTAATATTCTATGCATAGCGATTGGTTGAAATTATCTTGGCTTTAAATAAATACCTTTATTCGACACATAGATGGTAATTTTACTTTCTAGAGCTTGTATAAATTAATCTGTATGTTTAGATGGATTTTCAAATTCTGCACAAATTCTTACATATATTTGGAGAGTTTAATCGCCAACCGTCATCCAACTGTGGTATAAAACAAATTACTTTGTGAATGGAAAGCCAAGATAGCGGCCGATGCGAATATCGATCGGACCAGCTCAAAACGTGCAATTTGAACTACTAAAGTTAAAGAAAATACAAGTTTAAAGATTATTAATAATTTATTTTTATATTTGTACTATTTTTTATTATTTAACATGACGGATCATATTGATGAAGTTAGATTTAATATCCGTCAATTACTTGTTTGATACAATCTAAGATGGACCGGAAGCTGAGAAAATGAGACACGGTTGAAGGGCCTCAAAAGTACGGGGAACATGAGAAAATCTAACTCACTTCACCTTCACAAAAATGTTAATATCTCCACATAGAACTGACATACAGGTATCATTGAGGTACCATTAGATTTGGTTTTTCAAGGCCCATTTACCTATGGCGGTCGCATTTGTAAATACTCAATTTTAAAATCATGGTTAGAATACCTAAAACAGATTCAAGCTCACTGCTGCTTTCAGTGGCATATATTGACAGAAGAAGAGGAAGAAGAAGAGGTACTTGTCTGTTACATTGTGACTGTTATATGTTATATTGTTTGTTTTTCTTTTCTTTCTTGGAGATGGCCATAATATCTGTTTTCTTACAATTCAAGGCTAATTTCCCCCCCCCCCCCCCCCAAATAAATAAGTATCTAGTAATTAATACATTTAATAAAAGCTGGCTTCGTGGCTTAGAGGTTATGACTTTTCTCCGTAATCTCGTATACTCTCGTCGGTAACGTGATGACGGTGAAATCAGCAGTGGTTCGAATCGCATAGGTAACTTACGGGGTATGTGAGCCGGCCGCTCAGAAAGGAATGGCAAACTACAGAGCGTAATCTTGCCAAGAAATCAATATACAGCTGAAAGATGCTGGTGGTGTTGACAGTGATGTCCTGTAAAAGGATATGCAAAAAAAAAAAAAAAAAAAAATTAATATTCTTTGAAGGGTATTAATTTTATTTGAAATTTCCATATACATAAGATGCCGGCAAATAACGTCTCATAACGTTTCCTTACATCACCCTGCAAATATTATTCATATCATTAAAAACTGTGGTCACAAGAGAAGTAGGGGAAATCAGAATCAAAGCAAGGCTTCACAATTCACGAAGGAAGTAGTAAGTTTGTAACTTAGTAAGGAAGAAGGAAGTATATAATTTATAAAATAATATACACCATATAATCCTGATCACAGCTTCTGCTAGGCTTGGAAAGACAAAATCATCGCTCCCAATAGCCCAACGCCTCCTAAATAAAATAAGTCCTGGCATGATCGACTTTTGTGTTTAAACTGAACCTCCCCTCTTATTTTGCTCCGCCATGACACAAACATTGGTGCGGTATTTCCCGAGACTACAATTCGTGTTGACACCGGAACAACTGCAGACAAGAAGCACATGCTGCTACTTTCGATTCCTGCATGTGGTCTGCTGTATCCATGACTTTGGTTCTGTTAGATTGGAGCGGGTTTATCGTCAAGATGACAAGATACTTCAAAGTGCAATCAAAATATATGATTGAGCAGATTCCCGTCTCACGCTGAAAGTTGCCTTCGTGTAAATATGTTCGCTTTCAACTCAAAAGCTGGCATCGCCAAGACTCAATGAGTCTCAATGACACTCTCACTCATTCAACTCAAATTGAAATTAATTGATAAGTCAGTACTCTCACTATACTAAAGAAAGCACTATAAATGGACACTATCGACTGAATTGACATTTCAAATAATTATTCAACTGAACTAGTGTGTATGTATTTTAATTTGTATGTAAAATATGTTTTTAGAAAAGGGAGAGTTTATTCGTAGAGCTCTACGAATAAACAAAGCGTTTATTCGTAGAGCCCTACGAATAAACAAAGCGTTTATTCGCAGGGCCCTACGAATAGACACTTTGTTTATACGCAGGGCCCTATGAATCGATACTTTATGCTTAGTTGAAGTATGGCTGTTTAAATATCAGGCGAGTTTAAGAATTGTTAACTTGCGTTTCTGTACATTTACTGTTTACAGGCATCCATCTTTGTTTACGTTACTGACCTACTATTTCCTACTATTTATGTCCTGATAATTCTGGTCCAAGCTGACAGTAATATGCGTTACCTCAGAGAGACATGATTAGGGTCGTTAGGCAATACAAACACCAGGCTTTCGACTGATTGCCCTCATGAATTAACAAATAAACAAGGAAATGCTACGGATATAAAGTGCAGGAAAACCTGGTATATGTGAAGCGGGTTGAAAAGAGAGAAGAGAGAGATAGATAATGAAGATAGTGTGCGAGACAGATATGTGAGATATGAGAAAGATGTGTTGAAAGACATAAAAAAGTGATAAAGACAAGAAAGAGAGAGGGGGAGGAGGGAGATAGAGAAGAAGAGAGAGAGAGATGTCTGTATGCCTCTCTATATGTCCGCCTGTCTGTATGCCTCTCTATTTGTCCACCTGTCTGGATGTCTCTCTACATGCCCGGATGTCTCTCTGTCTCTGTCTGTCCGTCCGTCTGACAGCCTGTGTGATTTCTTGTTCTCTATCAGCCTACTTGTATCTGTCCATTTGTATATATGTCTATCTGAATCTCTATCTAACAAACTGTCTGTCTGTCTTTCCATATGCATATGTATGTCAGGTTGACTCTCTGTGTGTATGTATGCGTGTGTCTGACTCTCTATCTGTCTGCCAGTTTATATCAGTTGTTTATTTGTCTGTATCTCTGACTGCCCCCTCCCCCTCTCTTTCTCTCTCTCTCGGCCGGTCAACCTGCCTGTTCAGAGTATTGCAGGGAGAGGTTGAAAGAGATGTATGAATTGGCATGGTGGAACACAGATGATCGACGAGCGAGTGTCTGGTTGGATCTAGCTACCCATCTACCTGCGTACCTACTATCCACCTACCTGCCTAGCTACCCACATACCTGCTTACTTAACTACCTACCTGTCTACCTACCCACCCTTCTACCTGCCTACTTAACCACTTTCGTGTCTATGAATATGAATATGAAAACTATGAATATTACAAAGAATTATCGCCGAATCAACGGAGTACGTGCTTTGTGCTCGATACTTTTGACAACAGCCAGCGGGGAGAGAATGAAGCGGAGGAGAAGAGGTAGGGGAGAGGGGGGAAGGAAAAGGAAGAAGAGGGCTGGAGCCAGAAGGGGTAGAAGGAAAACGGATCGTTTGGGACTCAAAAATGTGTGGGTTGGGTATTGGAATTGCCGTAGTGCAAAGCAACGAGGGCCAATACTGGAGAAACTGGTACTAACTAATTACACTCACTTTAAACAACACAATTCTAAATGAATTGCTGAAAAATTTAAAAAAAAAAACATTGTCGGGCAAGGAAACGAACGATTGACTTTCATCCAATTAATTGCTGAACCATTATAAAAAAAATAAAAAAGGTCCGGAAACGAAACGAACCTCGAGCTCCCGCCCATCAGGCGGACGCACTATCAACTATGCCACTGACGAAACGTTTTCTAATCAACGAAAATGTATAATATAGCCGCAAACTTAGGTTAAATCACGTGACCAGCCGTGCCCTACGAATAGACGCTTTGTTTATTCGTAGGGCTCTACGAATAGACACTTCGTTTAGAAAATTATTATAAAATTATGTATGTTGAGTTTTTAATTATTTCAAACATTTTCTTTATACTATTACTATAACTATTAGTATTAGTATTTAACTATTATTATTTTATGTGAAGCACCAGTGAACAAGAATAAACAAACAATGCCAACTTTGTTTTGAACTATAAACACATAGCCACGACCTAAAGTCGCCTTACCACATAGGTTCAGACTGTTTAAAAATTACCTCAGTTCATTATTGTGGCATTAATACAGATTTCATGTTGTTGAAAATATTTTTGGCCTTTCCTATTCTCTTTTTGATTTATTTCACTTCTGCCATCATCCATTATTACATGTCCAGGATAGGAGAAACTTGTCACTTGTCCTAGTATCTCACCATTTTGTGTGATGTTCATTGATGGCCTCTCCTTTCCACTGCTAATTATCATAGCTTTCTTGTTTTGGATATTAATATCTAAGCCACATTCTGCACTATGCTTATTTACTTGTTTCACTAGGTTTTGTAACTCCTATTCACTTTCAGCATACCTAAGATTGTTTATGATTTCTCCATTGATGGTAAGAGCAGGCAGTTCTCCAACTTGTTTAAAAACATGTTTCATTGTATAAATTGAAGAGGCCTGGGGACAACATTTACACCTGCCGTACTCCTCTTTTTATCTCTTTGGGTGAGGAGCAATTATTTGGAAGCAGACCATCTTGCATTGGTTTCCATACAATGGTATGAGTGCCAATCGTTCAGAAAGCAATGGCAAACTACTGAACGTAAACTTGCCCAAGAACCACAAACAGCCAAAACTTACTGGAGTTGACTTCTATGTCCTGTAAAGGATATGCCGCCACTTGTTCCCAGTACAAGTTTCATTCATGTTGTACTATGTCAAAAGCTTTCTTGCAGTCTATAAAACATACATATATATTTCTCTGAACTTCTATATATTATTTAATCAACATCCTCAAACAGATTATGGCTTCTCTGGTGCCATTGTTTTTTGCAGAACGTAAATTGTTCTTCAGGTTCCTCATCTATTTTATTTTGAGTTCCTTCTTGTAGGACATCAAGGAGTATCTTAGTTATATGGCTGATGAATCTAATAGTTGTGTAATCCTCACAATCAACAGCTCTTAGCTCGTTGGGTAGTGTGATTAAAATGGATGTTTTCACGTCCTTGGGGATGGAGGTCAGCATGGCTGAATGGAATAAGAGCGCATGTTCTTAAACTTATGGTGCGTTGATGCCGAGGTAGTCAGTTGGACTAAAATGTTGACTTCTCGTCCTTGACGTGGGGATGACAATTACAAGTACCTCAGAAGTCAGAGTGGGTACGCCTGATGACAGGGGACACTGTTAATTAACTGACACACAATGTAAAAATTAGTCCAATGCACTCCCTAGTAGTAGTAATTACTATTAGCAGTTTCATGTGTGTGGACTATGCTTGAGTTCAAAGCAAGCAAATGGATAAAATATGGTATAGGCGTTGAATAGCACTGGACATTCAGGTGAACCCTGTTGCCAGCTGGGATGTATTATGTCATTATGAAAGAAAATACACACAAACCACCGGCATGTTTGACAGGAAGTATTTGTGATACATCTCTCACCTAATGTTATCCAAGTACATTTCTGTAGTTGCCCCAGATTAATGCCATTGACTTCAATTATACATCTAGGCATCATCCATTTCTGTGATATTACAATTTCTACAGCGTAGTGTCAGTTTATTTATGGTCACCAACCGTGAACCGTAGCATATTCTCTTTAGATTTCATTACATAGTGGAAAGCAAATTGAGGAACAGGACACATCTTTGTCTGCACACCCCTTCTTATGGATTAAAACGCTGCTAAGTGGTTGTCAATTCTTATAGCTGCCAGTACATATTCTTTATTATTTGCATGTCTTTGCCACCAAAGTTTAATTGTTCTAGTAATTTGTTTATTCCTTCATGTTTCATGCTGTTGAAAACTTGTGTATAGTCAGTGAAACATAGGTAAAGTCCCTTCACACATCCATATTGTTCATCACTCATTTTTGGTTCAGTCTTGCCTCTAATCTTCTCATAATTATTTTCAGTGGCAGCTTTGTCATATGACTTATAAGTCTTATTATGGATTATTTGTTTACATTCTAAAGCACTTGGTTTCTTTGGCAGAGTTGTAAATATGGATTTAAATAGGTTGTTCATTCTTATAGCCACTGGTTACTGCCAATTACAAGAATCTTACAAGTGAAAACCTTGGTACACCACATTTATGACTTGGCATTTTTCCAGTTTTTTGTTTTGTTCATTCGCTCGTTTTGAACTCAAGCGTAGTCCATACACGCTATTTATAGTAGTGATGGACTGAATTTTGCGTATGGGTTAGCTTTCCCTATTAAAAGTGTCCCTCGCCATCAGGCGAACCCACTTTGACTTCAGGGGTACTTGTAATTTATATCCCCAAGTCAAAGACGACAGGTCAACATTTTAGTCCAGCTGTCCGATGTAGGGGTTGAACCGCTTACCTCGGCATCAGCACAATGGATGTTTAAGAACTTGCGTTCTTACCTATTCAGCCTTGCGGACCACTTTTTCCAGTTATATTGCAACTTATGCCACTGTTGTAGAATATCCTATTACAAATGTTTAAATAAGTTAATTACTGACTTAAACTTGTGCATTTTTTTCAGGTTGCCCTGGCTGTAGACTAACCACTAGATGTCTTCATGAATGGCCAAACAGAACTATTCTAACTTTGTGCAGCTGTTAAAAACACGAGGATTTATTGATTTGAAGCATGTAACTAGAAATGGCAGAAGTTATTTTCTTGCAGATTATGGTCCTCCTGGAACTTTGTTGCGACGAAATGTGTTAAAACAATGGTATGTTATATTGTTATAAATTCTCTCTCATCTTCTGCAACAATTAGTGTTGAGTACATTTGATCAGAAAGGGTCAGATTTTCCCAGAGAGAGTGAGTGTGTATGTGTGTGAGAGAGAGAGAGGGAGGGGGAGAGAAAGGGAGAGAAACCACTGATCTTGTTTTCATCAACCAAAGTAAAAACTCAGTAGTTGCAGTGGTTAGCACACTTGCCTGCTTGTTGGTCATGTGTTTGAATCCTCTCAGAGTGTGAGTTTTGTTTTTCTGAATTGACCTAGGTTCTCATGTCAACCCAGTCTTGCAATGGGTTAATAATATAAAGGATTCTTTTACATGTCTAGAGGCGTATTAGATTGAGTTGAGTTGAATCAAGAACAGACATTATTGCGCTCGGGGCACTGCCATAAGCACTCAGTCCTCATCTTCAACAGCCAGCAAAGATGTTCAATACTAATGGTGCCTGTTGCAATCTGATTATATGTCCTTCTGGCTTTACCTCTGAGTGACGACCGTCGACCATATTCTCTAACCACCCACTGCTGCTGCATTCTGTCTAGACCATAATAGTCTATATGTTCTTCTGCACTATTCACATGTTCCCAGAGGGCATTCACAACAACTGCCACATGCATTAAATAACCCCTTAAAGATGTGGCACCAGCCAATATGTCTGCCTGTTCATTTCCAACCACATCAGAGTGTCCTGGAGAAAAGATCCAGCGAATGCTCACAACCTGCGAGTTGTATTAGGTATAACGTGCAAGTCTCATATTTTTAATCATTAATAAAATGGGAAACAGTGAAATTTACAGTAATAACAGCAACATTAAGAACTACAACAAAAAAAAGAAAGTAAACATTAATGTGATCTTGTTTTGTATGTCAGTAGTTAATAAGCACATATTAGTTAAGAAGGAAATTTACAAGAAGATTAAAAATACTGTAACAATCCTAGAAATGGCACTAGCAAAATTTAGATGGGTGACCTGAATTCCAAGACAGGATTAGATAGCACAGATTATGAAGAGACCATGGGGGAAACAGATTTTGAGTAATGAACGGAAATGGAGAATTATTCACCAAATTATGCACAGTAAATCACTGTCATGGGAGGAAAGGTTTTTCCACATGAATGATTACTTTAATGCAACATCTTTATTCAATGACTTCAATACATGATTTATTCTAGATGCTGTTACCTGCTGCCAGCAGTCTTTCGTACTCACCTCATCAACTAGCTGTTGTAACAATTTTACAAGCAGATAGTAATCTGAAACATATCTGCACCTCCAAAAACGTTTACATCATGTAGAAATTACCTAAATTTCTTGTTTTTCATGTATGATAAATTATAGCGTATCATCAGACCACAAGTTCCAAATGTTGCTGTTATGTAGCTGGGGGCGGGGTATGGGCTGAGCATCCAACCTTGCATAAATACTCCAATGGCTCGTCCATTCATCACCTCAGCAGCAAAAGTCCAACTCCTGGCCTTCTCATGGCAGAACTGTTTTAACTAACAGGAGAGTCACTGGCGCTGAGAAATAACCAGAAAGCTCTAGATGTATATGCATGCGCAGACACGTGTGTGCGTGCCTAAACCTAAACTCGAGTAAGACCACAGCCTGCTCTAGTAAAGGAAAGGTGCTGAAGACGGAGGCAACCGCACAACAAATCAGGATGCCACGCAATTACGCCATGGAATATGTCGACTACTGCTAAATGTTATGGTGCTCGCCCTGCTTTGGACCTCCAGACAGGTGCAGTGCCGGGCCCTATGCCTCGTAAGGGTCTAACCACAACTACTGGAGGTCCTTGTCAGATGTCCTGTGGAGACAGGGGACCTGAGAATAGAGCGTCTGGTCATACCAAACAAAGACTAAAAATAATGCATAGGAATGCGGAGGGAATCGGCAACAAAAAAATAGAACTAGAATACATCTTGGACCAAGAAAAAGTAAGCGTATGTTGCTTGCAAGAAACTCACCTCAAACAAAATATAGCCTTTAAGATCGGAGGCTACCAGTTTTACCTATCTGACCGAAAGGCCAGGCGCAAGGGTGGGATACTGACCCTTGTAAATAAATAAAAAAATAACATCACTGCTTCCCAAATTGAAGTCTACATGGAAGGGGCTGAGTATCAGACACTTAAACTTAAGAGGCAATACAGACCTACATCTGATCAATTACTACTGTCCAAGTGACCGCCCATAGGCACTGGACACACTACCGTTAAAAGAAAAAATGATTGTGTGTGGCGATTTCAACAGCCACTCGCAGAGCTGGGGCTATGATCACATGGACCACAGAGGAGAGAGACTGGAAGATTGGCAGGATGAGAATAGATTCATCTTGATTAACAAGCCGTTCAACCCACATACTTTCTACTCGAGATAGTGGCACACTACAACTACACCTGACCTAACTTCATTCACCAGACCTGGAGTGGAACATTACACGAATTGTTGGGAAACAACTTGGTGGGAAACCTGAACACTGAGAAAGACATAAATAAAGTAGTTGAAGAATTTTGGAAATGCATACTACAGCAAGCAGGGGCCAAACCCAGCCAAGAGCACCACAATAAATACCAGCACACAAAAGCCAAATTTCAAAGGGCCAAGCTGAAGGCTAGACGGAAAAGCTAGCAGGAGAAAACAGTCACTGAACTTTGAAAGAGACACAAGGAAGTTGTGGAAGCTAATAATGCAACTTAACGATGAGGGCACAGGGAGAAACTCAAAAATTGCACTACATAAAGATGGAAACACCTTAACATCAAAGCAAACAGCTGATAATTTTGCGGACTCATTCGCATGAGATAGCAATATCGAAATTAGTCCAGAGAAACAACAAGAGATTCGAGAGACATGACAACATACAGGACAGAAGGAAATAGTACATGAGGTTCTGGAGGCACCTATCACAATTGGCGAACTGGAACTAGCCATATCAAAACTGAAAATGAGAAAGTCACCAGGAGCTGATGGTATCTCCAATGAAATGATTAGGAACTGAGGCCAAAGCAAAGCTGTTGCAGAACTCCAATAACAGCTGGACCTTAGGCAGTGTTCCACAAGCCTGATGGGAAGCAATCATGATACCCCTCCTAAAATCAGGGAAAGATAGTTCCATTGCCTCCAGCTACAGACCAATTAGCCTCACCAGCTGTCTCTGCAAAACAATGGAGTACATCATCAATCACAGACTGCAGTGGTACATTGAAAGTGAAAACATCCTTGTGCCACAGCAGGCTGGCTTTAGGCAGTGCTACTCTACTGAAGATCAGACAACCTACCTCTCTCGGCTTACGGCATGGATAGATCTGAAGAAAGCCTTTGACAAAGTCTGGAAAGAAGGACTGATAAAGAAACTGAGAAACTGAGTTACAGTGGAAGAATGTATAAATGGGTAAAAGCATACTTGCACAACAGAAGACCCCGAGTACAGATAAACGGACTCAAGAGCAAAAAAGTACTACTGCGTCACGGTGTTCCCCAGTGCGGAGTCTTGTCCCCAATTCTTTTTCTAATCTTCACCAATGATCTTGTTGCTAATCTACCGCATAGAATTAAAGCAGCAATGTACGCTGACGACCTGGTTCTATGGAGCACAAATGAACATGCATCAGTGGCCACCAGATCGCTACAAAGAGCTGTAGATGCATTTGTTGTGTGGGCAAATAGATGGTGTGTCAGCATAAACACTGATAAGTGAGTGCAGCACCACTCTATTTACCATCTCTCCAAAACAAAAGGCAGGGATCATCCAGATGAATGGAATACCCCTAAGAAAAGCTAAAGAACCAACATACCTTGGAGTAACATTTGATGACAGGCTGACAAGCAGAAAGCACATCAACAAAGCAGTAGCAAAAGCCAGAAGGAAAATAGCCATCCTGAGAAAGCTAAGTGGAATCACATGGGGAGCCAGTGGGAAAATACTTAGCAAAGTTTACCAACAGAGCATACGACCACCCTGGAATACTGGTCAACTGCGTGGTATTCAGCATCAAAAACTACACTACAAGAGATGGACAAGGCACAAAATCAAGCACTTAGAGTCACCACAGGAGGGATGAGATCAACCCCTATAGTGGAGATGGAGAAGTTGGGGAGGACACAAGCACTGAAAGAGCGCAGAGACACAAAAACGCTAATACAAGCAGAAAAGTTCCTAAGCTTGCCAGTCCTCCCTATGAAGAACAGATTTGAAAACTTAGCTATGGGGCGGTTGAAAAGAAGCAGTTTTATCCACCAGGCCAAACGACTGCAGAGAAACCACCGATCTGCCCACAGTTGGTATCCCCCTGACAACTATTCCAGAGTGAATTCTATGGAAAGATGAACATAGACTATCACTACAAATCCAGACAAAAGTGAGAGGAATATTTGACAAGAAAGAACAGAACAGTGTACAGCGCAGAATAGCCACTCTCAGCTTCCTTTATAAAGAATACACACATGACCTCTGGATCCAAGTCTACACAGATGGGTCAGCACAAAATGCTGTTCGAAATGGAGGAGCGCGAGTGTACATAGAATACCCAAATAATACTAGGGACACGGCCAGAGTACCAACAGGAAAGTACTGCCATATCTATGATACTGAAATTGAGGCAATCAAAATAGCAACAGAGAAATTACTAAATACCAGCCATGGTACACAACCTGTGGTGCTATTGACAGATGCAAAATCAGTACTCAAGGCGCTCTTGTCAGGGAAATTGCCAGTACTAAGGATACTACTTTTTGAACTTAGCAGTCAGCATAAGGTCACCATACAGTGGTTACCATCCCACTGTGGAATACCCAGAAACGACAGAGCTGATCGATTGGCTAAGGAAGGAGCAAAAGAAGAACAGCCTGATGTGCCCATTACATACCACCAAAAGAAAAGAATGATCAAATCAGTCAGAAAGCCATCAAAACCTGCTCAAGATGACTACCACGTTATGGTACAAGTCATTATTCTGCACCTCAGAACAGGACACAATAGATTGCGCAACCAAATGTATACAAAATTCAAGATTGGTGAATCAGCCATGTGCACATGTGGATTGGCATCACAGACAGCAGAGCACATACTCCAAGACTGGCCAAAATACAACATATCTAGGCAAACCTTCTGGCCTAGAGAGACGACAGTGAAAGATAAACTCTATGGACGACTTAGTGAACTAAACAAGACAGTTAAATTCATACAAGAGACAACATTGCAGTTATAGACATATTTCAAGTGAACGAAAGAAGAAGAATCAGACCACAATTTAGAAAATCAAGTGGATCATATCTGGATTGTTAGGCTCCTCCTCTTTAATACAAAAAATGTCTATACACAAAAGACAAAGGGAGCTTTTGGAAGTTGGTGGAAGCTAAAGGCAATTAAATATGTTAACAGACTTAGAATATTTAACTCTAAGGTCAAACCAATACAGCTGCATGGATCAGGAACATGGAGAATGAATGAAACAATTATTTATAAACTACAAACATCATTAACTGACACGTGTGCAGAATAGAAGAACTGAAATAGTATAACAGAATAACTAATATGGGGCTTATGGAGAGAATTAAACAAATTCCTGTGAATCACGGGGTGAGGAAAAGATGGCTAGAACACATTAAGAAAAAATCTTAATGGTATAACTGGAAAGTCCTTTCTTTGGAACCCACAGGGCAAAAGAAATAAAGGGAGACCCAAAATCATATGGAAAAGAGAATTAGAAACATGCATGAATAGTATAGGAAGGAGCTGCAGGAGATAGCAACAGATAGGAGAGCTTGGCATAAGTTGGTTGAAGGCTTGTCTCGGCGATAAAAGGCCCGAAAAAAGTTCAGAAGCTATTCTAGTAATAAAGTAGAGCTGAATGTATGGGTGACTGACAACTAGCTTGGGATGTTAGAAGTAAAATCCTTGGCATGTCACATTTCTGGCAGGTCTTGTTCCAGTTGTATTGCCTGTCAGTTGTGCCACTGTGTCACATTGTCCTTGGCTTGGATGTCTGTGTGGAGTGTTTGCATATAAAAAGAATCTTGACATGGTTAAGTGGTTATTCTTTTGTATTTTCACAGGAGTAAAATCATGGTTCTACAACAAAACAGTGTTTTTCCGGTTGAAAGTCCAGTGTTTCAGGTCACCCCAGATATAGAGTCTTCCACTTCTAGGTAATGTTTAGCAATCCAATTGGGCCAATAATGATAATAATAAAAATAACTAGTGCATGACTTTCATGGACTTAATATGCACACACGATTTAAAAAAGAAAATAAGAAACAAATACTTGTCAAGATTTCTTTAGTATTAAAAACAAAAAGTAAACAACCTTTTTACACACCTTAATGCACATTGGGCATTTGGGGCTAGTCCCTTATATTTGTAGACCAGACGGCAGTTGATGGGTAATGTGGTCGTTAAAGTCTCTCACAAGCGCTTCTACTTCCCAAACATTTTCTGGTATCCATTTTTTTCCTGGGTAGATTTGGGAGCCCAAGTCAGTTTCCAAAATCTGCCCTGTTGCAGATTCACATCCATGTCCACCTGGCCGACAGATGAGTGTCTAGCCACTACCATACCTTCTTTCTTCAGTGAGCTCTCACTAAATGTAAGCACAGTCACATGACATGTTAATTTGTGCACATGAAGAATAGCCATTCACACATGTTGTGTTGATGGGTACACATGAAGAATAGCCAGTCACACATGTTGTGTTGATGGATGCACATAAAGAATAGCCAGTCACACATGTTGTGTTGATGGGTACACATGAAGAATAGCCAGTCTCACATGTTGTGTTGATGGATGCACATAAAGAATAGCCAGTCTCACATGTTGTGTTGATGGGTACACATGAAGAATAGCCAGTCACACATGTTGTGTTGATGGGTACACATGAAGAATAGCCAGTCACACATGTTGTGTTGATGGGTACACATGAAGAATGGCCAGTCACACATGTTGTGTTGATTTGTACACATGAAGAATGGCCAGTCACACATGTTGTGTTGATGGGTACACATGAAGAATGGCCAGTCACACATGTTGTGTTGATGGGTACACATGAAGAATGGCCAGTCACACATGTTGTGTTGATGGATACACATGAAGAATGGCCAGTCACACATGTTGTGTTGATGGGTACACATGAAGAATGGCCAGTCACACATGTTGTGTTGATGGGTACACATGAAGAATGGCCAGTCACACATGTTGTGTTGATGGGTACACATGAATAATAGCCAGTCACACATGTTGTGTTGATGGGTACACATGAAGAATGGCCAGTCACACATGTTGTGTTGATGGGTACACATGATGAATGGCCAGTCACACATGTTGTGTTGATGGGTACACATTAAGAATAGCCAGTCACACATGTTGTGTTGATGGATACACATGAAGAATGGCCAGTCACACATGTTGTGTTGATGGGTACACATGAAGAATAGCCAGTCACACATGTTGTGTTGATGGATACACATGAAGAATGGCCAGTCACACATGTTGTGTTGATGGGTACACATGAAGAATGGCCAGTCACACATGTTGTGTTGATGGATACACATGAAGAATGGCCAGTCACACATGTTGTGTTGATGGATACACATGAAGAATGGCCAGTCACACATGTTGTGTTGATGGGTACACATGAAGAATAGCCAGTCACACATGTTGTGTTGATGGGTACACATGAAGAATGGCCAGTCACACATGTTGTGTTGATGGATACACATGAAGAATGGCCAGTCACACATGTTGTGTTGATGGATACACATGAAGAATGGCCAGTCACACATGATGGATTGTTTGGAACAGTAAGTATTAAAGATGTGTATTTGACTATGATCATTCAGTATCATCTCTGAATTGAAGGCTGTCTGTTATTGTTCTGCAAATATTCCACTTTTGTCGTCATGTGGAGGAATAGTTGATGCTCCAGCGCCCGATGGGTGGCACTGGACAGTATCAGGTCCGCATGGCCGAATGGGTAAGAACGCGTGTTCTTAAACATCCGGTGTGCTGATGCTGAGGTAAGTGGTTCAACCCCTACACCGAACAGCTGGACTAAAATGTTGACCTGTCGTCCTTGACTTGGGGACGTTAATTACAAGTACCTCTGAAGTCGGAGTGGGTTTGCCTGATGGCGAGGGACACTGTTATAGGGAAAGCTAACCCACACGCATAATTCAGCTCATCACTGCTATAAATAGTGTGAATGGACTACGCTTGAGTTCAAAGAAAGAAGAAAAAAATTCCATGTGATTGTAAATTGTCTTTGATGGAGTCTATCCATTTTCTTCTCGGGTGTCCTCTTTCAGATCTTCTTTGGTGTAGTGCCAGTGCTGGTAGTTGATGGTGGTGCATTCTAATGAGATGGCCAAACCATTTGATCTTCTGTCTGTCAATATATGTGGCACAAGGTGTTGATCCCACTGTTTGTCTAATAACATCATTTCTAAATCGGTCTCGGGTAGTTAAGTTGGCAGCTCTCCTCATGCATCTCATCTTGCAGGTGTTGATTTTGCGTAATTGTGATTTCGATAATGTTCAGTTTCGTCTGTAAATTGCACAGCACCTTTTGAATATCATTTATCATTTGATCTCACTTTCACAGTATTCTATGATCCATAATTATTATGTGATACCTGCTTGTCCTTCTACTAGAGTAGTTGTTTCCCTGCCAACATAGCAATATATTTCTGCTCAAAGCAGTTGCCATCAGTAGCGTTTCATACAGCCATCCTTTCCCACTGACAGATGAGTAATGAATGATCTTATTTACTCCGAGCAGGTCCGCAAGGCCGAATGGGTAAAAATGCGTGTTCTTAAACATCCGGTGTACTGACGCCGAGGTACGTGGTTCAACTCCTACACGGACAGCTGGACTAAAATGTTGACCTGTTATCCTTGACTTGGGGACATAAATTACAAGTGCCGCTGAAGTCAGAGTGGGTTTGCCTGATGGCGAGGGACACTGTTAATAGGGAAAGCTAATCCACATGCAAAATTCAGTCCCTCACTACTATAAACAGTGTGTATGGACTACGCTTGAGTTCAAAAGCGAGCGAGCTCCCCAAAACAAAATTACTCTGTGACTCCGAAGTCACAGTTTTTCAAAAACTCAACTTCGGCCGAGAGACATGAACAGGAATACACAAACTATACGTGATCCATGGGATGGAGCTATTAGAAGGGGTCGTGAAGCATAGGGTAGAGTTAACCAGTCCGAAGATGGCGCTCATTTTGTGACTATCTGGTCTCCTGCCCATAGGACACACAACCTTCTCCTTGGACCTCATGTGAAAACTACTCCCTGGCTATTCATTTCTGTGGCCATGCAAAACTTGTTACATTATAAGTTGGTATCATTAGCTCATGTTCTTTAACAGTACTAAACAGTCTTAAATGTATTTCTGTCAGCATGACTGGTAGTTGCTCAATCACCTGATCTTATAGTGCTATGACCTTCTTATCCTGTGTCACTCTGAGAAGTCTTTCTTGTTAGCCTTGTATATATACTTATTTACTCCCTAACAGACATATGTGTTTTATACTTTATATGTATGGAATGCATAGAGCTTTTGTGAAACATTTGGACACACAAACCTGGATCCCTTACTCCCAGTCTGCGGTAGGGTTATTTGTAAGGAAGGCTCTGTCATTTCAAATTTGCAATTGATACTGCAATCAAAAACCTGGATCTTTCCATCCTAACTTGTTTTAGGTGTGTTTGAAAACCTAGAGCCTTAATTCCAAATTTGCAGTAGGTATATTGGAAAGCCTAGATCCTTCACACCAAACTTACAGTTAAGTCTTTTAGAAAATCTGTACTCCAAATTTTCCATGTTTTTAAAAAAAATATCATCATCATCATCAAGTGCCCTGCCAGCTGTTGTAGGTGTTCATGTCTCTCCACATATCTCGGTCCTTGATATTCTGGATCAACTCTGCTGATGATATTCCTACATGCCACTGCCTCAATCCATCCAGCATCATTTCTCTTGGTCGGCCTCAGACTGTCTTCCTCTTGATTGTTCCAGTAGTCACGATGTTCTCCAATGCCTCTTTTTTTCTCATCACATGACCAAAGAAAGCTGTTTCTCTCTTTCTTATTGTTGTATAAAATGTTCTAGTTTCAATAGCCTCTTTCAGGCAATCAACGTTACTTACTCTGGCAGTCCAAGGAATTCGCAACATTTATCTCAGATCTCTGTTGCCTCCAGATCATTCCTAATTTATATTCCAAGATACACAGCCATACAGCAAAACAGGTTCCATATAGCACTTCAGCACTCTCTTACATTCAATGGTAGTGACTTGTTGCATAAAATACTTTTCATTTTCTGACATGCAGCTTTTGCTTGTCCGATTCTGCTCTTAATCTCTGTTGTGCATCTTCCATCTTATGTTATAATTGCCCCTAGATATTTAAAATTATCCACTTAGTTAAGAATGTTCCCTTCTATTTTTATTTCACATTTTGATGTCATCTTTTTATTTGATATCACCATTGTTTTTTACCTGTGTATGGTTAACCCAGGATACTTCACAATGCTAAAATATCATCTGCTATTGGCCAACCTTTACTTCTCTGTATGTAGTTTGTATCTGTCTGGTGTGGCATTTATGTTAGATGTTTCTTGGTAAGTCAGTCAGATAAGTCACAGACAGATCAGTATCTCCTGCACACTGTAGTGGAGCTTAGTTCCTCCTCTATCAATTGCCAAGCTCTTCAACCATTTACTCCTGTCTTTCCCATTTTACTCATCTGTCTTCAAATTCTCTTCTTGTGTTTTGGTCTCCCTGGATTTAATTTGCCTTGTGGATTCCAGAAGGACTGTCTGATTGTACTATTAGCTGGTTTACCCCGTGTAATACAATCTAGCAACAGTGGTTTTTCATCACGTTCTGTTCACTGGAATCAGTGTAATGTTTTCTCTCACCCTCACATTTGTGATTTTGTTAAGCCAACTTAGATCTTTATGTGATACCAGAATCAGTACATGTCATTTGTGGATCTGCAGCATAGCATTTTTAGGGAAACAAAAGTTTAGAGCAGATAAAAATCCTTTGTATTATTAAATGCCATGCTTGTGTCATTTCAGTTTTTCAACAACAGGCGAGATAAACTATCGAGAAAGTTTACAGCAGGGTAAATATAACAGATATATTTCTTTTAATGAACGTAATATAAATATACTGCAACAATAATTTGTGCCATAGAATGGGCAATTTCCATTTACAGCTATTCAGTGTTTCATTTGTTGGACAATCCTGCAGAATACTTGTTTTAACAGAATTCCTATCCTACAATAATACATTGAGCAGATGGTATCTCAGTCTATGTGAGGTTTGGAGATTTCTATGTGCTTACTTCTGTGTAGTTTGTAATATGAGTCATCTTTTAGATAGCCTTATGATCTTCCACCTTGTTTAGACAGGTTTGTGAACCTCATCATTAATAGATATGTTGCAGTAATATTGGATCTACGGTATTACAATATCAGTAATGTATGAATAAAATTTGGTTGAACTGCGGTACAGCTGTGGAAATGTAAAAAAATATATAAAATAATGCATAGTAATGCAGTTTTACAGAACAGAATTGTGACACATACAAGACGTTGCGGCGACCAGCCTTCATCAACAAACAAATACATGCATGAAACACAACATATAGTACTGGAGAAGATCCTCTGGTGAACATTAAGGCATAAGGACTGGATGAGAAGAATAAGTGTGTACAAAGCGAGTCCTGAAGTCTGGGTGGACTGATCTGTGTGGGCACACATACATACATCTACACACCACATCAACAAACATTCATACAATAGTATAATAAAAGTGTATGGTATATATGAGAAAGGAGGGAGAGAGGTGTTGGTACAGTGCCTGCAATATGCCACATGGGGTATGCGGAATAGGAAGGTCTACAAATACGAGGCTTCACTCATACTTTTCATATGACATAGGGTCAGTAAGGTTGATCATCTGTGCTGTCCCTCATTCACACCTATCTGTCCTTTGTCTCTTACAATGAACAGCACTGAGAGAAGCTGTGGTAGACACACCCACAGTATATCCATTATCCGAGCTGTCTCCGATATACTTCGTTCCATGATTTCCAATATGGGATGTGCACTCACACACAGCAAGAGAAAACCTGTGGATCATGCACCAGTACTTCACAGCATAATAATCTTGCTTCGCTATGCCTACCCATATCATGTATATTTCCAGTGGTCTGATCTTATATAACTCCAATAACACAATGCATTGGGTGATTTGATCCTACAATACGTGGTTTAACAAGCAAGATCGAAAGGAAGAGTCCAAGAGGAAGACCGAGAAGTAAATACCTGGATGTCTTGGCCACGTGACATGGTTGAGACAGGAACACAGAGCTGATCCACGACTCTGGTGATCGAGTGAGATCGCAGAACATGACCGCCCACGCTTATCGGCATGGCATATGATGGATGGGTAGATAACAATGCAGAAATGGTCAGGCTGACGACTTGCCGCTTGCTACCGTCTTCGACAGTGCGAGGGACTGGCAACTGACCGTAGACCTAAAAATATGTGTGTACATATGTATGTACTGACTGCATTATTGAAAAGTCATCTTCATAATCATTATGTGCCATGCTGGTGAGCATTGGCTGTCATGGTGCACCATCTCATATAACCACCAGCCTTTGTTCAGTTCTGTGTTCTTGTCCTGATTATGCCATGAGGTCAAGCCATCCGGGTATTTATCTCTTTGTATTCACCTTGCTCTTCTCCCATAAAGTTTGCTAGCTGACACTAAGCTTTCTAGTTTATTTCTCCTCGTGCATTTGTGGGACCAGGTGGAGAAGGCGGGGAACAGATTGAGAGCCCGTGTGTGGAGAGAGTGAGATTGTGGGGGTTCGGGAGGGATTTCGGGGCTGAGAGATAGGACCAGGAGAACTTTAAATCAGATAGCGGTGGGAACAATTAGTAGTATGACTCTTCACTGGCGGTTGAATGAGGGGATGGAGCAGATATGGGAATGTCCTGAGTGCAGTGATGTCGGATCTTAACTCAACTCAATTCTCCTCATAACGTGCCCAAAATATCTTGACTGTCTAGTTCTAATCTCTATATTCACTTTACAGTTTTCACTTGTTTCTTGAAGCTTACTTTTTAGGATTAATATTTCAACATTGTTTTTTGCCCTTTCAGGGTCTCTTTTATATTCCTGGTATTTGTTTTTCACATTGGGCGTGTGTGACTTTGCCATTACATTTATACAGTGTATATTTTCCTCTTGCTGTGAGTGTGTCTACACTTTATATATTATCTGTAATATTTATTTCACCCCCTCTCCCCTTGCAGCACATATATCTTTGTCCTTTACATTCCTACATCTGTCTATAGTGTGCATACGACAGTCTTTAATATTCCAGCATGTTTTGTCACTATACATGTCCACAGAGTGTGTGATTTTTTTTAAATGTTATATTCTTGCTTGTTTTTCCAGATTTTTCTTGTACATTACTACATATATATGTTTTTCTTTTCATTAAATAAAAAAATCTAGATTGTGTTTCTAAATATCTGCAAGTGCTGAAGCTGACCAATGGGAGACTGCCTATTTCTATTGTCACCTCTGGCACATGTTTGTCCTGGAGGGAGGTGAAGGCTGATGAACCTGAGGAGAAAGTTGTACTCTTTGGGTATGTTGTTTTTGTTAGAGCCTCACCAGTTCAAGTAGATCACTCTTGTATGACTGAAGAATTGGTAACTGGTAATAATTTAGTTCCATCCCACTATGCAAGCAGCCTGCAAAGCAATACAAATACACACGTGCTGAACACAGACACTCCCTATGCACTAAGCTTGCTCATCTGAGTAATTGTTTAAAAACTCTGAAATAACTCAGTGTGGTTACTTTCCTAATCTAACCATACAGAATCTCAATTATTTATTATCTAAGCACAATCCATCCATCATGTGCCATGCCGGGAAGCGTGGGCAGTCATGACTTGCCATTTAACTCCAGAGCCATGGATCAGCTCTGTGTTCTTGTCTTGACCATGCCACATGGTCAAGCCATCCAGGTATTTACTTCTATGTCTTCCCCTTGTTCTCTTCCCCTCAATCTTGCCAGTTGTTTGTCACCAAGTTCTCTAATTTATTTCTTCTCATAACATGTCCAAAAAAATTTAACTGTCCACGTCTAATTTCTCTAACCAGTTTATGTCATTTGTTTCTTGTAGGGCTTAGTCGTTGGTTTCTCTGTCTGTCCATGGTATTCTTTGCATTCTCCTCAGAAACCACATTTCTACAGCCATCAGATGTTTTTCAGCTTGACTGCTCATTGTCCACGCTTCACATCCATACAAAAGTACAGGCTGTATGTAGCACCTCAATGCTCTTTTTCTCATAGCAGTACAATACAAACCTCTAAATCAGTGCTTTTTTCACTCTATAAGACAAACTTACATGAGACACTGTATTGGTTATGTTATAAACACAGGCTTTTTCTTCTTTCACCCTTTATTTCTCACTTCAGGCTGTCTTGTCCTCAGCTATACCATGCAGCTCCGTCCATGTCTTCCCCATATTCTTCACTTTTCTACTTCTCTTCTCCGTGTGTTTTTGGCTCTTGCCCCATTTCTTTTGCCTTGTGGATTCCAAACAAACTGTTCATCATTGGTTTTAGATTTTACAGCTAAAGTTTTTCTACAGAATGGAAAAGCCAGCCCCATGTCCAACCCTCCTTCATCACCATTTATGAATGAGTGGCAGGTTACAGTGTGTTACTGTTCTGTGCTTCCCTTAAGGATCCTGGTAACACATGGGTGGAAATCTCCTTTGATTGTCTTTTATGGCATACATGGTAGGTTATAGTGTTGCTAATCTTTGCTTCCCCTTAGCAACTGGTAACACACTTGGAGGAGGTATAGTAGCTGCATCTCGTAAAACAATCACAGGAACACATTGCTGCATTCCATATGTATTGTGGAAGCATAAATATAATAGAAGTGGTCAAGGGGAATCCAGATTCATTTAATATGCTCTGACCAAATCTGAAGAGCAAGATGATGAAATAGTTGAGACATGTGGAAGGGTGCATTGCACTCCATTGCCTGAAATTGAAAGACTGAATGCCTCACTAAATACCATTGCCAGATTTTTCCACTCTTCTGCTAAATATCCCTACCAGATTCTTCAATTGTTTCACTTACTGTCATTGTCAAATTATTTTTTTGTCACTATCAATGACAATTGTTCAGTTTGCCACTAAATATCATTGTCAGGTTCTTGTATATTTACCATTAAATAACATGTTCCCCATAAATGACATTGAAAACATCAGTTTTCCAGGAGTTTAATCATCTTCAGTTAGAGAATTCAGAATGTTGTTTTATTGAAGAATATGGAATTTCTAACTGAGCAAGTTATCTATCTTCTTGCAGATGCTCAAATGTATCCAGAGTGTTGTTGCAGAACTATGTACCTCCAACTGGTGTCAGTGCCGTCTTTGATTACTGGCTTCAGCTCAGGCTGTCATGGTGGAAGAAGGTTTGCCAGCTCTTTATCATTTCATTACTGACAATAATGTGGATATATGTCTATGTGTAAATAACTTATTTCTTTTTATTCATCTCATCATCTCATCTCATGTTGTTTCTCTTGTACCTTGCGGTGTCGAGGTGAAACATAAACAGCTGGAGAGTGCCCATTTATGGGCTTCATATGTGATTCCTGTGGATTCTGTTATTCTCTCTGTCCATCATTTACATGGTCGACCTCTTCTTCTGGTTACGTTTGGTCTGTACATCATTGCTTGTTGTAGTATACTATTAGATGGTAGCCTAGTTATATGGCCAAACCATTTAACTTTTTTTTTTTTTTTTTTTGAAATCTAGCGGTGCTATAACCCACACTTTGATCCTGATTTCTTCATTTCTGATTTTCTCTCTTCTTGATACATTGAGTATTCTTCTCAGGAATCTCATTTCCATTGTTGTAATTTGTTTTTTCTCTTTTTCTGTCATTGTCCAGGTTTGGCATTGGTAGCATAGAGTTGGTAGGAAGATATTTACTCAATGATGTATAATATAGTCATAGGTCAACAGCATTTGAGTGGCTGAAAGCTGGCATTACTGGTTATTAGCAATGATTATCATGTGGTGTTTCGGAAAAGAAGATCAGAGAAAATGTTGGGAATTATAAAAGCATGAATGAATGAAATTATAATCAAACATATGAATAATTTAGCATATACATTGACTGCTGAAAAAGGGTAGGAAAAAAAGGATAAAGTTTGTCAGAGTAAAATAAAATATTATAAGTAAGGTAGAATGATGTCCTGCAGAAAAACTGAATATACAGTCTAAGTGGTGTTACACCAAGCAGGGTGCCACCGTTGTCTTTGTGGAGAAAACATGTAACAGCCTTTTACACTTCATGAGGCATATTTGGTATATTGTACTAGCCCCACATTTCTATTGACAAAGTGGCATTCAATGATTGATGTGGTCAATATTGTGCCTACTGCCTTTACTTCCCAGGATTTTACTAATACCCATGTTATGCTGGTTCAACCTGGGAGCCCAGGTCACTTTATAAATCCATTAACAGGGATTTGAACACATGACCACTAGGCCTACAGGCAAGTGTTTGGGAGGTTTAGCACATGGACATTGTATTTGAGGTTTCTCTGCGCTATTCTGTCTGTGCTGTTTTTTGTACTTTATATTGCTGTGTCCTGCTTCAGTCCTATTGCTCCTTTCCTATTGGCATGAATAGAATGTTACAAATGGAGTCAAAAGCGGGCCCAGAAAATACCCATCTAAAAGTACTCTGAAGTTTATTATACAGAACTTGCTGGAGATTCATCACAGTCAACCTTCCACTTAAGAATAGTTCTAGTTGATGATGATGGGTTGACTTAACATGTCCCAACTCAGCATGAGTTTTTTGATTGCTCCAAGCATGATATACAAGTGAAAATAAAATAATAAATAAATAAAGAGCCCTTTTATATGCCTTAGAACATATTGGGTACAAGTTCCCTTAATTGTACAGATCAGTCGGCCCTCAATGGATGGTGTGGTCAGTATCACACCGACTGGCTTTACTTCACAAGACGTCACCTGGTACCCATTTCAGGCTGAGTCGATCTAATGGCTCAGGTCAGTTTTTTTTTTAAACATCTCAATGGTGATTCAAACACATGCAGGCAAACACGGTAGGCAACCAAAACATGATATGTATTTGTGAATTGCTTATGTTCCAGTTTGTTACATTAATTCACTCTTTTCAACTTGTGACTTTAACTCCTTTGGTTCCATAGTGTTATTAGTTTAATTCCTTCAGCTCCGGACTCTATTATTTTAAGGTACAAATCCTTTTGATAAACAAACAGCTGCTACGGGAATTGGGAAAGAAGTAGTTAATCTAATCTGTTGGTAGTTTATTTGGTCATGTCTTAAGTTCTGTGTTGTTAGTGCTGGCTGCGTTATGTTGTCAGTTGACTAATGAAAGATAGTGATCATGCTCATCTTGAAGTGAGTGAGCACAGAACTTCACTGCATACAGAGAGGAACAAATTATTAGAGGTTAGATGACCCAACTGGATCAGCTTGTTCACTAAATGGACTTGCCATTCTGTGCCTTCTGTTGACAGACTATTTATCATATGTTTTTCTGTTAATTTATCCAACTTTTTTTCTTTTTTTTTTGGATAACAGTTTTCAAGACACCCAGCCAATTTTTCAGTAACATCCAACATAAGCACTAATTGTAGCAGTGATAGTGCAGGAGATTGTCTTGTGAACTCAGATGGCAGTAAATCCAACAACGAATCTCCACACAAAATGTATATAACCTATGAGTTTCCCTGGGGCCCTGAACCAGTAGAGGAAGTAACCAACTTGGGGGATAAGCACCTGGCAAGATTACAAGAAGAGGGTGACCAGAGTTATAAGGTAAAACAAACCAAAACTATGCACATATCATCATTAACTATGAATCACTTTCTTCTTTTTCAGTGATCAGTGTTTGCTGCATGGGTCATGAACAGCACTGTTCACATGAGGTCTTCTCTGGCCACCCATAGTTTGATACAAACCATTAGAATATGCTGTATTTTTATTTTCTCTTAATACAATGTAAAGTGCTCTGGTAGGTTGTACACATGCCTGCCAGTATGGTGATTCTAGGTTCAAATCACCAATCAGGTGTTGTGTTTTTTTTAAATAGCCCAGCCTCATCAGATGGGTACCAGAAACTGTTCTGGGTGGTGAGGTGGACAGCATGATACTGATCCCCTCATCCCACAAGTGCTGGTTGATCAAGAAAGTCAGCCTAGCACCATATCACCCAATATGCCACACTGAAGCAGGGTCCTTTTTGACTTTTTCATACAATTTAAAGATAGCAGAATTAAAGTTAAGCTAAAGAAATCCAACTGGAGATAATGACGTAAGAGTGTAAGTGATAGAACTCCATCTGTGCCAACCCACAGTATTTTTAGCTTCCTTCTTCTCCGCATTTTAATTCATTTTACAAAGCTTGGTCAACCCAGAGCTGCATGCCATCAGAAAAACATCCCTCTTCAGCTTCGAATTAATCCTGGATCACCAAGTTGGCAAGCCAGTGTACCGCCTGTTGTATTACTGTAACTCTATTAACCCTGCAGTTAACAGATATTCCATTTTCATTCCATATTTTTCAGCAGTTTAGTTTACCCAGGTAATTAAAAAACATTTCTAGCTATTGTCTGGGAAGAAACTGATGACGACGAGGACTGGGTACCCCCACCTCAACTTCATTGACCTGGAATGTGTGAAGGTCTAACACTTCATAGGCCTACCACTCTGCTAGTATCTGGCATGGGTCACCTTTGACCACCTTTGCCTTTTTTAGCAAGTTACTGCTTTCTTGGATACCATAACTATTGTCAGGGACCAGTAGTGGGTTAAGAGTTAAACTGGTTTGTCCTTGTACACAAAAACGAATCTGCATTTTTTTAACCCAAATTCCCAAACTAGGAGTACATGTTCAGGTGAGTGAGTTTCATTCACCATGTGTATTTAAGGGCCAAACAAAGGAAAGACTGGGCATGTCATTTTTGGTGGAGTTCACAATGAAAACACCCGTGTATGTGGTTGACGTATGATCTCGAGAGTCCATCATTAGAAGTGAATGAGTTGATGCTGTGTTTAATTGATCTTAAAATGTGAAGTTGCCGTCTATTTCTGTGTGAAGATTAGATACTGCATATTAAATATATTTCATGCGCTGTATCACTGACTGCCTTCATCAGGGACTGTCCAAGGCAAAGTGGTTACACATCTGCCTCATGCTCCAAATGTTGTGGGTTTTATTCCAGGCTATGTTGTTCGGTTCACAGTTTTCTCTGAGACTCCTGGGGGTCATCACTGGAGCTGCAGAGTTTGTGCAATGCTTTTTGCAGGCCAACCTGCGGAAAGAGACCGAGCCATTTGGGATAACACCTGGTCGATCCTTTTGCCTTTTAACCCCTTGTTTGACTGTCTACAGATGCCTAGGAAATTAATTTGTCAATTCACAACATGTTATGAGAAGAAATATACTTTATAACTTAATGACAACTGGCAACATTGTTGGGAAAAGAGCAATGGGAAGGCAAAGAGACAAATACCTGGATGACTTGGGTACATTTCATAATTGGGACGAGAACACAGACCTGTTCCAAGATTGGTGACCGTGTGAGATGGTGAACCATGACTGCCCATGTTTATCCACATGATGATGATGGTCACTGTCTGATTTACTGCTTCACAGTTGTCATGCAAGAGGTCATGTGGTTAACTCTGGGCACAAGTGCATTAGTTTGAAATGTACATAGACCTCTTGATTTATGACATTGATGTCACATTTATCCTCCTGTCATTCAGCCTAAGATTGTTGTCTGCACATTTTATAAATACTGTGTCTGATGCACCATGTACGTCTGTATGTTTTTATTATTTTAATTGCAGCTTCCATAAAATGTCTCACAATTCCTACTCAATAATTTTCCCAAATGTGTGTGTTGCTACATTGCAATTTTTTTTACTGTTTGCCAGGGCAAAACTGCAGGAAACAAGAGTTGTCTTCCTCACTGTATTGAATGTAGCAGCAACATCGAAGCTGCAACTGCCACCTGGCTTATTGATAGTTTTCATGAAAGACGACCATATTCTGAATCAAGAAAACAGGAGAGCCTAAAAACCAGCTCTGTATGTTCATTGACTGTACTTTAATAGCATATTGTTTAGATAGGTCTGTGTGATAATGTATGTGCATTTGGGCACTTATAAGGGTATCTTCCAGTTTCATCAACTTGTCAAATATTTGATAACTTTGTTTGAAAAACACAACACTGACATCAAGATGACAACTTGTTGGAATCACTCAACCAGCATTATTTAGTTTTTTGTTTAAAGATTATGATAGGCTGTCAATAAGAACATTAGCATAGCATGCAGTCATGTGTCCATTACTTTCACGTGTGCCATACAGACATTGCAACTGCAGTCATTAGACTTGTTATCTACTCAGCGTGACTACTATCAAGTGAACATCAGGGACAGCCTTTCCCTGAATCAGTAATAGTCTCAAACCTACAAATACTGTCTCTTAAATACAGCTAGGTGTTGTATTCACTTGCCCCTTGCTACCCTCATTCTGGACAAACTTCACCTTGTGCCCACATCCATGAGATCCCTGGTGGCTTCCAATAATTCACACGGGACATGTTTTACATATGTTGACTGGGAAGTTGTGTGGCTGAGAGGTTGAGAGCGCTTGCTCTTATATTTCCATTAATTCACACAGTACATGTTTTACATATGTTGACTGGGAAGTTGTGTGGCTGAGAGGTTGAGAGCGCTTGCTCTTATATTTCCATTAATTCACACGGTACATGTTTTACATATGTTGACTGGGAAGTCGTGTGGCTGAGAGGTTGAGAGAATTTGCTCTTATATTTCCATTAATTCACAAGGGACATGTTTTACATATGTTGACTGGGAAGTCGTGTGGCTGAGAGGTTGAGAGCGCTTGCTCTTATATTTCCATTAATTCACATGGGACATCTTTTACATATGTTGACTGGGAAGTCGTGTGGCTGAGAGGTTGAGAGAATTTGCTCTTATATTTCCATTAATTCACATGGGACATGTTTTACATATGTTGACTGGGAAGTTGTGTGGCTGAGAGGTTGAGAGAATTTGCTCTTATATTTCCATTAATTCACATGGGACATGTTTTACATATGTTGACTGGGAAGTCGTGTGGCTGAGAGGTTGAGAGAATTTGCTCTTATATTTCCAGTGGGCTGATGGCAGGTTAGTGGGTTCTTTCCCCTACTCTGGTCAGTTGGACTTTAGTGTTGACTTCTCATCCTTGACTTGTGGGGTATAAATTACAAGTATCTCGGAAGTCAGAGTGGGTTTGCCTGATCCAGCAGTCAAGCGTGGATTACAATTGAGTTCAAAGCGAGCGAATGAAAAAAAAAAAGATGTTGCTTAGACATAATGACCCCAAAACATGCCTACATGACCTTTTACTCCCCATTACTTGACACTGCACAGTCTGTCACATAACATTAGGTGAATGGTGTCTGTCCCAGTGCTATTTACTTTGGCCACATTAAATACGGAGAAAGACTGTGAAGAGGAGGTTGATGAATATTGTTTTACCAACACTTCCCACTGTCAGTGTCAACTTATTGAGGATTTATTGTTATTGTCATCATCCGGTATCTCAACCCTTGGTCTGGTCGTGAAGCTTCCTGATCATTTCATTCCATTGTATACATTATCCATGCTTCTGAAACATCTAAAGCAGCTGGCCAGATACACTTTTAACAAATAATGTAATCCATGGCATATGCTGCCATAAGGATGTGCAGTTCTGGGCCTTGTCATATATTGGGGCAGAGCATTATGAAGTTGGGTGACCAGTACTCTTCAATACTAGCTTATCCTATACACAATTGTTGTTTAAATGTCCTTTTCTTTTCTTTCATATAGGTTCTACAGCTTCATCCTGACATAGCTCCCTATCAGGTTGCCATCGTTATGTCCTTGCCAACATCATCATCATCATCGTCGTCATCAGCTTCACCAACATCCTCTCTAGAGATGCGTCATATTTGTGATAACCTGGAGAAAGAATTTCAAGAGGCTGGCATTTCTGTGTTTAACACTTCACTTCATGGCAGCATGTTAGAAGCACATTTTAAGAGGTCAGTAAATGTCACTTGTTGTGGTCAGTAAATGTCACTTGTTGTGGTCAGTAAATATCATTTGCTGTGGCCAGCAAATGTCATTGGTGGAAGCCTATTGACTTCATTTGTGGGGGTTAGTAAATGTTATGTGGTTAATGAATCCTGTGTACTGGTCTGTAAATGCTATTTCTGATGTCAGTGAATGCCATTTGTGGGAGTAAGTAATTATTGTGCAGTTGATGAATCCTGTGTTAAAAAATTAGTTGTGTGTTCTTTACGAGATGTCACAATCAACCCCAGCATTTATTAGCTGTTTATATTTGATGACAGGCTGACGTGGAGATAGCACATGAACAAAGCAACAGCACAACCCAGAAGGACGATAGCCATCCTGAGAAACCTTAAGTTGAACCACATGGGGGGCCAGTGGGAAAATACTTAGCAACGTTTATCAACAAAGCATATAACCACACCTGGAATATGGAATATGGTGGTGTTCAACATAAAAAACCACACTACAGGAACTGGACAAGTTGTAAAATCAAGCATTTAGAGTCACCACAGGAGGGATGAGATCAACCCCTGTAGTGGAAATAGGGAGGACACAAGCACTGAGAGAACGCAGAAATACAAAAATGCTAATACAAGCATGAAAAGTTTGTCAGCCTGCCAGACTGCTGTGAAGAACAGATTTGAAAACCTAGCTGTGTCACAGTTGAAAAGAAGCAGTTTTATCCACCATAGATCTGCATGTAGTTGGTATCCCCCTCAAAACTACCTCAGAACAAACTCCATAGAGAGAGGAGCATGGGCTATCAGTGCAAATGCAGACAAAAGTGAAAGGAATATTCGACAAGGTAGAACAGAACAGTCTACGATGCAGAACAGCCACTCTGTTTCCTTGATGAAGAATACCCAAAGGACCTCTGGATCCGAGTCTACACAGATGGATCAGCACAAAATGCTGTTGGAAATGGAGGAGTGGGAGTGCACATAGAATACCCAAATAATACTAGTGACACAGCTAAAGCATTGCCATAACTATGATGCAGAAATCCAGGCAATCAAAATAGCAATTGAGAAATTACTGAATACCAATCATGGTACAAACTACTGAGCGTAATCTTGCCAAGAAATCAACATACAGCTGAAAGATGCTGGTGTTGACCGCGATGTCCTGTAAAGGATATGCACACACAAAAACAAAAATCATGGTACACAGCCTGTGGTGCTATTGATAGATGCAAAATCAGTACTTGAGGTGCTCCTGTCTTGGAAATTTCCAGTACAGTGGATATCTCACTGTGCAGTACCTAGAAATGAGAGACCTGATCAACTAGCTAAGGAAGGAGCAATAAAACAACTTGATGTGCCATTTACATACCACCAAATGAAAAGAATGATCATATCAGTCAAAAAGCCGGCAAGCCCTGCTCAAGTCGATTAACGCCTAATGGACAGACCAGAACAAATCATTATTCTGCACCTTGGAACAGGCCACAATAGATAACACAAGCACAGGGTTCCAAATGTTGCTGTATGTAGCCGAGGCTCGATGTTGGGGTGAGCGCCCAACATTGCTCAAATACCTCAATGGCTCGTGAATACATAACCTCTGCAGCAAAAGTCCAACTCCTGGCCTTCACGTGGCGGGCCTGTTTAAACTAACAGGAGAAGGGGCGACGGCGAGTCTCTGGCGCCGGAAAATAACCAGTATGCTCTAGATGTGTATGCATGTACATGCATGCGCAGACAGGCGTGTGCGCGCGTACACATCTACACTCGAGTGAGACCACAGTCTGCTCTAGCAAAGAAAGGTGCTGAAGACGGAGGCAACCAGCCAAGAGGCGCACCACAGAAATCAGGATGCCACGCAATCACGCAAAATGGAATATGTCGACTACTGCTAATCGTTATGGTGCTCGCCCTGCTTTGGACCCCCAGGCAGGTGCAGTGCCGGGCCCTATGTCTCGAAAGGGTCCAACCCCAACTACTGGAGGTCCTTCTCAGATGTCCTGTGGAGCCAGGGGACATGAGAATAGGACGACTGGCCATACTAAACGAAGACTTAAAATAATGCACTGGAATGCGGAGGGAGTCAGCAACAAAAAAATAGAATTAGAAAAAATCTTGGACCAAGAAAAAGTAAGCATATGTTGCTTGCAAGAAACTCACCTCAATGAAAATATAGTCTTCAAAATCAGAGGCTACCAGTGTTACCGATCTGACCGAAAGAACAGGCGAAAAGGTGGGATACTGACCCTTGTAAGAAATAACATCATGGCTTCCCAAATCAAAGTCTACATGGAAGGGGCTGAGTATCAGACACTTAAACTTAAGACAGGTAATACAGATCTACATCTGATCAATTACTACTGTCCAAGTGACCGCCCACAGGCACTGGACACTCTACCACTAAAAGAAAAAATGATTGTGTGTGGCGATTTCAACAGCCACTCGCAGAGCTGGGGCTATGATCACATGGACCAGAGAGGAGAGAGACTGGAAGACTGGCAGGATGAGAATAAATTCATGTTGATTAACAACCGTCCGACCCACATACTTTCTACTCGAGATCATGGCACTCTACAACTACACCTGACCTGGCTTTTCATTCACCAGACCTGGAGTGGAACATTACACGAACTGTTGGGAAACAACTTGGTGGCAGTGACCATCGGCCAGTCTTTCTAACCGTAGAAAATGAGCTTGTAAGTGAAAGCAGCACCCTCTCGAGGTGGAACTACAAGAAAGCAGACTGGGCAATGTACAAGCATCGCACCAGCATACTGGTTAGAAACCTGAACACTGAGAAAGACATAAATAAAGCAGTTGAAGAGTTTGGGAAATGCATACTACAGGCAGCGCGAGAAACAGTACCAAGAGGAGCCCGTAAACAATATAAACCCTACTGGAGTAGTGAACTGGAACAGTTGCATAATGATGTTGAAGTGTGTAGAAAGCAAGCAGAGGCCACACCCAGCCAAGAGCACCACAATAAATTCCAGCATGCAAAAGCCAAATTTCAAAGAGCCAAGCTGCAGGCTAGACGGAAAAGCTGGCAGGAGAAAACGGAGTCTCTGAACTTTGAAAGAGACACAAGGAAATTGTGGAAGCTAATAAAACAGCTTAATGACGAGGGCACAGGGAGAAACTCAAAAATTGCACTACATAAAGATGGAAAAATCTTAACAAGAAAGCAAGCAGCTGACCATTTTGCGGACTCGTTCGCACAAGATAGCAATATCAAAATTAGTCCAGAGAAACAACAAGAGATTCGAGAGAAACGACAACATACAGAACAGAAGGAAATAGTACATGAGGTTCTGGAGGCACCCATCACAATCAGCGAACTGGAGCTAGCCATATCAAAACTGAAAATGAGAAAGTCACCAGGAGCTGATGGTATCTCCAATGAAATGATCAGGAACCTAGGAACAGAGGCCAAAACAAAGCTGTTGCAGATCTTCAATAACAGCTGGACCTTAGGCAGTGTTCCACAAGCCTGGAGAGAAGCAATCATGATACCCTTCCTAAAATCAGGGAAAGATGGTTCCATTGCCTCTAGCTACAGACCAATTAGCCTCACCAGCTGTCTCTGCAAAACACTGGAGCGCATCATCAATCACAGACTGCAGTGGTACATTGAAAGTAAAAACATCCTTGTGCCACAGCAGGCTGGCTTTAGGCAGTGCTACTCTACGGAAGATCAGACAACCTACCTCTCTCAAGAAATTGAGGATGCATTCCAAGAGAAGAAGCTGGTGCTTGCGGCATAGATAGATCTGAAGAAAGCCTTTGACAAAGTCTGGAAAGAAGGTCTGATGAAGAAACTGAGAAACTGCAAAGTCAATGGAAGAATGTACAAATGGGTGAAAGCATACTTGCACAGCAGAAGAGCCCGAGTACAGATAGACGGACTCAAGAGCAAGAAAGTACTACTGCGTCACGGTGTCCCCCAGGGCGGAGTCTTGTCCCCCACACTTTTTCTAATCTTCATCAATGATCTTGTTGCTCACCTACCGCATGGAATTAAAGCGGCAATGTACGCCGATGACCTGGTTCTATGGAGCACAAATGAATATGCATCAGTGGCCACCAGATTGCTACAAAGAGCTGTAGATACATTTGCTGCATGGGCAAATAGATGGTGTGTCAGCATAAACACTGACAAGTGCAGCACCACCCTATTTACCCTCTCTCCAAAACAAAAGGCAGGGATCATCCAGATAAATGGAACACCCCTAAGAGAAGATAAAGAACCAACATACCTTGGAGTAACATTTGATGGCAAGCTGACATGGAGAAAGCACATCAACAAAGCAGTAGCAAAAGCCAGAAGGAAAATAGCCATCCTGAGAAAGCTAAGTGGAACCACATGGGGAGCCAGTACGAAAATACTTAGCAAAGTTTACCAACAGAGCATACGACCACACCTGGAATATGGGTCAACTGCGTGGTGTTCAGCATCAAATACCACACTACAAGAGCTGGACAAGGTGCAAAATCAAGCACTTAGAGTCACCACAGGAGGGATGAGATCAACCCCTATAGTGGAAATGGAGAAGATGGGGAGGACACAGGCACTGAGTGAGCGCAGAGATACGAAAACGCTAATACAAGCAGAAAAGTTCCTCAGCTTGCCAGGCCACCCTATGAAGAACAGATTTGAAAACCTAGCTATGGGGCGGTTGAAAAGAAGTAGTTTTATCCACCAGGCCAAACGACTCTGCAGAGAAACCACTGATCTGCCCACAGTTGGTATCCCCCTAACAACTATTCCAGAGCGAACTCCATGGAAAGATGAGCATAGACTATCGTTACAAATCCAGACAAAAGTTAGAGGAATATTTGACAAGGAAGAACAGAACAGTGTGCAGCGCAGAACGGCCACTCTCAGCTTCCTTGATGAAGAATACCCACAGGACCTCTGGATCCGAGTCTACACAGATGGGTCAGCACAAAATGCTGTTCGAAATGGAGGAGCGGGAGTGTACATAGAATACCCAAATAATACTAGGGACACAGCCAGAGTACCGACAGGAAAGTACTGCCATAACTATGATGCCGAAATTGAGGCAATCAAGATAGCAACAGAGAAATTACTAAATAACAGCAATGGTACACAACCTGTGGTGCTACTAACAGATGCAAAATCAGTACTCGAGGCGCTCCTCTCTGGGAAATTGCCAGTACTAAGGACACTACTTTCTGAACTTAGCAGTCAGCATAAAGTCACCATACAGTGGATACCATCCCACTGTGGAGTACCTGGAAACGACAGAGCTGATCAATTGGCTAAGGAAGGAGCCAAAGAGGAACAGCCTGATGTGCCCGTTACATACCACCAAAAGAAAAGAATGATCAAATCAGTCAGAAAGCCACCAAAACCTGCTCAAGATGACTACCACATTATGGACAGACCAGAACAAGTCATTATTCTGCGCCTCAGAACAGGACACAATAGATTACGCAACCACATGTATACAAAATTCAAGATTGGTGAAACAGCCATGTGCACATGTGGATTGGCGTCGCAGACAGCAGAGCACATACTCCAAGACTGCCCAAAATATAACATATCTAGGCAAACCTTCTGGCCTAGAGAGACGACAGTGGAAGATAAACTCTATGGACCACTGTGTGAACTGAAAAAAACAGTTCAATTCATGCAAGAGACGACATTGCAGATATAGACATATTTCAAGCGAACGAAAGAAGAAGAAGAAGAACACAAGCACATGTTTACATAATTCAAGATTGGCGAATCAGCCGTGATCACATAGGGTGCCGGAGACAGCAGATCACATACTCCAAAACTGATCAAAATAGGACATATTTATGCAAACCTTCTGGCCTAGAGAAACAAAGATAAACTCTATAGACCACTGAGTGAACTAAAATAGAGTTCATACAAGAGATAACGTTGCAGATATAGACAAATTTCAAGTGAACAGAAGAAGAAGAAATCAGCTATTTGTGATTTACTATTCAATTTCAGTTCAGTAGTTTGCCATTGCTTTTTGAACGGTCAATGCCCCATACCATTGAAATCAACACAAAGCCGTCTGCTTCCAAATCATACACGGCTGATTTCCAACCCTCGACTCAGTGTGTTGGAGAATTGTGAAACACAGCTCCACTATCCTCTAAGCTGCGGTGATGGAATCCTGTGAACTGGTCTGTAAATGCCATTTCTGGTGTCAGTGAAGGTCGTTTGTGGCAGTTGTTCAATTTGGTGTTGATGAATCCTACATCATCATCATCATGTAGCGGGTCCTTTGTAGAACGCCACTCTCATCACGGCCGCTGACAAGTTTCTCCATCGCTTGCCATTTTTCTCACCTCATACACCCTCAGGCCATTTTTCTCACCTCACGCACCCTCAAGCCATTTGTCTCACTTCATACACCCTCAGGCCATTTGTCTCACCTCACGCACCCTCAAGCCATTTGTCTCACTTCATACACCCTCAGGCCATTTGTCTCACCTCACGCACCCTCAAGCCATTTGTCTCACTTCATACACCCTCAAACCCAGAGTCTCTGCAATGTCCTGAGTCCATCTTTGTGATGGTCAATTTCTGCCTCTTCCCTCCTCCAGGAACCATGGATTCCATCACTATTTATCCAAAACTACTGTGACCTTTATTATCTTCATGGCTTTGGTGAGTGAGTACCCTCTTCTGTGGTATTCTTGGTAACACCAAAGAGCTCCTTAGAGGTGTCCACTTATTCCAGTGGACACTTGGTCCCTAGAACTGTGTTTGCCACCCCGTCATGTTTTCTCTTCCTCTATTGCAGGAAAGATGCAGTTTGGATTTTCCTTTCATCATGTTTGAAGCCATTATGGCATTTATCAAATGCTCCGGATTTTTTAAATAACAAATCCTGTTTAATGGTCTGTAAATACTATGTCTGGTTTGGTTGAATGCCATTTGTAGGGTCAAAAATCTTTTTCATTATTGTCGCTGGAATCATTGATTATTATAACCTCAGAAATACTAGGTGTTTTCTTTTAAGAGCTAGTGGAATCATACTATCATTAACATGGTAAATAAAATACTAGGTGTTTTATTTTACGAGCTAGTGGAATCATACTATCATTAACATGGTAAATAAATTCAAACTACAAGCCTCTAAAAGTAAATAAATTCAAACTACAAGCCTCTAAAAGTAAATAAATTCAAACTACAAGCCTCTAAAAGAGCCTTTCCCTCACTTAATCTGAAAGCTTATGTGAAGAATTATATTTGTTACATTATTAAGATAATCATAACAACTAGGCTAACTATGAACATTTGCAGATTTTAATTGTAAAAATGTCTCCCTGGCCTAGGTGTTAAACGGCTTTCTCCGTAATCCTGTTTATCCACATGGGGTAATGCAGCGTGCGAAAATTAAAAGCGGTTCTTGCCGCGTTGGTAACTTATGGGATAAATGAGCCGGCCGCTCAGAAAGCAATGGCAAACTACTGAGCATAATCTTGCCAAGAAATCAACGACAACAGTAAAATGCTGGTGTTGACGGCGATGTCCTGTAAAGGGTATGCGAAGACAGAAATTGTAAAAATAAACCAAAGCAAAGTGGTAACAGTATAGTCTTCTTTACCAGTATTGTATTTTGCGTGACGCTAAACCAAACTTTACAGGAATGGCTAGTGTTGTCCATGAGCCATTGCCACTAAGGCAATTGCTCATCAACATATGGGTCTTAGTATAGAACACAAAGACAATGTGTAAGGCATATAATATGGGTACCTTCTTGTGGTTTATTTTGATAATAGTTAGTTAGTTAGTTAGTTAGTCTACAGATCATCCTCGTTGCACATCGAACCATTCAGTCCATAAGTGCTCGGATCCCCTCCTCAGCAAATCCCGCAGCATGTAGCGGCTAACGACGCCAGTTCTGTGTTGGTTTATCAATCTTCTTTGGCTTCCTGCGTAGTGTTCTTGTTTGGCCACCCCTCTTTTAATTTGCTGCTCTCGCAGTCTGGCCATTGTTGTAGATTCACAGTCATCACTTGGTTCTCGCAAAAGTCTCACTTCTCGTAGAGCATTCAGAATGTCAGCCTGGTCCATGGCGCGTCCGCCCTCCACAGTAGCCTCACCTGCGAGCTTGTCAGCCCGCTCATTTCCTTGTACTCCCGCATGCCCTGGCACGAAGATGAAACTAATCTTTGCCAGCCGAGACCGCTTCAGAGGCAGCAACCATTCTCTTCGGATTGACCCCTCCTCTATCCTCTTGATCATGTTCACTGAGTCGCTAAGGAAACAAGCCCTAGTGAATGTCTGTGTCTCGAGCCATGTTATTGCTTTACTTACTGCCATGACTTCCATGGTCAGGCTACTTGTGGTTTCAGTGAAAGCACCAGAGTCCTCCTTCGCAATTCTCCCTCCGGCCCGAGCTGTAAAGGCCCATGAGCTTCTCACATGTCGGACGACCGACCCATCTGTGTAGATGACCGCGTCACCGTCTAGCGAATTCTCGAAAATCAACGCTTGTACTTCAGCCTCAACAGCAGCCGGATTTTCTTGTCTGCATTTTCTATCTAGTTGGATGCAAACTGAAAAGGATGTGCAGAAGTCTGTTGGCACTTGCACCCACTAAAGCATTGTTGAAAACATTCCTCACAACATTACTGTTTTTTCCTCAGAAATGACCAGTTAGGTATACCATATACGGTCATAGTCACAGACATTACGGTAACAGAAGGTGTCATCAAGACCAGGCATCGAGATACTGGCACCCAGGTCAGTCTTGTCCTCCATTTTATCATTTAGTGACATTTTTGTCAGAGCTCATGGGCTCTAATAATATCTCTCTCTCTCTCTCTCTCTCTCTCTCTCTCTCTCTCTCTCTCTCTCTCTCTCTCTCTCTCTCTCTCTCTCTCTCTTCTCTCTCTCGCACGCGCGCGCAAGCACACACAAACACACACACACACTTCTCCCTTTCTGATCTTCTGAGTAGTGAGATAAAATAACTTAGTCTTCTTGAAACAGGCCCAAAAAAAAGCTGTATGTGCTTCTTGCACTCATTAAAAATTCCTCCGCAGTTGAACATTTTAAATAATTGTCAAAAGGATAATTACTTGAACTATTTGTAAATACCAAAACCTGCCCAACACAATGGTTTATAAAATGTGTGATTCTGTTACTGCACGTTGCCAGTGCTACAGGGTTTAAAAAGGGTCCTTTTCCACGCCCTAAGGAATGTTAGGTACATGATGCTAGCTGCATACATTTTATAGATACATCGGTGCTAGATTGGTCATGTGGTTTACTTCCCAGAGCATTTTATGGTACCCATGTAGTTTTCAGGAAATGTGACATGTTGTAGTATGCATGAAAGTGGGTGCACTTTGTATGTGTAATATATGTTTATGTGGATAGTGATGCTGAGCAATAAGGGATGCTTGTCTAGCCTTTAGACTATTAGTGCTCAAGCACTTGTACAAAATAGAATGTGTGGGTGCAAATGCATGTAATTCACAGGAGTCTATGTAGACTTTAGGGAAATTAGAGGTTCCAAATTGCTGTATGTAGCCGGGGCGCAGTGTTGGGGTGAGCGCCCAACATTGCTTAAATACCCCAATGGCTCGTGAATACATAACCTCTGCAGCAAAAGTCCAACTCCTGGCCTTCATGTGGCGGAACTGTTTTAACTAACAGGAGAAGGGGCGACGGCGAGTTTCTGGCGCCGGAAAATAACCAGTGTGCTCTAGATGTGTATACACATACATACATGTGCAGACACGTGTGTGCGTGTGTACACATCTAAACTCGAGTGAGACCACAGTCTGCTCTAGCAAAGGAAAGGTGCTGAAGACGGAGGCAACCAGCCAGGAGGCGCACCACAGAAATCAGGATGCCACGCAATTACGCAAAATGGAATATGTCGACTGCTGCTAAACGTTATGGTGCTCGCCCTGCTTTGGACCCCCAGGCAGGTGCAGTGCCGGGCCCTATGTCTCGAAAGGGTCCAACCCCAACTACTGGAGGTCCTTCTCAGATGTCCTGTGGAGCCAGGGGACATGAGAATAGAACAGCTGGCCATACTAAACTAAGACTTAAAATAATGCACTGGAATGCGGAGGGAGTCAGCAACAAAAAAGTAGAATTAGAAAACATCCTGGACAAAGAAAAGGTAAGCATATGTTGCTTGCAAGAAACTCACCTCAACGAAAATATAGCCTTCAAAATCAGAGGCTACCAGTGTTACCGATCTGACCGAAAGGACAGGCGAAAAGGTGGGATACTTACCCTTGTAAAAAATAACATCACTGCTTCCCAAATCGAAGTCTATATGGAAGGGGCTGAGTATCAGACACTTAAACTTAAAACAGGCTATACAGACCTACATCTTATCAATTACTACTGTCCAAGTGACCGTCCACAGGCACTGGACACACTACCATTAACAGAAAAAATGATTTTGTGCGGCGATTTCAACAGCCACTTGCAGAGTTGGGGCTATGATCACATGGACCAGAGAGGAGAGAGACTGGAAGACTGGCAGGATGAGAATAGATTCATCTTGGTTAACAAGCCGTCCGACCCACATACTTTCTACTCGAGATCATGGCACTCTACAACTACACCTGACCTGGCTTTTCATTCACCAGACCTGGAGTGGAACATTACACGAATTGTTGGGAAACAACTAGGTGGCAGTGACCATCGACCAGTCTTTCTAACTGTAGAAAATGAGCTTGTAAGTGAAAGCAGCACCCTCTCGAGGTGGAACTACAAGAAAGCAGACTGGGCAGTGTACAAGCATCGCACCAGCACACTGGTTAGAAACCTGAACACTGAGAAAGACATAAATAAAGTAGTTGAAGAGTTTGGGAAATGCATACTACAGGCAGCGTGAGAAACAGTACCAAGAGGAGCCCGTAAACAATATAAACCCTACTGGAGTAGTGAACTGGAACAGTTGCATAATGATGTGGAAGTATGTAGAAAGCAAGCAGAGGCCACACCCAGCCAAGAGCACCACAATAAATTCCAGCATGCAAAAGCCAAATTTCAAAGGGCCAAGCTGCAGGCTAGACGGAAAAGCTGGCAGGAAAAAACAGAGTCTCTGAACTTTGAAAGAGACACAAGGAAATTGTGGAAGCTAATAAAACAACTTAACGATGAGGGCACAGGGAGAAACTCAAAAATTGCACTACATAAAGATGGAAACATCTTAACAAGAAAGCAAGCAGCTGACCATTTTGCGGACTCATTCGCACAAGATAACAATATCAAAATCAGTCCAGAGAAACAACAAGAGATTCAAGAGAAACGGCAACATACATAACAGAAGGAAATAGTACATGAGGTTCTGGAGGCACCCATCACAATCAGCGAACTGGAGCTAGCCATATCAAAACTGAAAATGAGAAAGTCACCAGGAGCTGATGGTATCTCCAATGAAATGATCAGGAACCTAGGAACAGAGGCCAAAGCAAAGCTGTTGCAGATCTTCAATAACAGTTGGACCTTAGGCAGTGTTCCACAAGCCTGGAGAGAAGCAATCATGATACCCCTCCTAAAATCAGGGAAAGATAGTTCCATTGCCTCTAGCTACAGACCAATTAGCCTCACCAGCTGTCTCTGCAAAACACTGGAGCGCATCATCAATCACAGACTGCAGTGGTACATTGAAAGTAAAAACATCCTTGTGCCACAGCAGGCTGGCTTTAGGCAGTGCTACTCTACCGAAGATCAGACAATCTACCTCTCTCAAGAAATTGAGGAAGCATTCCAAGAGAAGAAGCTGGTGCTTGCGGCATGGATAGATTTGAAGAAAGCCTTTGACAAAGTCTGGAAAGAAGGTCTGATGAATAAATTGAGAAACTGCAAAGTCAATGGAAGAATGTACAAATGGGTGAAAGCATACTTGCACAACAGAAGAGCCAGAGTACAGATAGACGGACTAAAGAGCAAGAAAGTACTACTGCGTCACGGAGTTCCCCAGGGCGGAGTATTGTCCCCCACACTCTTTCTAATCTTCATCAATGATCTCGTTGCTAATCTACGGCATGGAATTAAAGCCGCAATGTATGCCGATGACCTGGTTCTATGGAGCACAAATGAACATGCATCAGTGGCCACCAGATTACTACAAAGAGCTGTAGATACATTTGTTGCATGGGCAAATAGATGGTGTGTCAGCATAAACACTGACAAGTGCAGCACCACCCTATTTACCCTCTCTCCAAAACAAAAGGCAGGGACCATCCAGATAAATGGAACACCCCTACGAGAAGATAAAGAACCAACATACCTTGGAGTAACATTTGATGGCAGGCTGACATGGAGAAAGCACATCAACAAAGCAGTAGCAAAAGCCAGAAGGAAAATAGCCATCCTGAGAAAGCTAAGTGGAACCACATGGGGAGCCAGTGGGAAAATACTTAGCAAAGTTTATCCACACCTGGAATACGGGTCAACTGCATGGTGTTCGGCAGCAAAAACCACACTACAAGAGCTGGACAAAGTGCAAAATCAAGCACTTAGAGTCACCACAGGAAGTATGAGATCAACCCCTATAGTGGAAATGGAGAAGATGGGGAGGACACAAGAACTGAGTGAGCGCAGAGATACGAAAACGCTAATACAAGCAGAAAAGTTCCTCAGCTTGCCAGGCCACCCTATGAAGAACAGATTTGAAAACCTAGCTATGGGGCGGTTGAAAAGAAGTAGTTTTATCCACCAGGCCAAACGACTCTGCAGAGAAACCACTGATCTGCCCACAGTTGGTATCCCCCTAACAACTATTCCAGAGCGAACTCCATGGAAAGATGAGCATAGACTATCATTACAAATCCAGACAAAAGTGAGAGGAATATTTGACAAGGAAGATCAGAACAGTGTGCAGCGCAGAACAGCCACTCTCAGCTTCCTTAATGAAGAATACCCACAGGACCTCTGGATCCGAGTCTACACAGATGGGTCAGCACAAAATGCTGTTCGAAATGGAGGAGCGGGAGTGTACATAGAATACCCAAATAATACCAGGGACACAGCTAGAGTACCGACAGGAAAGTACTGCCATAACTACGATGCTGAAATTGAGGCAATCAAGATAGCAACAGAGAAATTACTAAATACCAGCAATGGTACACAACCTGTGGTGCTATTGACAGATGCAAAATCAGTACTCGAGGCGCTCCTGTCTGGGAAATTGCCAGTACTAAGGACACTACTTTCTGAACTTAGCAGTCAGCATAAGGTCACCATACAGTGGATACCATCCCACTGTGGAGTACCCGGGAACGACAGAGCTGATCAATTGGCTAAGGAAGGAGCCAAAGAAGAACAGCCTGATGTGCCTGTAACATACCACCAAAAGAAAAGAATGATCAAATCAGTCAGAAAGCCACCAAAACCTGCTCAAGATGACTACCACGTTATGGATAGACCAGAACAAGTCATTATTCTGCGCCTCAGAACAGGGCACAATAGATTACGCAACCACATGTATACAAAATTCAAGATTGGTGAAACAGCCATGTGTACATGTGGATTGGTGTCGCAGACAGCAGAGCACATACTCCAAGACTGCCCAAAATATAACATATCTAGGCAAACCTTCTGGCCTAGAGAGACGACAGTGGAAGATAAACTCTATGGACCGCTGTGTGAACTGAAAAAGACAGTTCAATTCATACAAGAGACAGCACTGCAGTTATAGACATATTTCAAGCGAACGAAAGAAGAAGAAGAAGGGAAATTAGAGTTAAATATTCTAAGTTCTAAGTGGCTGATGCTCAAACCATTAAAATCAACACAAAGTGGTTTTTTCCCAGCTCTCCCGCAGCTGATGTCAAACTCTGGACTCTGTACGTCAGGGAATTATGAACAATTGTTCACTATCCCCTAAGCACATTCTAAGTTTGGTGCTAGTTATATCTTTTGTTTTTGGCTTCCACAGATTTCCTAGTGCTATGAAAGTTTCTCTTGCCATTTGTATTCTTATTTTAACATCCAAATCTGTTCTCCCATCTTTGTCAATATTGCTACTTCAATACGTATATGATTCCATCTCTTGAAGTGAGGTCTCACTGAACGAGATCGGGTTATCATTTGCTTTATTCTCGTTATTTTGTCTTTCTGTTATGAATTTGATGGTTCCGTTGCCCTGCTACTGAGTGAGCGACTCTGAGAGCTGTGATATTCACGTGGAATGCTTCTACATGTCCGCTTATTGTTTTACAATGACCTGCGCGTTCAGAACAATGGCTATCGGCTGTTGTTGAATTGACTGATTTGCCTTGTCAGTTCACGAGTGCATTTTTCAGGAGACTCCTACGAGTCGGCGCTGGAGCTACAGAGTTCGTGCTTAATGCGACGCTTTCTGCGGGTCGTCCTGTGGATAGAGACAGAGCCATGTGAGAAAACCCAGGTCAATGAGGTCTTTCTGGTGACTGCTGATTCCATCGACTATGAACTGTGGCTTTCGTAGAGGACTTTTGTGTTGGCATTCTTGCGGCGGCATTATGCAGTGTACCTGTGCGGGCTGTTGGATTGCCGAGACTCCTGTCTATTCCACTTTTCACATTGGACAGTCGGGAGCATTTTGTGTGATATTCACTGGCGCAGGAGCGGAGCATAATGGGGACGACCCGTTGCCGTGAAGTTGGAACCTCGACTAACTGACTAATTATCTGTTATGAATTTTTGACCTAATTGTTGCGACTTCCCATAAAGTGTTTTTAGTTTATCTTACATCTGATTGTGTGTGTGAGACAGAAGGGCAGTGTCATCAGCAAAGTTCAGATCATAACTGCTTTGTCACAGTTCATTGAATTCCATTTCTGGTGGTAGTTATTGTTGTTTTCGTAATCCATTCTATAGTCAGTCAGAATAACATAGGTGACAAAAGCCATTCCTGAAGCACTCCTCTTATTTCAAATATATCTGTTAGTTTTCTTGTCTTTATATATTGCCCTTATTAACATTTTTCTGTGGGATCCCATTGTGTCTCATCAAATTCCAGAAGGATTCAAATTGGCTTAGTATTGCTTCTAAAGACATTTAGAAACAACTTTACCCTGGGTTAACCCCAGTCAACAAATGCCCGCAGAAGTTGTATGTGTCGGCTGAAAGGCGCAAGCACACAGCTCTGCTGTAAATAGGCACAATGCAATCATGCCTGAAAAAACTCCGAATGAGCGAAGAAGAAGAAGAAGAAGAAGAAACAACTTTGTCGTAACAAACTTCCGGCTAGTAACTGAGTGTGAAATGGGTTGTGTACCTGGACAATAGAAGAAAAGAATAAAACATAAATATCATAAAACAGATTTACATACCATAATTTTGTGCCAGTCACTTCTTAAACAGAACTGAGAGAAAGATGTTACCATACAGAACAGAAATGCACCATAGAGATACCACAGGCTATATATGAACATGGAGAACTATTACATGTTCTCAGTATATGGGGACTTCAAAAGAATTCTTTTTCAAAAAAGGAATGAATGGATGACAAATTAAATTCTAGATTACAATAACCAGAATAAGAAAACAACATGACGGTGATGAAGATAATGACTAAATAATACACATATGCAGTCAGCTAAGAAAAATAAAGCCTGGCTACATCAAATATGCACATAAATGGGGAACTGTTGAAGCCATTTAAACAGCATGAGGAGTAAATTCACAAGTGTTGATTGACACTCATAGGAGTAGAGGTAAATAATATAAAAAATGAATGGTATAGTAATAGTGTTACTAGACCGGAATTCAAATGACAACAGTGCCATACTGAAGGAACAAGTGCAGGAAAAACTCATGAACAACCTCTGAATGCTCAGTGTCAGGAACAAAATAAATTAGAAATTAGCAATTAAATGAGAATATGTAGAAAACAAGAACTTACACTGTGTTATACACATCATAAACACATAAATAACCAAAGCTGTGGAAGTAGAAATGTCTGTTGTCTTGCTGGATAAGACTACACACAGGCATGTGACAGCCTGGCACTTGAATACATGACCAGAATGTTGGAAAATTGTTCGCCACAGGGTGTTGACATCTGTATTTAAAACTATCCCAACACGCCATGAAATGATTGGTTGATATTAGAAGCTGCCTGTTATAAGGTGCTAACCTCCATAGCAACAAAGATGGGTTTACAGTTTCTAGGGACATTGCACTCAGGCTGAAAGGAGTTAATCTTTCACGTTTCTGTTCACACATCAATGTCTGACTGTGTAAACAGAAAGACATGATAATCATTTGAAACTATAATGGTCACATTTAACATTGAAACATAGGACAATGTGTTGTACATTTTAACTTTATGGATTAACTGTGTTGCTTTATTTTGTTTATTTATTTTTGTAACATGCAGCTGACAAGAATATGCCAGGCAATAAATTGGGCATTCTATTGTTCCTGTCTTCATTATTCAAATTTACAAAGGGAAAACATTGTTTTGATATGTTTCATTATTTTTCAGTCTGAATCCTACATCTCGGGCATAGTCGACAGCCTGAGTCGGAATCTACAGGGCAAGCTAGAAGTAACTACGTAAACAGACATGTATGCTATCTACATGAGTGAGTTGTGTATTGATATCAAGAACAAAATCATTGAAGAGGGAATCAGCTGCAAGCAGATTATGCAGACAAAACAACAGTACTCAGGAGCAAGTGAAGTGAAGTTAAATAACTGCAGTCATGGGTTGTACTTGTGAAAGACACTTTAGCAGGCTCATGAAGATGAGAAACTGAATTTCGTTTGACAAAGTTCATAGCAAAATGAATGATGTTGGGAAAAGTTGAAAGCATAGTGTGCTTAGCTGTGCAAGCTAAATAGACTGAAAGAAGATTAATAATTTCTTATCTTAAGAACTGTTGAAGGTCTTATAATTACTGGACAGTGATAGCACCAGTAGAGCAGTGCTGACAATCACTAGTAGGACTCTGCTGTCACACTAGTTGATAGTCACTAGTAGGACACTGTTATCACACTAGCTGACAGTCATTACTAGATCACTGCTAACAAACTAGCCAACAGTCACAAGTAGGACACTGCTAACAAACTAGCCAACAGTCACAAGTAGGACACTGCTAACAAACAAGCCAACAGTCACTAGTAGGACACTTCACAAACTAGCCAACAGTCACAAGTAGGACACTGCTAACAAACTAGCCAACAGTCACAAGTAGGACACTGCTAACAAACAAGCCAACAGTCACTAGTAGGACACTTCACAAACTAGCCAACAGTCACAAGTAGGACACTGCTAACAAACTAGCCAACAGTCACAAGTAGGACACTGCTAACAAACTAGCCAACAGTCACAAGTAGGACACTGCTAACAAACAAGCCAACAGTCACAAGTAGGACACTGCTAACAAACTAGCCAACAGTCACAAGTAGGACACTGCTAACAAACTAGCCAACAGTCACAAGTAGGACACTGCTAACAAACTAGCCAACAGTCACAAGTAGGACACTGCTAACAAACAAGCCAACAGTCACTAGTAGGACACTTCACAAACAAGCCAACAGTCACTAGTAGGACACTGCTAACAAACTAGCCAACAGTCACAAGTAGGACACTGCTAACAAACTAGCCAACAGTCACTAGTAGGACACTGCTAACAAACAAGCCAACAGTCACTAGTAGGACACTTCACAAACAAGCCAACAGTCACTAGTAGGACACTGCTAACAAACTAGCCAACAGTCACTAGTAGGACACTGCTAACAAACAAGCCAACAGTCACTAGTAGGACACTTCACAAACAAGCCAACAGTCACAAGTAGGACACTGCTAACAAACTAGCCAACAGTCACAAGTAGGACACTGCTAACAAACTAGCCAACAGTCACAAGTAGGACACTGCTAACAAACTAGCCAACAGTCACAAGTAGGACACTGCTAACAAACTAGCCAACAGTCACAAGTAGGACACTGCTAACAAACTGACCAACAGTCACTAGTAGGACACTGTTAACAAGCTAACTTTGTTTTCACAAGGTTGAGAATTAGGCCTGCAGGCCCATCTGACATCCTGTACTTCTTATCTCTCACATGAAATACATTATTTCACTCTCATGTCCCTTTAGTTATAACTGACTATTAAACAGTAATTGTAAAGATGTAAGCGTTGAAAACATGCATGAAAAATATTCATGAATCAATTACTGGGTGACTAAGTAATCATAGAAGTAAGGATTTCGTGTGAAACAGGTAGAACAAGATAACTGGCTCTTGTTTTTTTCTGTAATAATAGGGAGTATGTAATCTGCACTGTGAGTGTTCAAATGGCTTGTAATTGTATGAATAGGTGTGTTTGGTTTGCTGTAGATGATTGTTCCACAGGTGCACTTTAAGTTTGTTTGATGTCAATCTATCCTAGTCTTGGGTGCATGTAATATATTTTGACATGTATTGTTTCCTCTAAACAATTGAAAAATGTGAAGTGTAGGAAAGCTTTACAAAATACAGTTATGGAAAACTGAATGCTGAAGTGAAATGTCATCACCAGATAACAACCACAAGATAACACAACACACAAACCATGGAGAGGGCACTACAGTGACTACATTGAGGCATAATAACCTGGATGAAATAAAATATGTGATAGTTATGTCATAGGCTCCAAGTAAGCACATTTGGAGCCTCTGAGGTAAGTATCACATATTTTATTTCATTCTTAACTTTTAGACTCCATGGTTTGTGGTGTTGTATTTTCTTATTATTATTTGCTTTTTCTGTAATTGTATTTGTTTTCTGCAATTTGTATTGTAGCACTGTATTTTTCTATCGTTTAAATTTCCACAGCTTTATCCCAATTTTAACCAATTTCATTTATATTGTGACTTCTACTATATTTAGTCCTAACAATTAACAAGCAGCTTGATAACTCTAATGTTAAGAAGGCAAACTCTGAGCTAATATTGGGGTCAAAGAAAGATGGAAACTTCAGACATCCTTACAGACTCACGAGGCTGAGTTGGAGAAATCCAATGTTTCAGCCACAGTTTAGTGCCTAGAAACTTAGGTAGCTATAACTAGCAGATAGGGCATTGCATTTGAAATATACTCAGAATATAAGACATGAGGTTCTAAATATACTGCTCTATCATCTTATGTTGTTGACTTATACAGGACTAGTTCCCATATTGAACTTGTGATATTTGAGGCTCTTAAATTTACAATAAACTCCCCACAAGGCTGTAGCTAACCTTGGTTATTATACAGTATTTGATAACTCTTATATATTGTTTGATAGGTAAAATCAGCGTAATGAATTATTGATGTCATTGTTTTGTGTTTCTGAAATATGTCCATTTGTACATAAGTTGTGAAATTAAAGATGTACAGCTATGTTTCTATTGTTTGACAGAAGTTGTCACCATTTTATTCTAGTCGTTCTGTGTTATCAAAGGAGCATTTTGAACAAGAGGTTGTTCACTTTGTTTTACATTCCTAATTAAATATGTACTACATTTGTGCATTAAAGAAATCCATACAAACTAGGAATGAATATAGAATTACTGAACAAAGTTAGACGCTAGATATTTTGAGTATTTGAAACTACACGACTTATGCTGAAAATCATCATGGGGGTACAAGTAGAATATAGGAATGCAGAAATATAAGTGACACATTGACAGATGAACGGAGCAGAAGATCTGCATCCTTCTATATATTCATTGCAGCCACCCTTTAATGTGAAGGTGGTGACTGATCTTATTTTATCTAAGGTACTAGCCAGTCCTACCTGTGATCCTAGATCTTCTGGAATTGTTTTGTGTGTGTGGTTTTTTTTTTCCCGTTGTTGTTAGATAATTGGTTGGTGAATCCCCTGGAAGGCTTAGTTTTTAACCTGTAAGTTTGATACATTGACATCTAGGTCACATGAGCCCTGAAAAGGGCTTATGTCTGTCAGAGTCAGGTCAGTATAAAGACCATCCACCGGACCCAGTGTACAAGTACAGCCTACAGGAGGACTGTTGCACAAGCTCTCCCTCCTCTATCAAAGCTCAGAAACCTGTGGTAAAGCTTGACCAGTGTTGGATCTACAGAGAGGCACATTAGAATGTAACTAGGTCATGATTCAGCACAGCACATACTAGGGTTATACCTAAGCTAGCAATGTTTCCTCCACAAGCTTTTAGGTGTTTCATTGTTAACAGACTCTAACCCACTGCCCCGGGACATTTGTTTTTTATTGTCTTGAACATACAATAGAAAAACAGGCTTTTGGAGAGGTGCAGTGAACATACAATAGACAAACAGCTTTTGGAGAGGTGCAGTGAACATACAATAGACAAACAGCTTTTGGAGAGATGCAGTACATTCATAAATAAAACAAAAACTGATTATCAAGATAGATAGTACCAATCCAGTTTTGAACATTGCAGTGAATGGAAAGACATTTGACCAAGTCAAAAGCCTTTTTTTTACTTAGGACAATTAATAAGAGATGATAACAAGTGTAAGTAAGAAATAGAATAGAAATAGTCAAAGTAACATTCTTCTTCTTCTTCTTCTTCTTTGTTCATCCAGAGTTTTTTTTCCGGATGTGATTGCGTTGTGCCTGTTTACAGCAAAGCTGCGTTCTTGCGCCGTTAGGCCGACACATCCGACTTCTGCGGGCATTTGTTGACCGGGTTAACCATCCCGGAAAGTAACATTCAACAGCACAAAACAGCATCATACACCAAAGAACTAAGTTATGAACTAAAACTACAGTGATCAGGTCGTGAATTTACTCTACACTCTACATTATTGTATGATACAGACACATGGACAATGAACAACTAGTGTGGTGGCAGAGTTGAAGGGTTTAACATGTATATTCTAGAATGGGGAGAAAATGGCAGAAGAAGAAAAGTATTACACAATTACACAAGTAAAGAATGAAGAGAACATTACTGAGGTAAAGGTCAGACAGTTAAAGACGATGGCACTTTCACACACTCCATCCATCCATCATGTGCCATGCCGATAAGCGTGGGCGGCCATGTTCTGCCATCTCACTCGATCACCAGAGTCGTTTCACAAACTACCAATAATTATTTCTGAACTGTCTTACTGATGTATCATTGTGTCACTGACTGACTTACCCTCATAGTTTGCTAGTATGTGTACAGAATTTACCAGTCTATGAAACCTTACAGAGAAAGAAAAAAAACTATTGCACCAAACATACAAAAGCTTTTAAGAATTTAAGTAGTTGTGGTATATACACTGACTTTTTTCATGTTTCAAGTAGAATTATAAATGTTATTAAAGCCACATTGTATATGCTTTTCTTTTGTGTACAGATGATGTTAGAAACAAGAAGTTTATATCTTGGTTGTTGTGTCCATATTTATCAACTTTTCAATTTGTCAACACAGCCAAACAGGTAAGAGAGAAGGGTAGTGGCATTATTTCGTATTTTATGCTGTTCCTGGAACAGATAAGATTCAGTTAATTATTTTAGCTAAAAGATTTTTCGTCAGTTTTACATTAACATTTTCCTGCAATAAAAACTTTCTTGTTTTCAAAAGTATTTTCTTTTAAAGAGAGAGAGAGAGAGAGGAGGCAGAGAGAGTGATAGTGTGTGTGTAAAATATATATATATATATACCTAAAATGTTAAGATTCAATCTTCTCATTTCTTTCTTAATATTATCGAATTAACCATATGCAAACTGGCAAGATCCATGGTCAAGACAACATCACTTTAGAAATAATTAATGCATTAGAAGAATATGGATTAGGCCAAGTCACTAGACTGCCGACACAATTTATGACACTGGAGACATACCTCCCGATTTATGTACATAATGATATTATTTTTTTTTTGCAATCCTGAATTCAGGGGCCTTTGAATGTGATTACCATTAGATATACAGATGATACAATATTGACTGCACGCAATGAACAGGATCTGCAACATTTACGAGATGCGCTTGTTGTACAAAGTGAACAAATAGGGTTAAAATTAAATTGTAAGAAGACACAGAGGTCATCACTTGGAAGAAAGGAATACCACTTTGTAATATACAAGTAAATGGGAACATTCTTAACTGATTCTCTGCCATGAACCGATAGGTCGGTTGGGTATAGATTTCCAGATGATGTGCTGGTGTGCAGACAGGGAAGGGTATCCGGGAAGAGTTTGGGGGTCTCCGTGGCAAAGTGGTCAAGCCGTCTGCCTCGGACTCCGAAGGTTGTGGGTTCGATTCCGCACTGCACTCAGTTCAAGAGTGCATGTTTTCGGAGACTCGAGGGTTGTCGCTGGAGCTACGGAGTTCGTGCTTTGTGCGACGCTTTCTGCACTGTGGAAAGAGACTGAGCCATATGGGATAAAATCCTGATGCAATGAAGTCGACTTTTAAGCGACAAAGAAGAGAGAGAAAATTTGGCTGAAGACTTACCTACAGATGGCAGTAAACATTGTGGCAAAGTGGTGCAGGGATGCAGGGGCCATTATAAACCCAGACAAGGGGTCTGTTGTGTGGTACTCCCTGGATAACCGGATCGTGAACGGCAGATGTCTCATGTATTATATTGAATGGATGTCCTCTTAGTAGAGAAAGTAAATTGAAGTACTTGGGAATCACCCTTGACGGGTGTATGTAATGAATTACCTGGGGATACGGTTTGATCGAAGCCTTGCTTATAATGAGCACATAGACCAGGTGATAACAAAGGCCAAGCGGGGTTTGGCTGCGATGCGGGTGATAGCGGCAGCAAACTGTGAGCAGCGCCATCTATGTCTTCTATACGAAGGGCTGGTCATGTCTGTTTTTGTGTATGCGATGGCAATCCTGACTCTCAGCCGTAAGCAGATAGAAAGGATGGAAAGGATACAGAATGAAGCTATGCGCATTATTCTTGGATGTACAAGAGATCCAGCATGCAGGGCGATGCGCTACCTTCTTGATTTTCCAACCATTGAAGACAGAATACAAGTCTGCAGAGCTCGCGCCTACCTCAGAGTTAACGCAAACACACAACATCCACTGCATAGTGAAATTATGAAGATGAAGGGCAGCAGGTTAAAAAGAGGACGGTCGTGGATGGGTCAAGCCGAAGACATTCTTCAACAAGTGTGTTCACTTGAGGACTTAGAACCTGGCGAGGAGTGGGTACAAGTGCCAACATATTTCTGCACATCCTTTTCAGTTTGCATCCAACTAGACAGAAAATGCAAACAAGAAAACCCGGCAGTTGTGGAGGCGGAAGTACAAGCGTTGATTTTCGAGAATTCGCTAGACGGTGATGCTGTCATTTACACAGATGAGTCGGTCGTCCGACATGTGAGAAGCTCATGGGCCTTTGCGGCTCAGGCCGGAGGGAGAATTGTGAAGGAGGACTCTTGTGCTTTTGCTGAGACCACAAGTAGCCTGACTATGGAAGTCATGGCAGTAAGTAAAGCAATAACATGGCTTGAGACACAGACATTCACTAGGGCATGTTTCCTTAGCGACTCAATTAACATGCTCAAGAGGATAGAGATGGGGGAGATCCGAAGAGAATGGTTGCTGTCTCTGGAGCGGTCTCGGCTGGCAAAGATTAGTTTCATCTTCGAGCTAGGGCATGCGGAAGTACAAGGGAATGAGCGGGCTGACAAGCTCGCAGGTAAGGCTACCGTGGAGGGCGGACGCGCCATGGACCAGGCTGACATTCTGAATGCTCTACGAGAAGTAAGACTTTTGCGAGAACCAAGTGATGACTATGAATCTACAACCATGGCCAGACTGCGAGAATAGCAAATTAAAAGAGGGGTGGCCAAACAAGAACACTACGCAGGAAGCCAAAGAAGACTGATAAACCAACACAGAACTGAATGGTTCGATGTGCAATGAGGATGATCTGACGACTAACTAACTAACTAACAGGTGTATGTCTTTTAATAATCGTGTGGAGGCTTTGGTGGTGAAGGCTGGTGAGGGACTTAATACATTGAGGGTGATGGCAGCAACCGGGGTTGAGCAGAGGGTGCTTTCCAGGTTCTTTCATCAGCTAACAATTTGTGTAATTGAATATGGTATGGGGCTGCTGGCAGTATCAAAGGGCCATTCTGAAAAACTAGAGCGCATACAAAATGCGGCCATGTGGGTGATCCTGGGGTGCACAAAAGACACACCAATTATATGCATGAGGCATATACTGGTGCTGTCACCAATGGCGAATAGGCATAGGGTCCTTCAAGTCAAATGGCAAGAGAATTGATGCAGATAGGGATCATCCACTGCATGAAGCACGGTATGGTCAAGGGTTATAGATTAAGACGAGGCGGGTCCTGAACGGCACAGGCCGAAGTATCTATACTGTAAGTCTGGTTGGCGTGTGTGATCTAGAGACCATTAATCGTGAAAAAGAGTGGGTTAAAGTACCGGAAGACATGACGGACCGGCACAGTGTGAGGTTAGTTAGTTAGTCGACAGATCATCCTCGTTGCACATCGAACCATTCAGTCCATAAGTGCTCGGATCCCCTCCTCAGCAAATCCCGCAGCGTGTAGCGGCTAACGACGCCAGTTCTGTGTTGGTTTATCAATCTTCTTTGGCTTCCTGCGTAGTGTTCTTGTTTGGCCACCCCTCTTTGGCCAAAGTGTGAGGTCTGACAACTGATCCAGAGTAACAAACATCAGGGTGACATAGTGATCTACACCGATGGGTCAGTGGTGAGAAACAACCGTGGTGGTTGGGGTTTCATTGCGAAGGCTAATGGGCGAGTCTTGAAAACGGAGAGTCTGGCATATGAGACAACGACCTCCAACATGAGAATGGACGTGGAAGAAGTAACAGTGGCATTACGTTCGTTAGAGGAGACCACTGCAAAACACATTGTATTCATTACGGATTCAAGGAGTATGCTTAGTAAAGTGGAGAAAGGAATGTTTCGTACGGGAGGCTATTCTCGCTTCAGAGGTCACAGACTGTGAACATTGTATGGATAGTTTGACCTGACCCGGGGGGGGGGGGGGGGGTGGAGAGAAGAGATTAATAGGCTTATAGACTGGTAGGGAATGCTCCTCTTGGTGGTAGATTACCTATGGACAAGGGAGAGGTGGTCGTGCGCCTTGTAAGACCGGGCGGAGAAGGCGGGGGAACAGATAGAGAACCGGTATGTAGATCAGCATGGCCGAATCCGTATGAACGCGTGTGCTTAATCATCTGGTGTGCTGATGCCGAGGTAAGGGGTTCAACCTCTACACCAGATAGTTGGACTAAAATGTTGGCCTATCGTCCTTGACTTGGGGACGTACATTACAAGTACCCATGAAGTGGGAGTGGGTTCGCTTGATGGCGAAGGACACTGTTAATAGGGAAAGCTAATCCACACGCAAAATACTATCAAGCACTACTAGAAGTAGTGTATACAAACTACGCTTGAGTTCACAGCGAGCGAGAGCAAAAAAAAAAAAAAAACCCGTATCGTATGTGGAAAGAATGAGAATGCGGGGGATCGGTAGGGGCTCTGGAAGGTTCTCAAAACTGAGAGGGAAGACAAAGAGAACTTTCAATCAGAGAACGATTAGTAGTATGACTCTTCGCTGGCTGTTGAACGAGAGGACGGAGCGCATATGGGAATATCCCTAGTGCAGTGGTGTCGTTTCTTAGATCAACTCAACTTACAAATATTGAATTAAGGTATAATTTATTTGTTCCTTACCGAAGCAGAGATATTTAGTAGTACTACAACTTTTTAATGTACCCTGGATGTTGACATCCGGTGACAAATTCACCTCAAAAGGAACGAGATCCGAACTATTCGACGCTTGTCTATTAGTTTCAGTTTATTTTTTCTGTCATGAGTAAGAGAAAGCATCAGTCAGTGTCTGTGGGACTCAGTCAGTATCGGGATCAACACTTTAGAGTAAGTACTTTTGTACTGACAAGGAACATTTGTTATGTTTTTAAACTAAAACTGTAATTCTTTCAATAATTAATTAGTAATTTATAATTTAGTTAGTAGAGTTTTGACTTATCAAATTTAAAAACGTGACAAAACTACACTAAAGTAGCAATTTTGGTCAGTATTTAAAAATTGGGTTTTTACTTATGAAATCATACCAGTTAGATAGAGCTTGACAAGACGAATCCAACGCCCCAACGGTATCTCAACGAAGAGTACGTTAATTCTAAGCGGAATTATGAATTTTTTTGTGAGGTAATTTAATACCAGGAAGTGCAATGATGACCTAAGAGATAAGAGAGATTTTATCGCAGCCCTAAAATTGGAAGCCAAGAAATTCTGCCTTCTATTACTGTGGCTTGTTTATTTTTAAACGGACAATGTAGTGCCATATATCATTGCGTCCGGGGCGGCGAGGCCTAACTTGGCGTAATATTTATTTATTTTTATTATCATAATGTAAAACTAAAAATGAAATATGCAAAAACGAAAGTTAAAATAGGTGAGGATGTATAAAAATGAAACATAACTTTTTTCACAGTATTTTATTTAAATTCAATTATTTAATTTTGTGTACAGCTATGCTGCTAAAGACACCCCCCCCCCCCCCAATCCCCTGTTACAAGTGTATAATATAATTTAGTATTAGGATCCAGAACACCAACGACCGAGATCTGTGGAGAGCCATGAACGCCTACGCCAGCTGGCACTTGATGATGGTGATTATTAGTATTTGCATATACAGAGAATATTTTAAAATGGGGTTTCTACTTATGATTTGGTAACAGGAACGTAAAGGTCACATTCCTCTTTCGATAGAATGTCGAGAGGAATGAGAGGATCAACTTCATTGCACCAGGTTTACCCTATATGGCTCTGTATCTTTCCGCACGGCGGCCTGCCGAAAGCATCGTACAAAGCACAAGAGTCTCAGAGTCTCTGACAAAGATGCACTTGACTTTTAAAACTTCTTGATATGATGTGCTGTGACCTAATTACTAGTTAAAAAGAGCTGCACATTTATTATATTAATTAAATGTCATGTGAAATGTTTGTCGTTAGTGAAAGAACAATTCATGAAAAAGTATCATGTTGTCTTAATGTACTAACTGCATTGCGACAGCTTTCTTTTGTTGATTAAATATCATGCATTAATGTAAGTAAGTAAGTTTGCAACTGTTGCATATATTAAGCAGCAAATTAATTAATTATTTAATTAGTTAATAAAAATAATTAATTTCTCCCGTGTGTTGCCGGGGCCCATAAGGGAAGCAAAGAATAGCAACACTGTAGCCTACCATGTCGTAAGAGGCGACTAAGGAGGCTTGATGGTTCCGTCGCCCTGCTACTGAGTGAGTGCGTGGCGTGACACTGTGAGCTGTGAGTTTCGTGTGAAATGCTTTTGAATCTGCCTGAGGTTTTTGGAACGTGACTGCATGTTCGGAGTGATGGCAGGTAGCTATGTCCCAGAGTTGACCGGTTTTTGCCTTATGCAGAAATGCGTGGCTGCTGGGCTTCTGGTTGACTGCCACTGCCATCAGCGATGAACTGTATTTTCGTGGACTGTGTGGGTGAACATCTAGGAAACATTCAGATGGAAAAATGACTGCCGATTCCATCAGAGATGAACAGGGTGTTTCGTGGGGGACTGGTGTGTTGACAATTCTGGTGGCGGCATTATGCACAGTGTATCTGTGCGGGCTGTTGTTTGTCGAGACTCCTGTCTTTTCCACTTTTCACATTGGGTAGTGGGGAGCATTTTGTGTGATATTCACTGGCACAGGAACGGAGCATAATGGGGATGACCCATTGCTGTGAAGTTGGAACTGCGACTAACTAACTAATTGATTATTAAGATATTAAATAATAAAAAAATAAAAATATTAAATAATTAAATATTCACTAAAATTGATTTCTACTTCTGCTCTATAATTATTACACTGTTCTGTATCTAATAGTGAGCAATTAATAATTAAATACTAACTTACTTAAAACATATAAATAACTTATTTTACTTAATTATGTACTGCTGCGCAGCTTAGCGAAAAAGTACTCCTTACTTAAGACTTCCTACAAGTTTAGTTTTCAGAATTATTTTCAGTCATGTCAAATGCTGAAATATATATCATATATCATATGCAAGTACACAGATACTGCTATAAATGACACTTGTATTCTGTTTAATTTTAGTAGTTAAATTACCAGTTCTAATTATAAATAAATACAGGTCCGCTATAGACCGGAAGTGACATCGTTGGACGCAACTAAAAGTTCGCGAAATTAAGAAATACCATACCCGCCCCAGCCCGGAAGTTCGATATCTCTGACATTGCTAACTATAGTGACTATACTAGCATATATAGTATATAATATACTTATGACAGTATTTAAAATTGGGTTTTTACGTACGAAACCATTGCATTTGGATACAGCTTGACAAGATGAATCCAGCGGTATCTCAATGAAGACTGTACGTTAATTCTAAGCGGAGTTATTAATATTTTTGTATCGTGATCTATAGCCAGAAGGTGCAAAGGAATCTGAGTAAGTGAGGCGGTTCTGATAATGGTACAATAAATTGGGAGCTGAGAAATTATGCCTTCTATTACTGTGGCTTGTTTATTTTTAAACAGACAACATAGTACCATATAATATATGATATATCATTGCGTCCAGGGTGGCGAGGCCTAACTTGACATATTATACATTTTATCGATAGGATGTGCCATGACCTAATTAATCATTAAAAATAGCTGCAAATTGATTAATATTCATTAAATATCATGTGTATTGCGCTAATTATTGGCAAACAAACCTGGCAAGATGTATATTTTATTATGCGGAATGATAAAAAGAAAGTCACGGCTGCATTCCTGTTTCGATAGGATGTACTGTGATAAGCACTATTCCGAATAACGGTCCCAAATTATTTACTGTAAAAAGTATCCCTTACTTACATATAAAATTAAAGAAAGTCAAATATTCACCAAGAAACAAAACATTTGATTTACAGACACTGAAGAGTGAGGAAATAAAAGATAAATTCAACATAGAGATTTGATGCATTGTCCGATATGGAAATATTATTTCAAGACGTCAGTAACCGATGGGAAATATTAAAGAAATCAGTCAACCAAGCTGCAGAAGCAGCCATCCCAAAAATAAAGATAATAGGTCGCAAGAAATGGATGACGGAAGACACCTTAAAACTCATGGAAGTAAGAAGAAATAACAAAAATAATAAGGAAATTTATGAAGAGATTCACAGGAAAATTAGGAAGCTATGCAAATGGCTTGAGGAACATTGCAAGGAAATTGAAAACCAACACAACACCTGGAATACCAAGTTAATGCACTAAAGAATTAATGACATCACTAACAAAAGAACACACACATCATCGGGTTGCCTAACAACCAAAGATGGCAAAATCATAATAGAAAAAGATCAGATTTTACATGCGTGGTCAGATTATGTGAAAGACCTTTATGATGATACAAGAGAAGAACAATATGATCATTGGAATAATAATGAAGGACCATCAATTTTGAAGATGGAAGTTCAGAATGCTCTTAACCATATGAAAACTGGCAAGACCCTGGGTACAGATAACATCACAATAGAAATGATCAGTGCCTTAGAAGAATATTGAATAGACCAAGTCACCAGACTGCTGAACGCAATATACCTCCTGATATATGTAATTCTATATTTATTACAATCCCGAAAAATTCAGGAGCCTTGGAATGCAATCAACATCGAACAATTAGTATAATGAGCCGTATCACAAAGATTCTGCTGAGAATTATGCAAAGAGTTAGGAAGAAAATACAACCTGAAATAAGAGAAGAACAAAATGGGTTTGTAGAAGGCAAGGGCACAGTAAATACTGTGTATATACTGAGAACACAGTAATTGAACATTCTACAGAGGTAACCAAAGATCTATCTATATCTTTGCTTTATTTACTACACAAAGGCTTTCGATAAAGTGAGACATGTCGAACGAACAAACTAAAATCTTTATTTTCAAAGGGTTAAGAATTGGGCACGCAGGCCCGTCTGACATTCTGCCCTTCTCTATTTCCTCTCATACATTCTTTCATTCAACATCTGTTATGAAGCAATTCTTTGACAACAAAAGAATAATAAGCATTAAAACGCATGAAAAATAATCAATAATACATGACTCGTTGATGCAATTTTTAACAGGTTATGGTCGTCACTAGGAAGAACGAAATACCACAATGTAATATACAAGTAAATGGTAATATTCTTCAACAAGTGAATCGGTACAATTATCTCGGAACAGTCATAACATCTGATGAGAGATGCCTTGAAGAGATTAGAATAAGAATTGCCATGGCGAAAGTAGCCTTTAGCAAGATGAAAAACATTCTGACCAATAAAAAGATGTCAATTGAAATGAGAAAAAGAGTGTTGAGGGGATACATAGAGCCTGTTCTTTTGTATGGATCTGAAACTTTGACAATGTGCAGTCAAGCTGAAAAACATCTGATGGCTGCAGAAATGTGGTTTCTGAGGAACATGCAAAGAATACCATGGACAGACAGAAAAACCAATGACCAAGTACTACAGGAGACAAATAAAAATCGTAAATTGATTAGAGAAATTAGAAGTAGACAGTCAACAATTTTTTGGCATGTTATGAGAAGAAATGGACTGGAGAACTTGGTGACAACTGGCAAGATCGAAGGGAACAGACCAAGAGGAAGACCGAGAGGAAAATACCTGGATGGCTTGACCAGGTGGCATGGACGAGACAGGAACACTCCATGACGCTGGTGATCGAGTGAAATGGCGAGTCATGACTGCCCACGCTTTCCAGCGTGGCACATGATTGATTGATTGATTCCACCTATATCATTATCAGGGTCCTGTCTGTTGCTGAGTATGGGCTCATAAAGCTGTCAGTAATGCAGGGCAAAGGAATGAAGCATATTTAGAATGAAGGGATGCAAATAATGCTGGACTGGATATGCTCCTATAAAAACGTGATACATATTTTGTTTTATTTTGCACTTGCTTCAAACTGAAGCGTAGTCCATACACATGCTACTGCTAGAGAGTGCACTGGACTGGTTTTTGCATGTGGATTAGCTCTCCCTATTACCAGTGTCCTTCATTATCCTGTGAACCCACTCCGACTTCTGAGGTAATTGTGATACTTGTTTGGACTTCTCTCATTCAGGTCCAAATATATGTTGACCAGGCTAAGACTTGTTTTGTTTGCTTAAATTAAAGTGTGCTTTTGAACTTATCTTTACTTAACTGAGGCATTAACTTATTTAGCCAGAGTGATCAGTTCTCTGTGTGCTTCTGTGAACTGATCCAATATTGCTATCTGAATACTTTATTAATATTGCTAATGTATCTGCAGTGGTAGCAATTGATGATCTGGCATTAATGTTAATTAACAAAATATGCCATTGGATAATTTTTGTAGGGCACCCGTACCGACCAGGAGAAGCTTTTGCTGTTAAGCTCCACACTGTACATTGGGAACCTATCCTTCTACACCAGCGAATGTCAAATACATGAACTCTTCAACCGAGCTGGAGATGTGAAAAGGATAGTCATGGGTTTGGACAAAGTCAGGAAAACCCCATGTGGATTCTGCTTTGTAGAGTATCCTTTTTAGAAAGAAAGTGGGCAATTTGTCAAATTATTACACATCATTTGTTTCATAGGGATGCAGAGGTGTTTCCAAGGCACCAGGGCCGGGTTATATACTGGCCAAGACCTATTGACGCGTCCTCGTCGAGCGTCCTGGGCAACAGGTCCCTTCGGGGTCCTGGCTAAAGTCAGTAGGGTCGCCGATTCCTCCGAAGTCGGAGAGTGTCTGCCTGTACGGCGAGGAACCACCAGTCTGCACACCAATAAGCCAGACATGGGACAACGGATACTCACGCAAAACTCAGGTCCTGTATGACATCACACTGATGTTGGACAACAGGATGCCTTCATCTGACATACAGGACTTCACGTTGGAGCTCAAGCCAACGAACACAAGCAAGCAAGCAAGCATTTTTTTCATAGAACCAGTATATGTATATGGATCAGGTCAGTGAATGGCAGGTTAACAAAAGTTGAAGTAGTAGAGATTGTCTAGAACGAGACCTTTTTCGACATTTGGCAAGGAACCTCAAAAAAACATAAATGTGACAGTATTGCTGGATTACTACCATATAAGTCTGAGATTGATCCCTTTCATTTGTCACTCTTAAATCCAGGCAGTACAAGTGTTATTATAAGAAATTAAAACACCTGCTTTCCACGGTGGGAGGGTGGAAAGATCCATGGCAGCACTGATGTTTTGAATTTAATGTGGACTCGGTGCTCAGAAAGAAGTGTGCTATTATTGTGTATGTCTGAATCAGTGTTCTAGGGATGTGGTCTAGTAGGCAAGAAGGTAAGCCAAATCAAGACACCTTGTCCATGTCATTACACAGAATGGCTATGGGGTGCTGGCGCCATATTTCTATTGACCAGTGGGCACTCGTATTTAATATGGTGTGGTAAATATCATGCCAGCTGCCTTTACTTCCTAGAACATTTTAGGCTGGGTCAGCCTGGCAGTACAAATAGTCCCTGCCTTGATGGGGCATATTCAGCGGGATGGCAGGTAGATATGCTGGCCTCTGTGCTACCACAACTTTCTAGGCAAGAGGGTGACAGCCTGGAGAAATCTGCCAATGCTGCTCATAGAGCTACCACAGCTTTCTAGTCAAAAGAGTGACACTATCAGTGTTGTATTGGTCGAATTTGTGAACAACAGGTGTGTGTGATGTGTGTTCAAGTTGATTTGTTCATTCATCCACCCAGTTGTTTGTTTATGGCCTGGTGTTAGAGTTACTACTGGTCTCCCACAAGTGTAGATGGAGAGGTGGTTGGGCGCCTGTGGGACCAGGTGGGGAGAGCGATAAACAAACTGAGAACCTGTATATGGAGAGAATGATATGGCAGGATCGGCAGGGGTTCTAGACAAATCTCAAAACTGAGAGGGAAGACCAGAACTTTGAATCAGATGGCGGTTGAAACAACCTAGTATAACTCTTCGCTGGCGAGGGGATAGATTGCGTGTGGGAATGTCCTGAGTGTGGAGATATCGTTTTGTAGCTCAACTCAACTCACAAGTGTAGATGTTCTGGGTTCTCAAACTATAAGTAAAGTTTTGTCCGTTGGAGGTACAGTTGAAATAAACATTGGCTGTCACTGCAGCCTTCATCTCTGACATCAGCCGTGGGAAGTAAGTGCCGTCACTCAATTTTGCTGTGATTTCTTTAACCCTGGGTGTAAGGTACTACACGAGGGAAGATGCTGAAAATGCCATGCGGTATGTCAACGGAACCAGACTGGATGACAGAATAATCAGGACAGACTGGGATACAGGCTTCAAGGAGGGTCGTCAGTATGGCAGGGGCAAAACTGGTGGCCAGGTAAGTGTTATTGTTTGCTTGTTGTTGACGTGCATATAGTTGGGTGATTGGGCCAGTTCAAGGTAATAAATAAGATAGGTGATCGGGCTGGAAGGATTTCTTTGTCTCTTGTGTGTATCCTGAACTAGGGTGTTCATAGCACTGTGTAAGTTTACAGCTGAGCTGTGATTATTTTTGCAGCTTTTTGTGGACACAACTGACCCTGGAGCAGTATTTGTTAGCACAGGGTTTGGCTTCCTTGTCAACACATGATATAAATATTCTATTGTGGGTGGGTTTTCAAATGTATTTGAACATTTTTTGACAGGGCTGTGGCCTATATGGCACACCTTGTGATTTCCAACTTTAACAATCTCCCTGATGAAGGGATTAACGACTTTCTCCATAATCCTGTATATCCACGTGAGGAAAATAGCTGCGTGAGATTCGGCAGCGGATCACGTCGCATTGGTTACTTACAGGGTATGTGAGCTGGTCGCTCAGAAAGCAGTGGCAAACTACTGAGCGTAATCTTGCTAAGAACATCAACAACAGCTGAAAAATGTTGGTGTTGACTGCAACGTCCTGTAAGGGATTTGCAACTTTTTTTTAAAAAAAGTGATTTTTAATGTCTGCTGGGAGGTTTTCAGTGAAAACTGAGGATTTTTAATGTCTGCAGAGACTATTGTCTGCAAAGAGGTTATTCATGTCTGAGGAGAGGTTAATCATGTCTGAGGAGAGGTTAATCATGTCTAAGGAGAGGTTAATCATGTCTAAGGAGAGGTTATTCATGTCTGAGGAGAGGTTATTCATGTCTGAGGAGAGGTTAATCTTGTTTAAGGAGAGGTTATTCATGTCTAAGGAGAAGTTAATCATGTCTAAGGAGAGGTTATTCATGTCTGAAGAGAGGTTATTCATGTCTAGGAGAGGTTAATCATGTCTAAGGAGAGGTTAATCATGTCTGAGGAGAGGTTAGTCATGTCTGAGGAGAGGTTAATCATGTCTGAGGAGAGGTTAATCATGTCTGAAGAGAGGTTATTCATGTCTAAGGAGAGGTTAATCATGTCTGAAGAGAGGTTATTCATGTCTAAGGAGAGGTTATTCATGTCTAAGGAGAGGTTATTCATGTCTGAGGAGAGGTTATTCATGTCTGAGGAGAGGTTAATCATGTCTGAGGAGAGGTTATTCATGTCTGAGGAGAGGTTATTCATGTCTAAGGAGAGGTTAATCATGTCTGAGGAGAGGTTAATCATGTCTGAGGAGAGGTTAATCATATCTAAGGAGAGGTTATTCATGTCTATGGAGAGGTTATTCATGTCTGAGGAGAGGTTATTCATGTCTAAGGAGAGGTTAATCATGTCTAAGGAGAGGTTAATCATGTCTGAGGAGAGGTTAATCATGTCTGAGGAGAGGTTAATCATGTCTGATGAGAGGTTAATCATGTCTGATGAGAGGTTATTCATATCTAAGGAGAGGTTATTCATGTCCGAGGAGAGGTTTTTCATGTCTATGGAGAGGTTAATCATGTCTGAGGAGAGGTTATTCATGTCTGAGGAGAAGTTGTTCATGTCTGAGGAGAAGTTGTTCATGTCTGAGGAGAGGTTATTCATGTCTAAGGAGAGGTTAATCATGTCTGAGGAGAGGTTAATCATGTCTAAGGAGAGGCTAATCATGTCTAAGGAGAGGCTAATCATGTCTGAGGAGAGGTTATTCATGTCTAAGGAGAGGTTATTCATGTCTAAGGAGAGGTTATTCATGTCTAAGGAGAGGTTAATCATGTCTGAGGAGAGGTTAATCATGTCTGAGGAGAGGTTAATCATGTCTGAGGAGAGGTTAATCATGTCTGAGGAGAGGTTATTCATGTCTAAGGAGAGGTTATTCATGTCTAAGGAGAGGTTATTCATGTCTGAGGAGAGGTTATTCATGTCTGAGGAGAGGTTAATCATGTCTGAGGAGAGGTTATTCATGTCTGAGGAGAGGTTATTCATGTCTAAGGAGAGGTTAATCATGTCTGAGGAGAGGTTAATCATGTCTGAGGAGAGGTTAATCATGTCTGAGGAGAGGTTAATCATATCTAAGGAGAGGTTATTCATGTCTAAGGAGAGGTTATTCATGTCTATGGAGAGGTTATTCATGTCTGAGGAGAGGTTATTCATGTCTAAGGAGAGGTTAATCATGTCTAAGGAGAGGTTAATCATGTCTAAGGAGAGGTTAATCATGTCTGAGGAGAGGTTAATCATGTCTGATGAGAGGTTAATCATGTCTGATGAGAGGTTATTCATATCTAAGGAGAGGTTATTCATGTCTAAGGAGAGGTTATTCATGTCTATGGAGAGGTTAATCATGTCCGAGGAGAGGTTTTTCATGTCTATGGAGAGGTTAATCATGTCTGAGGAGAGGTTATTCATGTCTGAGGAGAAGTTGTTCATGTCTGAGGAGAAGTTGTTCATGTCTGAGGAGAGGTTATTCATGTCTAAGGAGAGGTTAATCATGTCTGAGGAGAGGCTAATCATGTCTAAGGAGAGGCTAATCATGTCTGAGGAGAGGTTATTCATGTCTAAGGAGAGGTTATTCATGTCTAAGGAGAGGTTATTCATGTCTAAGGAGAGGTTAATCATGTCTGAGGAGAGGTTAATCATGTCTGAGGAGAGGTTAATCATGTCTGAGGAGAGGTTAATCATGTCTGAGGAGAGGTTATTCATGTCTAAGGAGAGGTTATTCATGTCTAAGGAGAGGTTATTCATGTCTGAGGAGAGGTTATTCATGTCTGAGGAGAGGTTATTCATGTCTAAGGAGAGGTTATTCATGTCTATGGAGAGGTTATTCATGTCTGAGGAGAGGTTATTCATGTCTGAGGAGAGGTTAATCATGTCTGAGGAGAGGTTAATCATATCTAAGGAGAGGTTATTCATGTCTAAGGAGAGGTTATTCATGTCTATGGAGAGGTTATTCATGTCTAAGGAGAGGTTAATCATGTCTAAGGAGAGGTTAATCATGTCTGATGAGAGGTTATTCATATCTAAGGAGAGGTTATTCATGTCTAAGGAGAGGTTATTCATGTCTATGGAGAGGTTAATCATGTCTATGGAGAGGTTAATCATGTCCGAGGAGAGGTTAATCATGTCTGAGGAGAGGTTTTTCATGTCTATGGAGAGGTTAATCATGTCTGAGGAGAGGTTATTCATGTCTGAGGAGAAGTTGTTCATGTCTGAGGAGAAGTTGTTCATGTCTGAGGAGAGGTTATTCATGTCTAAGGAGAGGTTAATCATGTCTGAGGAGAGGTTAATCATGTCTAAGGAGAGGCTAATCATGTCTAAGGAGAGGCTAATCATGTCTGAGGAGAGGTTATTCATGTCTAAGGAGAGGTTATTCATGTCTAAGGAGAGGTTATTCATGTCTAAGGAGAGGTTATTCATGTCTAAGGAGAGGTTAATCATGTCTGAGGAGAGGTTAATCATGTCTGAGGAGAGGTTAATCATGTCTGAGGAGAGGTTATTCATGTCTAAGGAGAGGTTATTCATGTCTAAGGAGAGGTTATTCATGTCTGAAGAGAGGTTATTCATGTCTATGGAGAGGTTATTCATGTCTGAGGAGAGGTTAATCATGTCTGAGGAGAGGTTATTCATGTCTATGGAGAGGTTAATCATGTCTGAGGAGAGGTTAATCATATCTGAGGAGAGGTTAATCATATCTAAGGAGAGGTTATTCATGTCTAAGGAGAGGGTATTCATGTCTAAGGAGAGGTTAATCATGTCTGAGGAGAGGTTATTCATGTCTATGGAGAGGTTAATCATGTCTGAGAAGTTAATTTCTGAAGAGAGGCTATTAATGTCTCTCTGAGGAGAAATTATTGTGTGGGGAGAAGCTATTAATGCCTCTCTGAGGAAAAGTTATTATTGTGTGGGGAGAGGCTATTATTGTCTCTCTGAGGAGAAGTTATTAATGTGTGGGGAGAAATTATTAATATCTGAGGACATTGTTTTATTGTGTAGACTTGAAACATGCTGTATTTTAACATAACCTTACATAAACTGGTTCAGTTTAAAACAGTAGATAGACACTATGCCATTGTGGTTATGTGATACGGTTTCATCCCCACAGGTGAGAGATGAGTACCGCACTGATTTTGATGAGGCTCGCGGTGGGTATGGAAAGATGTTGGCCAGCAAGATTCGACGTACTGTAGAACCAGCAACGTAATTCCAGAGCCGGGTTTTGTGTTGTTGTTAATACTATACTTCTTGCATGTGTTTATTTTTAGTTTTGTATTGAGACTATTTGGGATGGCTGTGTTGTCATGTACATAGTATAGGTGCATCCGAGTTTTGTCTGTATGCCTGTTTGAATATGTGTTTACAAAGATAGAGGTATCACATGGCAGAGAAACCTTCACATATACTACACTATGTGTGTGCAAAGATAGAGGTATCACATGGCAGAGAAACCTTCACATATACTACACTATGTGTGTGCAAAGATAGAGGTATCACATGGCAGAGAAACCTTCACATATACTACACTATGTGTGTGCAAAGATAGAGGTATCACATGGCAGAGAAACCTTCACATATACTACACTATGTGTGTGCAAAGATAGAGGTATCACATGGCAGAGAAACCTTCACATATACTACACTATGTGTGTGCAAAGATAGAGGTATCACATGGCAGAGAAATCTTCACATATACTACACTATGAAATGGAATGACTAGCTCTATCCCTCGTTGCCTTTCTTCCCAGAGAAGTCTGTGGTACCCATTTTATGAGGTTGGGCCGGGGTCAGAATGCCTTTACGACCAGGGGAGCTCTCCCTCTGCTATGAGAATTGTGCTTAGACTGCTGTGCTTGCAAATCAGTGGACAAATAAAACCATGTTAAAACCTTGAATAATAGAAATCATAGTTTAGATGTTCAGAGCAGTACAGCCACTGTTAATTTGAGGTGAAGACTTGTCACATATACAGGTAGAAGCATGTTTAAAAGTGTTGTAATTGTCTAGGAAAATTTCACAAATAAAGAATGAAAGTACATCATCAAGAGAATATTTGTGTGTGTGCATAATGGTGTCATTTGTTTTGTCTATTGTCATACAACAATATTAATTTGCGGTTCAACCTAGGCTGAATTGTATTAAGCTTGAGAATGTGTTTGTGTTTGGCATATTTGTTTTTGGTATGTAATGTGCATGTCTTGAAATAAAATGAAAGAAACATACATTCAGTGTTAGTGTACTATGTTGAGATCTCCTACATGTATGAGCTATGGGAAGAGACTGGGACATCTATATCATTGCTTTTATCCTCACTTCAGGATGTGATCGTTTAGTTCTGGCAACCTTGTTCTCCATGGTGGATGTCTACTGGTGGTCATGATTGGTTATTTTGTTGTTGTGTAAGGTCTTGTATAGGGCAGGGAATTATGTGCATAACTGCTTCTCTGGAGCCTACTTTTTGTCAAATCCTTTAGTTTTTGTGGATTAGCTTTCCCTATTAATGGTATCTGTTGCCATCAGGTGAACCCACTCCGACTTCAGAGATACTTGTAATTCATGTACCCAAGTCAAGGACGAGAGGTCAACATTTTAGTCCAAATATCCTGAGACGAATGTTGCAAATTCCTTGGACTGCCAAGGTAACTAACAATGACTACCTGAAAGAGGCTAATGAAACTAGAACCTTATATACAGCAATAAGACGGAGGCAAACGGCTTTTTTGGTCATATGATGAGAAGAGAGGTATTGGAGATCATCGTGACAACTGGAAAGATCAAGGGGAACAGAGGCAGACCAAGAGAAGTGATGCTGGATGAATTGAGACGGTGGCTTGGAGGAATATCAACAGCGGAGTTGATCCAGAAAACCAAGGACAGAGATCTGTGGAGAGCCATGAACGCTTATGCAAGCCAGCATGGCACTTGATGATGATGAGGTCCAATGTAGGGGTTGAACCCCTTACCTTAGCATCAGCACATTGGATGTTTAAGAACATGCGGTCTTATTCATTCGGCCATGCTGACCTACGAATCCTTTATTAATTCTGTAATCTTTTGTCAAATCCTTTATTCTATCATTCACCGAGTCTTTTCAGACAAGAAATTGTCTTCTTCCTATTGGACAGTTCCATTATTCTCTTTTGTTGGCCATGACATTAATGTGTTCATTTTGTTCTGTGGCTATTTGTGGAAGAATTTATCATCCATCTCTGACATCACTACACCATGTATCTCCCCCGGATGGAGGTCAGCCTGCCAGAATGGATAAGAGCACATGCTCTTAAACTTCCAGTGTGCTGATGCCGAAGTAGCAGGTTCAACTTCTACACCGATCTGTTGGACTAAAATGTTGACTTCTCGTCCTTGACTTGGGGGATGTAAATTACAAGTACCTCAAAAGTGGGAGTGGGTTCGCCTGATGGCGAGGGACACTGGTAGTAGGGAAAGGTAATCCACACACAAAAACCAGTTCTCTGCATTAGAAGTAGCGTAATATTTAGAGCTTGAGTTCAAAAGCGAGCGAACATTTAAGAAAAAAATCTCCCTCTGATGTTGAAGAATAAGCATACTTGTTCCTCCGAAGTTGGAGAGTGTCTGCCTGCATGGCGAGGTACCACCAGTCTGCACACCAGTAAGCCAGACATGGGACCACGGATACTCACGCAAACCTCAGGTCCTGTATGACATCACACCGATGTTGGACAACAGGATGTATTCATCCGACATACTGGAGTTCACAGCCAGCCAACACAAGCAAGCAAGCAGCAAGCATACTTGTCCCTGTGGCTGGTTTCTTACACATACATCTACTCTGTCCTCGAGCATGTTCCGTCCTGCTATGTCACAGTGGATCTGTGGCTTCATCAGTGACAGGCACTTGTGTGGTTGTTGATTTGTGTTTCATTCAAGTAATGATTCTTTCAAACTGGTTGCGTTCTGACAAAGATATATCTTGACGCAACTGTCCTAGACTGGTATTCCGTATTACATCTGTGGCCAGGCATATACCAGATATAAGATGTTTAGAAATTGATGGTGTGCACCATAAGCAGTGTTTGCTAGTTTGTCATCATCATCATGTGCCATGCCAATTAGCGTGGGCAGTCATGGTTCACCATCTCACATAATCACAGGTCTTTGATCAGGTCTATGTTCTTATTATGCCACATGGCAGACTTGTCAGGCACTTAACGCTGTGTCTTCCCCTAGCTCTTTTCCCATCAATTTTTGCCTGTTGTCACAAAGCTTTCCTGTTTACTTCTTATCATCATGATGTGCCATGCCGATCAGCGCGGGTGGCCATATTCTGCCATCTCACACGATCACCAGAGTCGTGGATCAGCTCTGTCTTCTTGTTTTTACCATACTATGTGGCCAAGCCATCCACGTATTTACTTCTCTGCCTTCCCCTTGTTCTTTTTCCCTCAATCTTGCCAGTTGACACTAAGTTCTCCAATTTATTTATAACGTGTCCAAATAATTGTGACTGTCTTCGTCTAATTTCTCTAATCAGTTTAGTTTTCATTTCCACAGTCATCAGATGTTTTTCAGCTTGTCAGCTCATTTTTCACACTTCACATCCATACATACCCAAAACATCCTGACTGTTTACATTTAATTTCTCTACTATACTTGAGGTTTTAATTTATTTCTTGTAGGACTTGCTCATTGGTTTTTCTGTCTGTCCACGGTGGTCTTTGCATTTTTCTCAGAAGCCACATTTCCACTGCTTGCCATTAGATGTTTCTCAGCTTATCTGCTTATTGTCCATCCATCGCTCTCTCTCTCATTATCAAGTTCCTTGCCGACTGGTATGGGCAGTCATGTATCTCCATATCTTGCTATCTCCAACAGCATGCATGTGCTGACACCTTCCTGCCATGACCAGAGGCTGTCAACAATCTTCTCACAGCTTTCCTCTGTAACTCTGTTCACAAATCTGTCCAATTGTAACAACATGCTAGTTTTTCTCTTCTCATGATGTGGCCAGAAAATGATGATTACCTCTTTCTGATTTTTGTGATAAGTTTTCTTTGTCTTAGCCTCTTTCACAACATTTCATCATCACCCAGTGCCTTGCCATCTGGCATTGGTGATCATGCCCCTGCACAAATTGTGACTCCGACAGCATGGATCAATTAGTATGTTGACTCCCTTCCGTGCCATGACCAAGACTGTCAAGAATATTCTTGTGCTATTTTCCTCAAAACATTTAGGTGACCTATTTTGTCTGTCCAAGGAATTTTCAGCATTCCTTTTAAAAACCATATCTCTGAGATCTCAAGAGATTTTTTTGCTTGTTGACTTATTGTCCAGCCATATATTAAATTAATGTAAATCCTGAAAAATTAGTAAGTAAGCAAAAAAAATCTCTTGCAAATAGTGCAGTAGATTTTTAAAACAAAAATCCACCACCTTCAGATATACCCCTCGTTCCAGCTTCACTGGCACTTACTATCAGGGCAGTGGTCCATAAATCCTGGACACAAACACAACCATCAACTTCCATACAACTGAGATACACAGACACTGGGATATTAAATGGTGCGACATGACACAAGTGTAATATATTGATATCAAAGTTTATATGTTTGCTTATCCAAGGACTGTACACACAAATGAATATCATCATTTTAACATACATGTAGGTGTATTGTATAACTTGCAGTAAATAGTCATTACATCTAGCATATACATGACATGATATATACATGTTTCACATTTCTACAAACATTAAGTGGAACAGCATATAAGAACTGTACAGAGTCACATATTGTCTAAAACATCTTCACTTGTATGAAACGGTTTGGACTTCTTTGTAGTCAAGCAGTTGAACACCTGCCCTTTGCTGTAAGAGTATGGGTTTGGATTCCCCTAAAGTCGCCTTGGTTCAGCACATTTTGGCAAAAGTTAGCCCCATGATACTAGGGCTGTGTAGTGATAGTACTTGACATACACATTATGAGACATGGTTATCAATTCCCTTCTCCATTTCTGGTACCATTTGACAAGACTGGGTTGATTCTTTGAGCTGGACTCCACATGAGAAAAAAAACTGCCAAAATGAACTTAGCTAAACACCCCAGGGCAGAAGAGGAAAGACTGAATGAATATATCAGAACATAATCCGTCCTGAACATATCTGCTCCTTGTATGTGCGTGTATATGATCAAGATCATGTCCACGCCCTCAGTGATGTTGCCAACATCTCAGTACTGTTGGGACATGTCTAGGCTACTGTGTCATTGACATCCTTCACCTTAATTGTGCCAGTCAACCTTACATCATTATCTTGTCCTTTATTCTGTCGGTTCATCACACGCTATTCCCTTCCCATCCCATTTTGCCTATCCTGTGCTTTTTACACCTTTCCGTATTTGGTCAGATCATCCAACAATTCTCATCATTCAAGTGCCCTGTCGGTTGGCACGGATGATCATGCTTCTCCATAAATTACCATCTCCGAATGCATGGATCAATCCATGTGTTGATTTCCTTTCGTGCCATGATATAAAACTGTCAAGAATGTTCTCTCGCTGTCTTCATTCATGTCTCTTTCCACAAATCTTTCCAGTTGTCACATGTTCCGGTTTTTGTCTTCTCATAATGTGGCCAAAATACCAATTTTTTTAAATGTTGCATATCCCTTGCATCCTGATGAGCAAAAGGTTTCGAAATGCATTAACAGTTGTAAAAACAGTTCCAAATGCAGACTGTTACAGTGATCACAGATTAATTACTGGCACATTGAGGGTAAAGTTAAAGAAAGTCAAGTATACAGCAGGAAACCCTAAATATGACTTGTGCAAATTGAAAACTGACAAAGAAATACAAGATAATTTTAACATAGAAGTAAAGAACAAATTTGATTTATTGTCTGATTTAGAGATCCTATTTCAAGATGTAGATGATCAATGGGAAATGCTGAAGAATTCAATCAGTTGTGCAGCAGAAAAAACTATTCCAAAAGTAAAGAAAGTTGGCCGTAAGACATGGATGACTGAAGAAATTTTACAACTAATGGAAACAAGAAGACAGAACAAAAATAATCCTGCCAAATATGAAGAAATTCACAGAAAAGTCAGAACCTTATGTAAGGAGGCTAAAGAAACATGGCTTGAGAAAAATTGCAGAGAAATTGAAAAACAACACAACAGTAAAAATGCGAAACTAATGCACAAAAGAATTCAGGAGATTACTAATAAAAGAACACGTACATCAGCAGGCTGCCTAAAGACAAAAGATGGAAGAGTCATAATAGAAAAAGATCAGATTTTACATGTATGGTCAGATTACGTGAAAAACCTTTATGACGATAGCAGAGACGAACAATATATTGTTCAAAATAACAATGAAGGGCCAGCAATTTTGAAGATGGAGGTTCAGAATGCTCTTAATCATATGAAATCTGGCAAAACCCCCGGTCCAGACAGCGTCACAACAGAAATGATTAATGCTTTAGAAGAATATGGAATAGATAAAGTTACCAGTCTGCTTAATACAATATATGATACTGGAAACATACCTCATGAGTTATGTAATTCTGTATTTATTGCAATCCCAAAGAAATCAGGAGCCTTGGAATGTGATCAACATCGAACAATTAGTATAATGAGTCACATCACGAAGATTTTGCTAAGAATTATCATGCAAAGAGTTAGGAGGAAAATACAACCTGAAATAGGAGAAGAACAATGTGGGTTTGTAGTAGGCAAGGGTACAGTAAATGCTGTGTATATACTGAGAACCGTAATCGAACGTTCTATAGAAGTAAACAAAGATCTACACCTTTGCTTCATTGACTACACAAAGGCTTTTGATAAAGTGAGACATGTCAACATGATAAGGATGCTTGAAGATCTACAAATTGATGGGAAAGACCTTAGACTTGTAAAAAACATATATTGGAAACAACAAGCTGCCATAAGAGTTGATAATGAAGTAAGCCAATATCAGACTATTAAGAGAGGTGTGAGACAGGGATGTGTAATGTCTCCAGATCTGTTTTCCCTGTACAGTGAAAATATTTTCAGAAATATTGAAAATATGGAAGGAATCAACATTGGGGGACGATGCATCAATAACATTAGATATGCAGATGATACAGTCTTGATTGCAGACAATGAACAGGACCTGCAAAATTTAGTAGATGCGGTTGTTACACATAGTGAACAACAAGGGTTAGAATTAAATTGTAAAAAGACACAGATTATGGTCGTCACTAAGAAGAACGAAATACCACAGTGTAATATACAAGTAAATGGGAATACTCTTCAACAAGTGAATAGGTACAATTACCTCGGAACAGTAATAACATCTGATGGGAGATGCCTTGAAGAGATTAGAACAAGAATCGCCATGGCAAAAGTAGCCTTTAGCAAGATGAAAAACATACTGACCAATAAAAAGATGTCAATTGAAACGAGAAAAAGAGTGTTGAGATGCTACATAGAACCTGTACTTTTATATGGATGTGAAGCTTGGACAATGAGCAGCCAGGCTGAAAAATATCTGATGGCTGTAGAAATGTGGTTTCTGAGGAAAATGCAAAGAATACCATGGACAGCCAGAAAGACCAATGAACAAGTCCTTCAAGAAACAAATGAAGATCGTAAACTGATCAGAGACATTAGACGTAGACAGTCACAATTTTTTGGGCATGTTATGAGAAGAAATGATTTGGAGAACTTGGTGACAACTGGTAAGATCGAGGGGAACAGACCAAGGGGAAGACCTAGAAACAAGTATCTGGATGGCTTGGCCTTGTGGCATGGTCGAGACAAAAACACGGAACTGATCCACGACTCTGTTGATCGAGTGAGATGGCAGAACATGACCGCCCACGCTTACCGGCATGGCACATGATGGATGGATCCCTTGCAGGACGTTATAGTCAACACCAGCATTTTTCAGCTGCTGTTGATGTACTAGGCAAATTTTACATTCAGTAGTTTGCCATTGCTTTCTGAATGACCGGCTCCCATACCAACATGTTATAACACAATGCGACACTGTCTGCTGCACAAATCTGTCGTGGCTGCGTTTCGAACGCCTTGTAAGCGGCTCACAAACCGTGATCGCAAGCCTTTGGCCACGGAGACCGGCGAAATACCCATACCACTATGATTTCCATAGCACCAATCCATCATTTATTTATTTGTTTTTTTGTGTGCGCTCTCTTGCTTTGAACCCTAGCGTAGTCCATATACATTATAGCAGTGATGGACTGAATTTTGCGTGTGGATTAGCTTTCCCTATTAAGTGTCCCTCGCCATGAGGCGAACCCACTCTGACTTCAGAGGTACTTGTAATTTATGTCCCCAAGTCAAAGACGCATCTTTGGACCCATTAGGGATACACAAAGTGGAGAGTGGAAAAGAAGAAGTAACAAAGACATTTATGATCTGTTTAAGTCTCCGCTAATCACTGGTATCATGAAGGCTAATAGACTACAATGGCTGAGGCATATAGAAAGAATGGAAGATAATAGGGAAACAAAACTCGCTTACACTCAGGAAATAAATGACCGTAGACCCCGAGGTAGACCAAGAAGACGGTGGAGAGATAATACATGTACAGACCTACAAGCACTTGGAATCAACGACTGGCAAGAGAAGGTCCACCAGAGAGACGAATGGAGACGGATTGTATTTGCAGCAAAGAACCTCAATGGCTCGGAAAGCTGAAGAAGAAGAAGAATGAAGAAGAAGAAGTCAAAGACGACAGGTCAATATTTTAGTCCAGCTGTCCGGTGTAGGGGTTGAACTGTTTACCTCGGCATCAGCACAACGAATGTTTAAGATTCGTCCATGCGGATCTGCTTCCATCATTTATATCTCTGCACAAGTATCTTGTCACATCACAATTTCATAAACAAAACAGATTTTAGAAATGCCATATTGTCAGTCTTCAGAAATGCAAGTACTATGCAATGCATGACAGTTATAATACAAAAGTGACATGCTTACATGGCCTAATTCAGCCTTTTCTCGTTCAGAATCCCATAGAATCTTAGGGTACTTGTCAGCTGTTACGGACCAGAAGTCCTGTAAGGCATAACAAAACCTCTAAAACCAGACGTCTGAGGCTTTAAGAGGATTTTCTGGCTTGATAAATGACTGTCCATAATTCACAATTAAATGTCAAAACTGGCTCCATCTAACTTGCAATAATTCCTTTGCTAACATTCCAGCCGGCTCTGTGGCAAAGGGGTTACAAACACAGTTTGTAATCCTGCATAACTGTTTGAAACAGCTGCAGGCGATTTGGCAGCAGACCGCCTTACATTGGTTTTTTATGAAATAGTATGGGTGCCGATCGTTCAGATAGCAATGGCAAACTACTGAATGTAAACTTCCTCAGGAATCGTGAACAGCCAAACAATGCTACGGTTGACTGCTACATCCTGTAAAGGATATGCAAGTTAACATTGTTTTAAACATTCAATGATAAAGATTTATTGCATAAGAACAAATCTGCAGAACACATCCTCCAACAGCAGAAAACTGACAGCCTCTAGAGTACAATGCTGCAGACACACTGCCAACATATATGTTACACTACAGTTCCTTGAGACATGACCATTATTTCAAGGGCAAATTCCCAGAAAGAAGAAGAGATGAGGACAAACCTAACCTGGGTATTTGAGGGGCTCGCATGCCCCACTGACTTCAGGAGCTGTGGCAACATAGCAACAGGCAGAGTCTTCCAGCCTGGCTGGTAATCAGATAGGGACCAGGCCAACAGTGACAAACACCTGGTGTCCTGCAGATAGGTTGGAGACAGCTCAACACAACGCTATAGAGACAGCCCAAGACACTGCTAAAGAGACAGTCCAAGACACTGCTATGGAGGCAGCCCAAGACAATGCTATGGAGACAGCCCAAGACAATGCTATGGAGACAGCCCAAGACAATGCTATGGAGACAGTCCAAGACAATGCTATGGAGACAGCCCAAGACAATGCTATGGAGACAGCCCAAGACAATGCTATGGAAGGCAAACCCAACAGATATAAATGCCAGTAACAGAGAGAGTACAATCCGAAGAACCAGACGTCATTTGAAATCTGATTTCATTTTCTCCTCAATGATTGACAACTATATATTTATAAATCTGATTACCAAAGTGATGAGCATGCAATAGTAATCAGCATGTGAATATATTTGACATGTGAAATACATTACAGATGATTCAGTTTATTTGTGATGGTGCTTTGGGTTGGCTACAAACAGAGACGGAATTTAACAAGGCTACTTAATCTACCTCAAAAATATGGATTAAATAACTATAAGATTATCTAGAAAATAAGGATTAATTAACTTTATAGGACTATTTGAAACAGAGATTAAATCACTTTATAAATATGTAGAAAATACTCAGGATTACATAGCCATATATTGCATATTTTCAAGGAACTATCCAAACAACAGGGAATACATAGCTGTGTGGTTAACTCTGAAACAGGCTTTCAATATCTGATATAACTGAAACAGGCTTTCAATATCTGATATATCAAACGGGTCCCAGGACATGTCTTGGCAAGTAAAGGTGCTGGGTCTGATACTGACCACATCAGAAAATGTTAGGGATTAACTAACTTTACAATGCTTTCCACAAAAAACATGCAGATAAACAATTTTATCTGTCATTATTTACTTTACCTTATAAAGTTATTCACAGCTATCCATAAAATGAGTGATTTAACAACAAAACAAAAACAGCACTCAAAATGCTATTTTTGGCTATACAGAAATCAAGTGTGGAAATACCATAAGGCCATCTATTATTAATAATACATGGAGGAATAGGAAGTTAACTCACTGTTTTCCTTTACTCTTGTGGTATAGACAAAACAATAATTGTTTTCAAAGCACCATACATTCAGTAAACACGTGATTGAAATCTAGTCTAAGGCACTTATGTGTGTGTCAAAATCTTGCAGAACTCAACAACTGAGATCAAGTGCTGTTCCACTATAGTTGTACGCACCCCATTAGCACTGTCACTGTTTAGCTCAGTCTCTGTGTGTGATCTGTGTGTTGTGTTGTTATAATGGTGTGTGTTGTGTTGTTATAATGGTGTATGTTGTATTGTTATAATGGTATGTGTTGTTGTTATAATGGTATGTGTAGTGTTCTGTTATCATGGTATGTGTAACAGCAAAAACGTTGCTCTTGTTCTTTGTAGAGCAAAAGTCTCAACTCTCAACCCCAAACAGGATGGAATAGGAACTGAGCATTTGCTTGACTTGGAGACAAGAAAACATACATAATGTATCAAACATGCAAATAATTACAAATGCATGCACAGTAATCATGAATTCAAAACAGTGACTAAACTAAATACATGTAACCAGGACAGCTAAAGCAAACATCACTCTGAGGGCATTACTATTGAATATCATACATCCATTTACACAAATGTGCTGACCATTACACAGGGTGCCTTGAAAAATAAATAACCAAATAAATGTTACAAATCATCACATTATCAAGTGGAGTAGAAGAACATTGTTTCTTCACGTCTCCCATTCTCTACCAAGTAAAATTTACAAATCATTATCAAGTGGAGAATAGGATTTTTGCTTCTTCAGAGCTCCCATTCCCTAGTAGAATACTGCACACCAGTTTATGGGCCAACATTATTTTTCATATAACAATGACAGGCTGTTCAGAATCTTATCTTGCTGCCTTCGTTTAAACACGTTTTTCATTAATCTTACCAGAAGTTATAATTTTTCAGTTTTTCCCTTTCTGCAATGTTACCAAAAACACCTGTTTCATTCTGGTTGTTTTTTCAAAATTTCAGCCGTGTGAAAAATATTTAGATGACTTATTTTGACTGTGCTTGGTTTTTTTATCCTTCAAATTCTTCTCTAAAACCTCATGTCTGTGGCTTCACAGGATTTTATTGATTGATAACTAATTGTCCATAATTGACAGCAATATATCAAAACTGGCTCCATCTAACTTGCAATCATTACTTTGCTAACATCCAATGACAAAGGTTTATTGCATAAGAATACACATCAAATTACATATTGAAGTCTTTACATATTTAATAAAAAACAAAAAACTGCGGCTCAGAAACCTCAAAGTTGTTTAAATTATTTTAAAAATATAAAAATTGCAAATGGTTGTCAACTAGTAATTCACAGCACATTGTGCATGTTGACAGGCACGCTACAGCACACTCACAATGCTTTCAGTAGCAGCTGTGATGTCATCAGATCATTCATATCTGTTACCTACATGTTGAACACATCATCTTTAAACAACTCTCAAAGAATGAAACCTGCATTACTTTGTTTAAAACTATTAAAATCAACAAAAGAAAAGCATCAATAAAGACAACAGATCTCCAATCCATCAACTTCACAGACAAAATAAGCCATGCACTGTCACCTAAGAACTGGCCTTTGTAGACTGTGACAGAACTCACAGATGAAGGGTATGTGGAACTACTGTTAGCACCCTGAACACATCTTCACAGAAGGCCTAACGTGTGGTGATCTACATAGCTAGAATACGCTACAAACATTCACTGATTGATGCCTGCAAATAACAGGTATGACAGAATCACCATGTGGAGCTCATGGAGAGAACTGGACAAATACCGGTGAGCCAAGAGATGAAGGCAAGATACGGGTGGTGAATAGGACAAATATTGAGACAACCTGAGAGTAATATAACTTGAAAGGCCTTTGACTGAAATCCACAGGGCAGAAGAAATAGAGTAAGACCTAAACACACGGAGAAGAGAAGCAGAAACAGAAATGTACACTACAGGACATGGACTGAGCTGCATGCCAGAGCTAAGAAAATGAGGACTTGGAGTGAGTTGGTTAAGGGTTATTGCCCCAACAAGAGAATAGTGGGTGAAAGAAGAGAAGTCCTTGCCAGAGCATACTAGTCTGAAGCTGGAGCTATAGGGCTGTCACATTCACTTGGAGAAGATCAGGAACTTGATCCAGTTGTCATGTCTGCACATATAGTAGGGTAATAAATCTGAACATACAACAAGATGATTATGGTGCCTTGTTCTGGAGTGCAGTGTTAACATAAATCATCAATGCTGATACACAAATACCTACATGAAATTGTTGCTAAGTGGGGAACTAGGATTCTGGAAGTTTATTTCTGTTTATGCTCGGTGATAGTAACAGGAACTCACAGATATAGCAGACACAATAGGGGGCTTCTGGCCATGTGAAGGGCTTCACTTCCTACCTACTGAGTGAATATTTCAGAATATACACATTTTCTACATTCTAGGAAGCTAGGCATACTTGGGCTGTGACTTCATCATTCTCGTGTTCAGTGTTTGTTTCTATACCCTTTAGAATACAATGAGATTTCATCTATGTCAACTTGGTAACGTCCTTATGTCCTGTCACAATCAAATGATCACCTTGTTTTGTAAACAGAAGGAATCACATTTATTTTTTTTATTTTGTGAACTTAAGCATTTGGTTCTTTTCTGTTTTGTAAACTCAGCATTTGTTTGTCCCTTTATACATAAGGAACTCAAACTCCGTAACAGGTTTTTCCTCTTTTTGTTGTGCGAGTTTCCACACTTAATGTCTCTTGTTTTATTAACTTACCCCTTAATTGTTATTTGCTCTGTCACAAATTCAAGCAAACCGTCTCTTTATCTTGTGTACATTCAAGCACTTCATCTGTAGCAGGTGGTAGACCAGCTGTAATACCCATTACTCATATCTGGAGATACAGGTTCTAATTACTAATAAGGCAAAGTATTTTATCAGATATAAACTACAAGAACTTGGTCTGCATGCTAATGGCATGCTGCCATTCAGTGCCTTAGCCACCTGGAATCCTGGCAGACACCAACTCTATGAAATAAATGATGTTAAGTGGTTCCCAAGATTGTTGGAATCTTGCCCCTTGCAGCCTAGATCACATCACTAAGTTCTCCCATAAAACACATGCAATCACATACAGGCACAAACATCGTTCTTGGCATTAAGTATGTTGCATTCAAAGCCTCACCATCCATGTCTTTCACCCCATCCTACCCAATGAAGTATCCAACGGGTGTTGGAGGGCAGCACCAATCATTTTGAGAACTACTGGGCTCACTGATCATCACTCAACCACATATAAACAAAATCCCTCCAAAATACATTTGGTTTGTGCCACACAGATATATCAATACACACTGAATGGAGGATAAACCCAACTAGTAGAATAGATACATCAATAAAACAATTAGTTCATTAAAACTTGTTGGTAAACAACTGCTGAATGTGCAAAGGTAAACAAAAACACAAGACTGTTCCAGAAGTTGCTGAAATAGAGTTGGAATCCAGCTGTGTTGAAAGCCATCTATAACCAATGCATGAAAGAGAAGAACTCGGACAGTGAGGAGAACCACAAAAACAGACAAAAGGTGAAGCATTTAAAATATTGTTCTCCCACATCAACAACCACAAGTTCTCATCCTGGCGGGTTTACTTTCAGAGGTCAAGCAAGCAACCAATCCTGCACATCACACTCTGACTGCAAATTCAAGAAACCATTCACTTGTAGCCAACAATTCCTCATGTTCAATACCAGCAATGGTAACTAAACATTATCTTATTGTTTCCACTTTCCCAAGCCTGTAAGGTTCTTTGTTGAAAATAGTTTTCATTTCTTTGTATCCCTGTCTATTTCTATCCAGTCAATGGTTTACAGTTCTACATTGTCAGGTCATGTCTTTGAACAACCTACTGGTCTTGTACTTTGTATCTGCTCAGTATATTTTCTCTTTGTCTTTCAATATCCACTTGTTAACATGGCCAGATCATCTTATACTGCTGAATTTCATGACTGAAAATAAGAGCTATTATTAAACACCAGCATAATAAAAATAATGGAATAAAATTGTATCTGTCACATGCACACCTAAAACTAGTAAGTTGGTTTCAAAACAGCAACTAGATCATGGAAAAGATGGAATGACCATCTGCTGAAATCTGAACTTAAAATATGTAAGCTACAAATATTACAACAGTAAAATTACTGATTTTAAAGCATGAGGAAGACCTAGATGCACATGGATTGATATTCTACAATGGCAAGGGATCTTGACAACCTGAGCAAACCTCCTGGTTCAAGGCAGAGAACTCAAACCCCCATAACACTTTATGGCAGGTGGGGACTAAAAGATAACAGTTGCTTGCAGTCCAGCAGTGGGTAAACAGGTCAAGACATGACACTCATGGCCTCACAAGAAGTCTTCTCATCCTATCTCTAGTGACGGCTGGAGCAATCATCATACACACGCATCTACAGGTGCATAGAAACCAATAGACAACATAACTATACAGATTGCCAATATACAAGTTTATGATTTGTGTGACTTTATGTGCAAGTGAGTGGAGCACAAGTATGTGATGTTCCACACAGTGGTCGGTGGTGCCCCGAACATCTCCAGCGACATCAGTAAAACATACTGCGGCAGTTTGGTCGATTGGTGATCACTTTGATGGCGCCAGTAAAATCTGCAGATACAATAATCTCCCTGTCTTCTGTGTCATCGTCTGCGCTGCCAGGGTGACCTTTCTCCAAGCTCTGCTGCTGGGCCATACGGAATATAAATGAAGGATTGGGGGCGAAGACGGCTGCTGTGACCACGGCATTGTGAACTGTGATGGACAGAGAAAATGGTTATACTGATTTATGCTATAATAACTTTATACACAGTATACCACCCTCCCCTTCTCCCCTTTTACGTGGCATTTTTTGGGTGGCTTTTATTCACTCACTGTGAAATTGTGGGCAGTCCACACATGACTGATCTTTGCGTGTCTCTCGCCATCAGGCGAACCACATCTGACCTCTGAGGCACTTGCCATTTACATACTCAAGTCAAGGCCGAGAAGTCAATGTTTAAGTCCAGCTGACTGGTGTAGGGAGAGAACCCACTACCCTGTGACTGACTCCTTCTATGCTACCAAAAATGCTTGCCTGTCAGTCTGGTGGTCATGAATTTGAGTTCGAGGTCAGCATGAAAAATTCCCACGTCTGCAGACGCTTGTTCTTTTTGAGTTTCCATATTTAGCTAACGTTTAAGGGTTAGTTGGTTCGTTATTTCCACAAGTTTTGTTGTAAACCTCTACTGATTTCAGATAATGTTATAAACATTATAACAAGGGCAAAACAGTAACAGTGACTGGCCCTACATAAATGGCCTGGCCTCATGTCATGAACACTTATGACCATCAGCCTCAACTACAGGGCTGAATATTTCCTGCATCCTCAAGATGACCAGATGTGTTTCTTTGGTTGGTAACTCCCTAGTCCTCTTGGGAGCAGCTTTTCCATTCCCAAGTATTCCAGCATCTTAATGGCAACTATCTTCTCCAACACCTTGCCAAATGTATTTTCCAGTCACTACTGAGGCTTGACCCCAGACCAGAGTAATGGTAGATTAGCATCCTAACCACTATGCCTATATATATATATATATATATATATATATATATATATATATATATATATATATATATATATATATATATATATATATATATGTATATATTATTGGCACTTTTCCGTCTTGACAGACGATAGTTTGGTACATTGTGCTTCAAAAAGGCATCATAACTACAACCCATGGTGGTGGCAAATGTGGCTGATAAGGCCAATTCACGCTGTAAATGTTCGTCCACTGTGGATGCATGTGAACACATGGTCATTTCCACCATCATGCACCATATTACGTCTCTCATGTTCTGTGTGTGCTTTATCTGCAATCATTTTCTCCTTTGTCTTTATTCCATTTCTGATAGTTGCCCTCCATGCATATATATACAGATGTAGCGTACACAAGGAAATAAGTACCAAGTGTTTAACTCAAGGCTGTGATGGCAGTCCTATCACCTTCATCAAACAGACCATAGAGCAGATTTTTATAAGGGCACAAGAAAGCATTGATACAAATCTCATGGCATAATAAGGGCACAAGAAATCATTGATACAAATCTCATGGCATAATGTGAACACACAAGCAGTGACACAACCAACCTTTGATGGCTTCCCAGTAATCATTTCTGTCTCGTCTGGCAGATGTGAACTTTAGAAATTCATGGTTGGTTTTCCACACATACAGAAAGTGATCCTCAGAACCACAGACAACGTATTTGCCTGTTGGGCTGAAAACAAAATAAGAAGGGCACAAACAATGAAAATCCTGGTAGTATAATATAAAGGCGGTCTCCCTGGTCTAGGGGTTAATGGCTTTCTCCGTAATCCCGTATATTCTCGTGAGGAACGTAACCTGAGCGAGAATCGTTAGCGGTTCTCGCTGCGTTGGTAACTTACAGGGGTATGTGAGCCGGTCACTCAGAAAGCAATGGCAAACTACTAAGCGTAATCTTGCCTAGTACATCAACAGCAGCTGAAAGATGCTGGTGTTGAATGCAACATCCTGTAAAGGGATATGCAACAACAACAACAACAAATAAAGCCAATACCTATAATAAATGATGATGACATTAATAAAATCTATAACAACATATAAATATAAATATATATTTGCTTCGCTGGTTTTGAATTCAAGCGTAGACCACACTCATGCTACTACTGCCAGCAGTTTCTACTAGTAGGGAGTGCACTGGATTGAATTTTGCGTGTAGGCTAGCTTTCCCTATTACCAGCGTCCCCCGCCATCAAATGAGCCCACTTCCACTTCTGGGGTACTCTTAATTAACATCCCCAAGTCAAGGATTGAGAAGTCAACAATTATATGATGACTAAATCTGAAATGTATGCAAGCTCACCAGTCAGAGCTGTTGTATATACTGCACTGCTATCTTCATGCAGCACCAAACTGCCTATGTTATTTGCAATTAAAGTACAATAAGGTGGATGTATTTAGCAAATAAAAGTCTGTTTGTATTCAATATATCCATCCATACCATTGCTGGTGTATACTGAGAAAGTTGTTTTTTTCCAAGACTTCAGAATACTGGCTGCTTGCCCAAGCAGTCATGACATAGTGTACAGCCCACAGGAGCAGAAGCCCTCAACCAAGGCTCAGCAAGCCCTGTGTCGACTTGATCATGATTGGTTGTATTGTGCAGCTAAGACAGACTACGGGGTGAGGCAGTCAGTCTAAACCCACCCTCGTCCGTCACCTCTTATGACATGCCTGTTAGATTAGTGTTATTATTCTTTGCTTCCCTCATGGGCTGCAGTGAAACACAGGTGAGTGTACAGGCCAAGATTGTATACATCCTAAAGCCTTTGCAATGATTGAAAATCATGGACATTTGAGAACTGTGTCAGTTAGGAGACATAAAACACAACCCTGAAGCATGGCTTCTCAGCCAAAGTTTGATAAGTGTTGTTATCTGACAAGAGATCAAATGAAACATCTGTCGTGAAATCACTGTAATTTGACAATCAGATGATAAAAATACCAAAGCCAGTTTGATCTGCAACTGCAAGTTGTTTACTACGGGGAGTCGGTGAGATCAAACAGTGGAGTCGTCTTTGAAAGTCCCCACAAGACAGAAAGTTGTAGGCTTGTTATTGTGACCCGATTGGGAAAATGCAGGAAACAGACTACCTTGTTTTGGTTGTTGAAACAAGGGGAACCACTTTTGCATTGATTAAAAAAAGGGGAGAGAAGATTTCTGAAATGGATAGTCTGCCCCTGGGCCACTTTTGCATTGATTAAACAAAGGGGAGAGAAGATTTCTGAAATGGATAGTCTGCCCCTGGAACCATCTGATGTGTTGACATCAAAGAACTTCACTAGAACACTCCAAGGCTCTTTGTGACAAAAACATGACTTGTTTACAGTTAGTGTTGAAGAAAAAGTTGACTAGAGCTGACGTGTTTGTGTACTGCTGATAGGAATTCGGAGAGCTCTACAGTGTTAGATTAATTAAAGATTAAATAACATGTGTCTTTATGACAAATTGTAGAGGCCATCCAGGAGTGATGCGGTGTTGCATAAGGTATTGTCTATAGTGTATTTAGACCTAATTAATATAGGCGGTAGCCTTGTTAAAACTAGCTAGAGTAGTGAAGTGATGATTAGCTCTGTTAGTTGAGAATAGAGTAGTGAAGTGATGATTAGCTGTTAGTTGAGAATAGAGTAGGGAAGTGAGAATTAGCTCTGCTAGTGAGGATAGTGTAGTGGGGTGATATTTGGAGAGATTAAGGATGGGTTGGGAGATGGGGAAAGTGTCCAATGGTGGGATCTTTCAGTGGGGTGCCCACTGGGGTTCTGCACTCTGTCTATTGGTTTTTCCTTGTCATAGCCTGATTCGGACCAAGGTGATAAGCTCCTCTGCTCTATGACAGAGTTTAGTTCGCTGACGAGTTTCTGAGCGGGGCAGTAGGCCTACGCTCAGCTAGTAGGATCAGTGACTAGTGCTCTCACCAGGTGTATTATTTCTCTAACAGGTTCCCTGCCAGTTACGAGGAAGCTCTACATGAGTTTTGAAGAAGTTTACTCCGATTGGGAAGAACACCAGTTGAACAGTAAATGTTTTCTTACGGAAAAATGAATAATGTCCAAGAAGTTACGAGGAAGCTCTACATGAGTTTTGAAGAAGTTTACTCCGATTGGGAAGAACACCAGTTGAACAGTAAATGTTTTCTTACGGAAAAATGAATAATGTCCAAGAAGAAAGGTTGTTCAATAGTGTTTGGGCTGAGCCCAAGATCGGGAGGGTCCACCGGAACAGGGCTCAGATGAGCGAAACCATTTAACGATTCCAGTGTGTTAAGATTCACCTAGGATGGGTCTTGTTTGTTGATACACCACACATCATACGAACAACAGTAACTACACGAGAACTTTAAATGTAACATTCACATGATGTGGTAGATTCCAGTGATACATTACAAGGGACATTGTAAATGAGACAGTATAGACAATAGATAGGATCAAGTCTATTACCAACAACAGTGATACTTAGTTTTCACAGTACAGAGATGTGTACATTTTAGGAACTATAGGAACTTATAATGTGCAGTGTGCAAACGGTCCATGATCAGTGGTAAATTAAAGACTGTATCTATTTCGGATGATCATATACATGGATTACCAGGTAGCTACAGAAGAAAGTCAGTGTCTGGCAGGAGAGATACATCACCGGGTGAGGTTGTCTTATGCTGACCTACCGTGCTGTGGTGTGTCCTTGCAAGGATGAACTGATGGGCTATTGATCTGAGGGTCCGATTCTACATACATTATAGAACACGTCACACATTCTTCACATACGCTTCTCACATACATTACACTTTTCTTTTAATAAATTAATTGTTATTAATTTTTAGAAGCTAGAGTTGTTGAGTATGTTGCGTTGGGGAAGAATGAGAGGGGGCATGATACAGCAGTGATAGAGAGAGAGAAAGAGGTGTCCATAGACTGACGGAGTTTTGTAGACGGATTCTGGTGGTTTCTCCAGGATACTGATATGGGGTTAAAATAAAATGTGGGTGTTGATTCCTCTCACTCCAGGGACGACATTTTAAACGGATACACGGCAACATCTGACCTGCATCTGTGTGGTGCAAGCAAGGGCAAAGGGGCTTTTAATTCCTGGCCGTAAACACCTGCAGAACAGTAGCAATGCTAGACAAACTATAATTCATGTTTTGTTTTCTTTCAGATAATATCACAACTTTTCCCCACCAGGCTGCAGAATGTAGGCAGCATTTCACAAGATGAAGAATATTCTCTGCAATTTATTTGTGCCAATAGTAGTGAGGAAAATAGTTCTTAAGATCTATATTAAGCTAATCCTGATGTATGGAAGCAAATCAGGAACAATTAGCAGACAAGTGAGGAATTATGTGGAAGCTGCAGACATGTGGTTTTATAGAGGAATGATAAGAATAACATGAACAGATAGAAAGACTAATGAAGATATCTTGAAAGAAATTAACTCACAAAGAGAACTGGTTACTTGCATCAGAAGAAGACAGTCCACATTCTTTGGGCCTGTCATGAGAAGAGTAAAACTTGAGTATGTCATCACAACAGTAAGGTTGGAGGGGAAGAAAGGCAGGGCAATCAAGAGAGAAGATGCTGAACAGTCTGACATTATGGCATGGAGGGATGTCGGTATCAGAAATTATTGGCAGCACAAGAGACAGAGGGCTGTGGACAGACATGATCACCAGCACCACATGGCATGGTCTATAAAAAGAAGATAACATCATTGCCATGTAGTAGCAGTAAACAATAATCATAAAGAATAATAAACAGAGCCAAGTGCTTTGGTGTAATGGTTATGATGTTATGGAAATACACATGAAGGAACTATGTTGAACTATGGAAGTACACATGTGGAAACTATGTTGAACTATGGAAGTACACATGTGGCAACTTTGACTGCTGCACAAGGTGTTGGTTTATTTTTGCACAGAAATAAAAACTGACCTGAAACTAGCCCTGATCTGGCTGCTATTGTTAGTACAGCCCTTATACTTGCAAGTCAAGGTCAAATCTCGCAAGTTGTACAGGCGAATCCTTGAATCATTTGACGTGATTAAAATCTGTGGAAAACAAAACAACAGTTTTCAGACACAATGAAGCAACAATATAAATAATGTAAGAGAAGCAATTGGTCTTCAGCTGTAGACTAACTCCATGCATTCCTTCACATTACAAATTTCATGGAAATGAAGAAGCTGCTAAATTGGTGGCTAATGCATGAGGAACTATACCCTAAGACTGCTTCTCAATGTCATCAACTCAACATCAGATTAACCCAATTATAAGTCACATGGTGCCACCAAGGAAGCATTAATACTCAGAGTAAGCTAACAATGTCAAATGAGAAGGCTAAAGCAATAATGAGACACTTGTTCAGAGATAAACATGGATCAAATCAATCTCTGCTGTTTTAGAAATGATACGCAGTCGAGTTTTCACTGCACACCGTTTGTTCACTGTCCATGCCTGCGGGGATCTCAGTAGCAAAGTCGTTAAACCACCTGTATGGAGCTCCGAAGATCATGGGTTCATTTCTGGATTCTGTCATTTGGTTCATGAGTGTAATTTTCTTGGAGACACCTGGGGGTCATGGCTGGGGGTCATGGCTGGAGCTACAGAGTTCATGCTCTGTGAGATGCTTTTGGCAGGCCACTCCATGTTAAGGAGCCATATGGGATACAACCCTGTTAAATGAAGATCCTTCATATAATGAAGACTTGGACAACTGAACTGTATTGGTATGAAACCCATAGTCAGTCCAGCTTCACAGTGTTGTATCCGTGAAGAGTTACTGTAATAACCTGTTGTTGTTCAATTATCTAAATTATTTCATACTCACATTCATAAATAATGACAGCCTTAATACACTAGGAAGAACACAACACTATTAATATTCTCTTTTTTTTTAAATAACCAGAACCAGAACTACTTAGACTCACAAGAGGATTAGAAAAGCTAGCAATTTATTTTGGCATTAAAATTAGTTCAGAACAAATAGCAAGATACTTACTTTTAAATAAATATTAGTGTATTGAAGAAAACTTTACGCTGAATTGTTAAAAATGGCACACTAGTAAAAGGTGACTTAGGAAACATTATCTTGATACAGCTGGATCTGGGCTTACCTACTATGATATGATGAGACTGAGTGTAAAATGGAATAGCAAAGACATTGACTTTTTTGAGTGAAAATCAGACCATACAAATCTCTGCTGGTATTTACTATCTTTTAGCTGTCTTGCATAGGCATAATAGCTGGACACTTACCGCAGAATTGAAGCAAAGGATCCAAATGTCAAATGTTGCAGAAAACTTCCGCACTTTTCTGTTTAAGAAAGCTCTGTGATTGGCCCTTCTTATATGTAAAATACAACGCCAGCCAAATACCAGTGAACCAAAAGGTGATGATGCTGGATAGGACACACTTTGAGCAAATGTGAGAATTGTATAACTAGAAAGTCCTTTCTCTGGAACCCACAGGACAAATGACATAGAGGGAGACCCAAAAACACATGGAGAAGAGAATTAGAGACAGAGATGATTATATGGGGAGGACATGGGTAGGGCTGCAGGAGATAGCAAAAGATAGGAGGACTTGGAGTGAGTGGGTTGAGGACCTATTCCCTCATGGGGGATACAGGACAGAAAAAGAAGAAGACGATGCTAGTCTGTGCAGTCACAATGAATTATGTTTCTGAAACCTCTGCTTTCATCTTCAGACTCTCTCATGTATGTGTTCTGTGTGAGTGAGGGAGCCTGATGAAGCTGAGAGGTTTCTGAAATGCCACTAGATTTGCTTATTCTCATTGCACCTGTGAAGGCTAGCACCCTACTTCGTATATGTTCTACATATATTTTACAAGGTGTGTATATTTGGCCCCTGTGAAAACAATACATTTAGGAATTTGTTATCATTATTTCTTCCCTGGAGCATATGCTGTGACCTTCTGGAGTAAGTTAAAGAAGCAAGTATATGTACTCCTTCACACCACTGAGGGTAAAGTTCACTTGATCATTCTTCCACTTGTTGTTAGGTGATGTCATGAGGTGAGATCACCTTGCTTAGATCAATTGTGCAGTTGGTATTTAACAATAGAAACAGAAAGTTTCATCTGGTTGCCTCCACTCTAATATGCCAGGGTTAATATAAACACATTATGGTATCAATTAACACTACACATACCATTTATGATCCAGAAGGATTGAGCAATTTTAAAACAAAAGGTTACATTTAATTGAAACAAATGTAAAGGTCCATTAGAGAAACTGGGAATAAAAAGGGAGACAGTGGAGGGAATAATAAAGAAGGAAATAAAATATCTTGACCATAGTTAAAAGCTTAACAATTATATAACAAAATAAAACTGGAGAGAAAAATGGTTGAAGTCAAGTGAGAGGTAGATAGAGCAACACGCTGGTAGATAACATCAAGAGATGGATGAACATAAGTTTGGCAGTGTACCACCAGAGCGAGAGAAAGAAAATGTTAGAGATGAAATCTTCGCTGTGTTGATGGCACTTGTCTCACTAACTGATGACAACAACTACAAAGCAAAAAGTTGGTAGATAACACCAAGAGATGGATAAACATGAGTTTGGCAGAGTGTGCCACCAGAGTGAGAGAAAGAAAATGTTAGAGATGAAATCTTCGCTGTGTTGATGGCACTTGTCTCACTAACTGATGACAACAACTACAAAGCAAAAAGTTGGTAGATAACACCAAGAGATGGATAAACATGAGTTTGGCAGAGTGTGCCACCAGAGCAAGAGAATGCAAATGTTGGAGATGAAATCTTCACCGTGTTGATGGCACTTGTCTCACTAACTGATGACAACAACCACGAAGCTAGCCATGCGTACCTTCTCCTCTCCTGGCATGGCTTCTATGCCTGTAATCTTTCTGCCACGAGAGTTTTTGCCCCGTGATGATCTGACGTTGACCATTGTATAGTATTTTAGTTGCTGTAAAAAGGAGCAAGAAATTAAATAAATTACAAATATAGCTATTATGTTACAATGAGGCAACACAGGAAATTATATGTCATTCATTAATAGTAGTAAATGAGAACAGCAATCAACAGACACATCATAAATCTGTGCATGTAGAAGTATGTTCAGTGGAATGCAAAGTTAAAAAATAATAAGTGAAATTGGAAGAGAATAAAAGAAATGAGATGCAAGGATGGATAAGTGAAAGTTTTTTGTTTGCATTTGCTCGCTTTAGACTCCAGCATACTCCATACATATGGTATTACTTCTAGTGCACTAGACTGATGTTTGCGTGTGGATTAGCTTTCCTTATTACTAGTGTCCCTCACTATCAGGTACTATTGGGGTTGGAACTCTTCGCTTCTGAGGATGGGGACGGCGAGCATATGGGAATGCCCCGAATGCTGTGATGTCGGTTCCTAAATCAATCAATCAATCAATCAAACCATCAGGTGAACCCACTCCGACTTCAGAGGAACTTGTAATTTACATCCCAACTCAAGGACAAGAAGTCAACATTTTAGTCCAACTGACATGTGTAGGGGTTAAACCCACTACCTCGGCATCAGCACACCAGATGTTTAAAAATGTGCGTTGTTATCCACTCAGCCATGCTGACCGCTAGTGAAATTAGATGTGAAATGTAAGAAGTAGACAGACAGAAATATATAAGAAAAGAGATGTACATATGTGAGTATTTTTTTAAAAATTGGGTAGCATACTAAGATAACAATACATTACAAAAAAAGAAGTAAGAACAGAGCCGCAGCAAAAGCTACATTAAAACTGAGATGTATACCTCAATGTGTGTTAAATTGGGATGCAGAGCTAAATTCTAAATGCTTGTGTATTGACAGCAGTAATATTCAAATGTAATGTATAGATATATATTAACTGATGTACAGAGAGCAGTGTATGAAACTGGGACATGCAGATTAGAATATGTAAGAAGTGAGATGTACAAATGAAAGTATGTATATATATATATAGGCAAAGATGGATGCTGATAAGAAATTGATTGTACAGAACCAAGAAAACATGCTACAAGAGATAGAGAGATACAAAAAAAACATGGGATGTGCAGACCAAATTAAGTACAAGATGGGAAACATACACAAAAGTATATAAAAAGTGGAATGCACAAATTAAAAATATACTATAATGCAAAGATTTAAATTTAAAAAAAAGACTACGGATGCACAGACAGAATAAAAATAAGCTATAATAATAAGAAGAAATCAGAAATGGGATGTTAAGATGAAATTCTACAAGAACTGGGATGTCAAGACACAACTATACAAGAAACATGATGTGCATACTGAATTATGTAATAACAGGATATACAGATGGAACTACATGCCAAACGAACATCAACAATAAAGAAACTGAAAATGTCACAAACTTGGAATATCTTGGCTCCATACTCCTCCTCCACACCAACAACAACAACAACAACAAGGCCTCTTGAAGAGTAGTGAGATGTAGACTATCCCCAGCAACACAGAGACAAACCAATATTAAAAGCCTATAGTACAACACTGGCAAACAAATTAAAGTAACATCTGGAAGAACATGCATCTTTCCCCTGGCAACATACGGGTGCGAGTCATGGACCATTTCACAATTAGTAAAGAAGAAAATCAGGAGTTTTGAACTTAAAAATAATTTAGAAAAACAAAATTCTTAGAAAACCAGACCAAGAAAAATAAAAATGTGGACACTGCAAGATTTCAACATGGAAGAATACAGGCTCATACACAGCAACACACGCCGCAGAAATTGGAAATAGCTTTGGCCATATTAAACTGTCACGGTGGTTTGGAAGGAGCAGTGATGGAACACATGACTCCTGGAACAAGCAGGGGTCGGCCAGCACGCAGATGGACAGGGCATTGAAGACATACCAGCATGGAAATGCTTGAGGCAGGACAACTGGCACAGGGTTGAGCATTTCTTCATTGAGCTGGGATCAGAGTAATATTCTGCAATAGACCCGCTCTACTGATTTATTTTGTGTGTGCTTTCACTCGCTTTGAACTCAAACGTAGTCCATACATGTGCTACTACTTCTAATGCACTGGGCTGATTTTTGCTTATGGATGAGCTTTCCGTTATCAGTATCTCTTGCCATCAGATGAACTACTCCGACTTCAGACGTTCTTGCATTTTACATCCCCAAGTCTAGGATGAGAAGTCAACATTTTAGTTCAACTGACCAGTGTAGGAATTGAACCCACTATCTCAGCATCTCCCGTGTGTTGCCGGGGCCCATAAGGGAAGCAAAGAATAGCAACACTGTAGCCTACCACGCATGTCGTAAGAGGCGACTAAGGAGGCTTGATGGTTCTGTCGCCCTGCTACTGAGTGAGTGCGTGGCGCGACACTGTGAGCTGTGAGTTTCGTGTAAAATGCTTTTGAATCACGTGACTGCATGTTCGGAGCGATGGCAGATGGCTATGTCCCAGAGTTGACCGGTTTTTGCTTTATGCAGAAATGCGTGGCTGCTGGACTTCTCGTTGACTGCCACTGACATCGACGATGAACTGTATTTCATGGGACTGTGTAGGTGAACATCTAGGAAACATCTAGATGGGAAAATGACTGCCGATTCCATCAGAGATGACCTGGGTGTTTCGTGGGGGACTATTGTGTTGACGTTCTGGCGGCAGCATTATGCACAGTGTATCTGTGCGGGCTGTTGTTTGTCGAGACTCCTGTCTTTTCCACTTTTCACATTGGGCAGTGGGGAGCGTTTTGTGTGATATTCACTGGCACAGGAACGGAGCATAATGGGGACGACCCGTTGCTGTGAAGTTGGAACTGCGACTAACTAACTAACTAACTATCTCAGCATCATCACACTGGATATTTAAGGACACACTCTCTTAACCAATCGGCCATGCTGACCTCGACCTGCAATATGATGATGACAGATGGAACTACTGATGTACAGATGATAGGTACAATGAAAGGGAAGATAAGACAAATAAGAATTCATGCCAGAAATGATGAACATTTGCTGATATTGCAAACTAGCACAGATACAACAGATGATGACAAGGATAAATGTGACTCTAACCTCCGTTGTGTAGAAGATGCACTTCCCATCATAAGTGCCCACCACTGCCAGCCTGCCATTGTAGCAGAAGTTTGCTGTGGTGATGAGGTTCGATGTGCCTGACAGCTCATTCCACAGAGTCACCTTCTTATCCGGTATGTTCCACAGCCGCAACTTTCCATCTAGTGACCCACTCAGGAAATAACGGTCATCCTGTAATAGAACAGTTATACATGAAGTAAAGATAGGACACTCCCTGAGAAAACAGCTGGTAACATTCTACTGCTGGAATCCTAAATGCCATTTCTGACTCAATATGTCCCACAGCTGCAACTGTCTATTTAGCGACCCACTCTGGCAACACTGGTCCTCCTACAACAGGGAGGCAGAAGTGGTAGCATACTGGTTAGACACTGGCAGCCAGCCAGATGGTCATGAGGTCAGTCCACATCTGGGTGGACTAGAATTTTTAACATTGACCTAGATTCCCAGGTCAACCCAGCCTAAGATGGGTACCAGGAAATGCCTGGGGAAGTCAAGGCGGCCGGCGTGATACTAGCCGTGATACTGACATCTCCCACTGAGTGACAACTGGTCTATACAAATATGGGTTTAGCAACAGATGCTCAATGCACCCTAAGTTGTGTAAAAGGGAGGGGGGGGGGGGGGGGGTCCTTTACTTACTACTGTCTTTACAACAGGACACTTGTAAATGAAGTTAGGATAGGATACTCACTGAGAAAACAGCTATTAACCAGAAAATCCTACTGCTGGAATCCCACACGGTAACAGAAATATCAAAAATCAAATTATTCCATAATACAAGTATTGGCCACAGAGGTAATGTGATGAAAGGTTATAAACACTCAATATAAGCTAAGCATGGTATTTTCAGATGATATACAATAGGTCCAATAGAAGGTTAGAGTCACCGAGGTTAGAGTTACGGAGGTTAGAGTCATGTTTATTCTTTTCTTCACCTGTTGCATCTATTCTAGTTTACAATATCAACATATCTTCATCATTTCTGTAGTGCTAGGAGAACTATTGTACTATTAGTTTTGATGCTGTGTCAAGGTACTTATTGTGCTGCTAGTGCTGGTGCTGTGCTGAGAGGAGAACAATTGGACTATTAGTGTTGATGCCGCAAGAACTAATGTATAAGGTGTATTTTTAATGACTGTGGTTTTTGAAAATATTGCCGTTCCAAGTTTTGTATTTACCTTTTATGTTGCATGAACCCCACAGAGGGTAAATACAAAACTTGGAACAACCATATTTTCAAACACCTCACAGTCATTAAAAATACACCCCATACTACCAGCATTGCTGTATTGCTAGGAGAACTAATGTACTATTAGTGTTTAATATGAATTGCAAGAGAACTATCATACTATTAGTGTTGATGCTGTATTGTCAGGAGAACTAATGTACTATTGGTGTTGAATCTGTATTGCTAGAGAACTATCATACTATTAGTGTTGATGCTGTATAGTCAGGAGAACTAATGGACTATTGGTGTTGATGCTGTATAGTCAGGAGAACTAATGGACTATTAGTGTTGATGAATTCAGAAAGAACTACCAGATTATTAGTGGGGAGACAAACTCTATCATGGATTATAAGATACAAGGCTCATCCCAGAACATGGTTTACAGTGTTTTCCAAGAATCATGTATTTCAAAACAATGTTTTCCCGTAGTGAATTTGAATAACGAAGACACAAACAATAGATTGGCGTCTTCAATCGGCAGACACATTGTCGCCAGTGGCCATGTTGTGTCCAGAGACACTGCATTTCGCGTGTTGTTTAGAACACAAAATACTCGCTTGTTAAAATTTGCAGAAGCAATTATGATCTATCAACGCAAGCCAGAATTGTGTAAACAGAAAGACATGGTAGTCAGCTTAAAATTACCGTGGTAGATAGTGACATTACTGTGCGAAATTGTGTATATTTCAACTTGAAGGATTTATCTAGTTAATTTCACGTAAGTTGTGTGTTTTCTGCAGTATGTACCTGACGAGATGCAGCGAAATATGCCAAGCAATAAATCGTGCAATCTATTGTTTGTGTCTTCGTTATTCAAAATCATGTATTTAATGATTTTACATGTCACCCTGATCTCTTGGGTAGTAGAAGGCTCCGTGTGCAAGTTAAAAATTCCACGGCAGCTAGAAATCATAAACAGCAGGCCTTTAGGCTGCTGCCCTGGCTAAAATTATTAGGAAAGAAAACCTAGCCACAGGTAGATAAAGCCTGTTGCCTTGGAGGGAATCTGTCTAGAGGGAGCTAACCGGACACAAATGCTTGATGAAGTCGGACACACTGACCTCTGAGGTGCATAACTGGGTGTGACACACTGATCTCTGAGGTGCATAACTGGGTGTGACACACTGATCTCTGAGGTGCATAACTGGGTGTGACACACTGATCTCTGAGGTGCATAACTGGGTGTGACACACTGATCTCTGAGGTGCATAACTGGGTGTACACACTGATCTCTGAGGTGCATAACTGGGTGTGACACACTGATCTCTGAGGTGCATAACTGGGTGTGACACACTGATCTCTGAGGTGCATAACTGGGTGTGACACATTGATCTCTGAGGTGCATAACTGGGTGTACACACTGATCTCTGAGGTGCATAACTGGGTGTGACACACTGATCTCTGAGGTGCATAACTGGGTGTGACACACTGATCTCTGAGGTGCATAACTGGGTGTGACACACTGACCTCTAAGGTGCATAACTGGGTGTGACACACTGATCTCTGTGGTGCATAACTGGGTGTGACACACTGACCTCTGAGGTGCATAACTGGGTGTACACACTGATCTCTGAGGTGCATAACTGGGTGTGACACACTGATCTCTGAGGTGCATAACTGGGTGTGACACACTGATCTCTGAGGTGCATAACTGGGTGTGACACATTGATCTCTGAGGTGCATAACTGGGTGTACACACTGATCTCTGAGGTGCATAACTGGGTGTGACACACTGATCTCTGAGGTGCATAACTGGGTGTGACACACTGATCTCTGAGGTGCATAACTGGGTGTGACACACTGACCTCTAAGGTGCATAACTGGGTGTGACACACTGATCTCTGTGGTGCATAACTGGGTGTGACACACTGACCTCTGAGGTGTATAACTGGGTGTGACACACTGATCTCTGAGGTGCATAACTGGGTGTGACACACTGACCTCTAAGGTGCATAACTGGGTGTGACACACTGATCTCTGTGGTGCATAACTGGGTGTGACACACTGACCTCTGAGGTGCATAACTGGGTGTGACACACTGATCTCTGAGGTGCATAACTGGGTGTGACACACTGATCTCTGAGGTGCATAACTGGGTGTGACACACTGATCTCTATGGTGCATAACTGGGTGTACACACTGACCTCTGAGGTGCATAACTGGGTGTGACACACTGATCTCTGAGGTGCATAACTGGGTGTGACACACTGACCTCTGAGGTGCATAACTGGGTGTGACACACTGATCTCTGTGGTGCATAACTGGGTGTGACACACTGACCTCTGAGGTGCATAACTGGGTGTGACACACTGATCTCTGAGGTGCATAACTGGGTGTGACACACTGATCTCTGAGGTGCATAACTGGGTGTGACACACTGATCTCTGTGGTGCATAACTGGGTGTACACACTGACCTCTGAGGTGCATAACTGGGTGTGACACACTGACCTCTGAGGTGCATAACTGGGTGTGACACACTGACCTCTGAGGTGCATAACTGGGTGTACACACTGATCTCTGAGGTGCATAACTGGGTGTACACACTGATCTCTGAGGTGCATAACTGGGTGTGACACACTGATCTCTGAGGTGCATAACTGGGTGTGACACACTGATCTCTGAGGTGCATAACTGGGTGTGACACACTGATCTCTGAGGTGCATAACTGGGTGTACACACTGATCTCTGAGGTGCATAACTGGGTGTACACACTGATCTCTGAGGTGCATAACTGGGTGTGACACACTGATCTCTGAGGTGCATAACTGGGTGTGACACACTGATCTCTGTGGTGCATAACTGGGTGTGACACACTGATCTCTGAGGTGCATAACTGGGTGTGACACACTGATCTCTGAGGTGCATAACTGGGTGTGACACACTGATCTCTGAGGTGCATAACTGGGTGTGACACACTGACCTCTGAGGTGCATAACTGGGTGTGACACACTGATCTCTGAGGTGCATAACTGGGTGTGACACACTGACCTCTAAGGTGCATAACTGGGTGTGACACACTGATCTCTGTGGTGCATAACTGGGTGTGACACACTGACCTCTAAGGTGCATAACTGGGTGTGACACACTGATCTCTGATGTGCATAACTGGGGTGACACACTGATCTCTGAGGTGCATAACTGGGTGTACACACTGACCTCTGAGGTGCAGAACTGGGTGTGACACACTGACCTCTGAGGTGCATAACTGGGTGTACACACTGACCTCTGAGGTGCATAACTGGGTGTGACACACTGACCTCTGAGGTACATAACTGGGTGTGACACACTGACCTCTGAGGTACATAACTGGGTGTGACACACTGATCTCTGAGGTGCATAACTGGGTGTACACACTGACCTCTGAGGTGCATAACTGGGTGTACACACTGACCTCTGAGGTGCATAACTGGGTGTGACACACTGATCTCTGAGGTGCATAACTGGGTGTGACACAATGATCTCTGAGGTGCATAACTGGGTGTACACACTGATCTCTGAGGTGCATAACTGGGTGTGACATACTGACCTCTGAGGTGCATAACTGGGTGTACACACTGACCTCTGAGGTGCATAACTGGGTGTGACACACTGACCTCTGAGGTGCATAACTGGGTGTGACACACTGACCTCTGAGGTGCATAACTGGGTGTGACACACTGACCTCTGAGGTGTATAACTGGGTGTGACATACTGATCTCTGAGGTGCATAACTGGGTGTGACACACTGATCTCTGAGGTGCATAACTGGGTGTGACACACTGACCTCTGAGGTGCATAACTGGGTGTGACACACTGACCTCTGAGGTGCATAACTGGGTGTGACACACTTATCTCTGAGGTGCATAACTGGGTGTGACACACTGATCTCTGAGGTGCATAACTGGGTGTGACACACTGATCTCTGAGGTGCATAACTGGGTGTGACACACTGATCTCTGAGGTGTATAACTGGGTGTGACACACTGACCTCTGAGGTGCATAACTGGGTGTGACACACTGACCTCTGAGGTGCATAACTGGGTGTGACACACTGATCTCTGAGGTGCATAACTGGGTGTGACACACTGATCTCTGAGGTGCATAACTGGGTGTGACACACTGATCTCTGAGGTGCATAACTGGGTGTGACACACTGATCTCTGAGGTGCATAACTGGGTGTGACACACTGATCTCTGAGGTGCATAACTGGGTGTGACACACTGATCTCTGAGGTGCATAACTGGGTGTGACACACTGATCTCTGAGGTACATAACTGGGTGTGACACACTGATCTCTGAGGTGCATAACTGGGTGTGACACACTGATCTCTGAGGTGTATAACTGGGTGTGACACACTTCCCTTGATAGAGGAACAAAGAATAAGATGTTATAGAACAAGGTATTCCGTATTTCTACTTTTCTGCATTTCAACCTTGTTTGTTTTCATACATTTTTTTTCCAGATATGTTTGTGCTGTTCCTGAAAAAGATCACTAGGACTGAAATGTTGGATTTGTTGTGTGGTGGTTTAGCTTATTTATTACATATTCTCTCTATTAATTTCCCCACTGTGATTTTAGTCCACGGGGATTGAGTTTGATGCAAAATATGTTAACTGTGTCAGTATATGTTATCGATCTCTCTCTCGCAGGAGTCACACATAAGCTGTTTCATTTTATATTGCCATACCCTGTTGCAGTCTGATTTCTCTTACTGAAAATTTCAAAGACAAGAGATCTTCTAGTTAGTGACTTTCTTCCCTCCAGGTTGAACGTTGAACTTAAATTAGGATACAATGATTGAACACTTTTCAGAGAAACATGTGCCTCTCTTTTGTTAAATATAATGGCCATGCCATGTGCCTACCTTTGGATGGAACACAACAGCTGTAACACGTGCCTACCTTTGGATGGAACACAATGGCTGTAACATGTGCTTACCTATGGATTGATTGATTGATTGATTGATTTAGGAACCGACATCACAGCATTCGGGACATTCCCATAAGCGCTCCGTCCCCATCCTCAGCAGCCAGCGAAGAGTTCCAACACTAATAGTTCCAGTAGCAATCTGATTATATGTCTGTCTCGCCTTTCCTCCGAGCGCCGAGCGTCGGCCAGATCCCCTCATCACACCTCGCTGTCTCATTCTTACCAGACTATGGTGATCCATCTGCTCCTCCGAGGTGTACACGTGCTCCCACAAGGCCGCAACCACGTCTGCCTTGTCATGCATCAATACTCCACCAAGTTTTGCCAAACCAGCCAATCTGTCCGCCTGTTCATTCCCCAGCACACCGGCATGCCCAGGAGAAAAGATCCAGGTGATGCTTACTACCCGTGACCTCCGAAGCGAAGCAAGCCACTCTGCACGAAGCTTGCCTGTTCTCACCCTTCTCAGCATGCTTTCTGAGTCAGTTACAATCACAATGTGTGTGTGTATCGTGTTTTCTATCCAGCGGAAAGCTGCACTGACCGCCTCCACCTCCATTCTTAAGCTAGATGTAGTGTTATCATGGATACCTATGGATGGAACACAACAGCTGTAACACGTGCCTACCTCTGGATGGAACACAATGGCTGTAACATGTGCCTACCTATGGATGGAACACAATGGCTGTAACATGTGCCTACCTTTGGATGGAACACAATGGCTGTAACATGTGCCTACCTTTGGATGGAACACAATGACTGTAACATGTGCTTACCATTGGATGGAACACAACAGCTGTAATATGTGCTTACCTATGGATGGAACACAATGGCTGTAACATGTGCCTACCTTTGGATGGAACACAATGGCTGTAACAAAATCTATGTGTTGAAATGTACACAAACATTCTCTACGTGAAATATGCCAGAGTCTGACAGTTTTATCCATAGATGAGGACAAGATGAAGTAATTCTGTGGAGATAAAAACAGAAAAGTATGTCCGACTTGCACGTATGAAACAATGATCACACAACTTTTAAAGCAGAAACTAAGCACTCATGACAATAATTTCTATTTTCCAAATGTGTTAAATCTAAGCCTCTTCCATCAGATGTAAAAGGATGTGAATGTTGATATCCCTACTGCCAGTGACTAGCCACTTGTTACAACTGCCGTTGTCTACATTCACCATAGCCAGTTCCACACTCTTTCCTCACTCTAGCAGCTGCAATCTAGATGATTCATCAAGAGATGTGTCTTCATGCACCAACCTGCCATTTCTTGCCTACAGTAGATATTCACAATTGATCTTCAATGCGTCAATGATAGGTTTGCAGAGCACGTGCCTACCTCAGAGTTAACGCAAACACACAATATCCACTGCATAGTGAAATTATGAAGATGAAAGGCAGCAGGTTAAAAAGTGGACGGTTGTGGATGGGTCAAGCCGAAGACATTCTTCAACAAGTGTGTTCACTTGAGGACTTAGAACCTGGCGAGGAGTGGGTACAAGTGCCAACAGATTTCTGCACATCCTTTTCAGTTTGCATCCAGCTAGATAGAAAATGCAGACAAGAAAATCCGGCTGCTGTGGAGGCGGAAGTACAAGCGTTGATTTTTGAGAATTTGCTAGACGGTGATGTTGTCAGGTGATGTTGTCATTTACACAGATGGGTCAGTCGTCTGACATGTGAGAAGCTCATGGGCCTTTATGGCTCGGGCCGGAGGGAGAATTGTGAAGGAGGACTCTGGTGCTTTTGCTGAGACCATAAGTAGCTTGACATGGCAGTAAGTAAAGCAATAACATGGCTTGAGACACAGACATTCACTAGGGCATGTTTCCTTAGTGACTCAATGAGCATGCTCAAGAGGATAGAGATGGGGTGGATCCGAAGAGAATGGTTGCTGTCTCTGGAGCGGTCTCGGCTGGCAAAGATTAGTTTCATCTTCGTGCCAGGGCATGCGGGAGTACAAGGAAATGAGCGGACTGACAAGCTCGCAGGTAAGGCTACTGTGCAGGGCGGACGCGCCATGGACCAGGCTGACATTCTGAATGCTCTACGAGAAGTAAGACTTTTGCGAGAACCAAGTGATGACTGTGAATCTACAACCATGGCCAGACTGCGAGAACAGCAAATTAAAAGAGGGGTGGTCAAACAAGAACACTACGCAGGAAGCCAAAGAAGATTGATAGACACAGAACTGGTGTCGTTAGCCGCTACACGCTGCGGGATTTGCTGAGGAGGGGATCCGAGCACTTATGGACTGAATGGTTCGATGTGCAATGAGGATGATCTGTCGACTAACTAACTAACTAATTAATGATAGGTGCTTTTGATGCCGGCTTATCAGCTGTCTCATTTCTTTGCATCCTTGATGAGATGAACAACAGATCCACACAAATTCCCCAAGATTTGAGGCCGCCACAAGTGGCAAATGGCAGACACTCATGTCCCAACCATCCATTCTGAAATGTTGAAAGCATGGATGAGAGTAGGAGACAAAAACTGCTTCTGCAAATGGAGTATTGGAAAGCCATTTCAGTGCCACAGTGGCAGCCTCAATCTCAATTCTTATACTGAAGATTGCTATTTGATATGCTCTGTTCTGTTTGGCAATGACCCAATTTCTGACACTAGCCAAGAAACCCCCATTCTGATTTGTGGCAACACAGCAGAGACCACCAATCGTCTTTTGTGCCAGTCTGTAAACCCACCCAGCATGGTTTTCCCCTGCTGACCCATTTCTAGCACCTTTGATCTTCTCATTTGTCACAACCCTCTCCTAACATTCTTGTCCATAATAGGACCCAACAAAATGATGATTGTCTTGTTCTGAGGTGGATAAACAAATGTTTTTGTAAATTGGCCTCTTACAGTACTTGGAAACTGATTTTTCTAACCATTCATGTAATTCTTCGCATTCTACGGAGAAACCACATCTTTTTGTTGTCTAGTTTCCTTCTATATTCTGTATTGTGTACATGATTCACAGGCATAAAGTCAAAAGTATCACAATGTTGAAAAGGAGTTAGAAACATCTAATCATTACAAGTCTGAAACCTTTCAAAGTGTCCACCAGTCTCCCAACATACACATAATCATCTAAACCTCATGTCAAATATTGTGTGCCTATAGCCTTCTTCGTGTTAACTTTTCCTTCTTCTGTGAGTGCTAATCAATACCTGTTAGTTAATTTAAGTATGTGGTCCTCTAAAAAAAAATGGAACTGCTCTGTGAATGAACAACGCCTATACCTTTGACCAGGATAGATCCAAAAGGTCAGCTGTATGACCTTTGTAAACACAAAAAGGCTTCTTTTTAAAAGGTGAGTTGCACTCATCATCATCATCCAACTTATTGAGTTCTTTCTGCAAAATACAAAAAGTACAAGTAAAGCAAATAATAATGTACAAGTAAAGGAACAGAAAGCAATGGCAAACTACTGAACGTAAAACTTGCCAAGACATCAACATCGGCAGTAAAATGCTGGTGTTGACTGCAAAGTCCTGTAAAGGATATGCAACTATAAAAAAAAACCAGTTACCTAACAGCGTATGCTTGCCAATAAAACAAAGTTGTGGACATGGCATTACACCCACATTTCTATGACCACACAGCATATGAAGGATAATGTGCTCAGTATTACTCTAAAACCCTTACTTTCCCAGAGAAATCTGTGGCACTCATGCTATGAAGCTGGGTCAGCCCCAAAAGTGTGCTGGTCAGGAACAAACTTCCAGAATCACAGGTAACTGATCCTCTGAACACGGTATTGGCAAGCCATTATGCTGACCACTATGTTGGAAAGCCAGTATGTTGGCAAGCCATATGTTGTACAACTGTATCTGACCACAAGCCAAACCAACACAGAGCACCTTCCATCAGTACATGACATTAGCAAACTGACAGATTGTAGTGTGTCAGAACCCTGGTGTCAAAGGAACTGCTGACATTCAGTCAGATGTTAATGGGGAAAATGAATGAACAAAAGAACGGAAAAAAAAAAAAAAAGAAAGAGAGAGAGGGAGGGAGGGAGAGAGAGAGAGAGAGGGAGGGAGAGAGAGAGAGAGAGAGAGAGAGAGAGGAGAGAGAGAGAGAGAGAGAGAGAGAGAGAGAGAGAGAGAGAGAGAGAGAGAGAGAGAGAGAGAGAGATGTGTGTGCATGTTTCTATAAGCATGAATACACTCAATGGTTAGTACAGCCAATACTTCAGTTCTCTGCCTGAAAGTAAATGCCACTGGCAATCATCATTTAAATGTTCCCTACGTAGAAGTTTGTGCTTTCTGTTACATCTGACATGTGAGTGTATACATGTGTGTATTTCTGTGTGTGTGTGAAGCTGTGACAGATATAAACACATCCTAGACCACCAGATGACCTGGGATTCGGAACCGAACAAAATAAAACCAGTTAGGTATGTATAACTCCTGGGAAAAAGTGAAAGATAACATTATTATCTCTCACTTGTTTACATACCTAACTGTTGTTATTTTATATTATTATACCCTGCTGCTGCCGTTACTTCTCTTATCTATTATTATTCGGAACAAAAGTTAACTGCCCAGTATTGGTACATTTAAATTTGATTTTTGATACATGAGATGATTCTGATAGGTAAAACATGATTCTGAATCTAACAGATTCAACAGATCTAACAGTATTAATACTGAAATAAAAACTGTTGTCAATGTATTGGCTGGTCTGCTGATAGGGATGGACGATTATGATCTACCATCTGACACGATCATTAGTCTCGAATCAGGTCTGTCTTCTTGTCCCAATTATGCCATCTGATCCAGCCGTCTAGGTACTCATCTCTTTGTCTTCATCTTGTTATTTTTCCATCAGGTTAGTCAATCTGACATGTGTTTTTGTTGTTGATTGTCTTTGGGCACATAAGCACTCAGAATAGGTTTATAATTTACCCTAGTGTGAGGAAATGCAAACTAAATACTAAATGTCACTGCAGGGAGACCAGGCCCTAAGCCTTGGTCTGCAACTAGTCTAGGATCAAAGCTCCAACAAGGAGACAGAGCATTGCTTTGCTAATCCGGCAGCTTCTGCAACTTGTCTTGTTCCAGACATATTGTGTTACCTTTCCTCTGGAGTAAACTAGGCAGGCTGAGAGAGGGATCATGCTACATGAGCAACACATGGTCTAACTTCAGCCCAGGCTTTATGTTATGGAGAGGTATAACTCCATTTTACAAACTATCGCCTGTCAAGACAGCATGGTGTCAGTCATAGGTTTATAAAGAGATATAATACAGATAAGCGAAAGAATACACACCAGACGGTATATGTAGTTGACTTACAATGTATGATCTGCTTATATGTTCAGACTACAGTGAAAAGCTTTAAGACACTGATCAAAGTTACTTTATTCTCTTCATATCGACCCAGTGTCATAAGTAACATGTTCTAGGGCCTTAAGATATCATCTTTTATGAGCTTGAGGTCCTTACTTGAATGCATCATCTTTTCTAAACTACCTAAGCTGGGGTTCTGATCACCGAACTCCCCACTTACACCACAGCTACTACAGCTCAAATAACTAACTGTTTAGTTAAGACATGCTGCAAAAGAGCAACAGATCCAGCATTACTAGCTAAGGATGGCAGTAACATATCCTGGTATGTCGATTCTCATGATGTCAGTGGCAATGACGTGACACAATCACAGACGCAGAGAACACTTACCAGTGGATCTCTGACAATGGCTGAAGAATCTGAAGATGATGCCATGTTTAAACTGTCATGTGACACTGCTGGGGACAGTCTCACTGAAATAAACAAGCATTTGTCCAAGTAAGTAAAGGATCCCCTTCATGCCATGAGGTGTAATATGGTGCTAGCCATGCATTATGGAACAATCAACACCTGTGGGGTGATGTCTCAATACCCTGCTGGCCACCTGTTACCTCCAGACAATTTCCTAGTTTAGGCTGGCTCAATCTGGAAGACCTGGTCAATTAAAACACAATTGCAGAAGGGGATTCAACACATGACCACTAGGTGAGCCCATGGGCAAGCAAAATATGTTTGTAGTGTTTCGAAAAATGTGTTGGCTGTCAATAGCTCCAACTGGCCATTGGGTTGCATTTTTTCATGAAGGGAATCTTGTTTACATCTTGCCACTTCACTGATTCCTGTTTCTGCTATTTGAACAAGTCAGTTCAGGCTAGTTAACTGTGAGATCAACACTACTATTTTGTTGTTGTTCGCATATCCTTTACAGGACATCGCTGTCAACATCAGCATCTTTCAGCTGATTGTTGATTTCTTGGCAAGATTACGCTCAGCAGTTTGCCATTGCTTTCTCAGCGATTGGCTCACATACCCCGTAAGTTACCGACACGGAGAGAACCACTACCAATTCTCGCTCACGTCACGTTACTCACGAGAGTATACAGGATTACGGAGAAAGTCGTGTAACCCCTAGACCAGAGAGACCGGCAACACTACTACACTACTTGAATTTGATCAAAGCCAGATGTCCAATCCACTACCCTAGGATGAGGAGGAAGTATACCATCCTTCTTCTTATTCTGTAAAAATCCACACAGTAAACACCATGAAATGAACCAGGTCGTCTTGTTCCAGAGGCAGACTTTGTAACCTGCAAGCCAGTCTGTCACCAGTTACTTTTTGTTAATCAGTTTCTTCAATATGTGTTCTGCTGCCACAGCAATTTCTTTAGAAACTTAATATCAGGTAGCAAAAGTCTTTGCAGAACATTGCCCTCATCATGGCCTGCTGAAAAGCTTCTCGATCTCTTGCCATTTCTCCCGCCCAAGATGTCTGCAATACCTTGTGTCCATCTTTGCGTTAGTCTCTTGATCTCTGGTCATGTCTCCCACCCCCATGCACCCTCATGCCCGCCCAAGATGTCTGCAATGCCCAGTGTACATCTTTGTGTTAATAGACCCCTGTCTCTTATTCCAAATACCATGCCTTCGATCACTGTTCTCTCCAAGCCACTGTGATGATAATATGGGCAAAGTATTTTAGTTATCGAAACACAATACAGGTTTATGAGTTAGATTTCTTCCATGCTCAGATCTTGTAGAATGTCAGTATTTCTCTTCTTCTTGATACATTAAGAACTTTTCAGTAACATGTCAGCTCTAAGCCCCAATTGTCTTCATTAGTAAGCATGAAATGGTCCATGACTGACATGCAGATGTTGCCACAGGAAAGCTGCTGGTGTTGTGCCACATGTCCTTCACCCCGTTGAACCTCTGCATGGCCATGGCCAGCCTGCACCTCACTTATGGAAGCCAGATATTGCCATTTCTTCATTGCTGATACTTAAACAGTATGCAGATGTTTCTATAATGTATGTTCTCCAGAACAATTGTTACTTTGGCTCCTTCTGATGTAAAGGTGATACGCCTGTGGAAGTGACCACACCAGTTACAACAAATAATAATTGTGAATTGGAAGTGGTGCACAACTTTACATATGTAGGTTCTGCTGACTTCTGGTCTGGAGAAACAACAGGAAAGATGAACTTTATGGACCAGGGAGTGAACGATACAAGACAGTGAAGTTTATACAAGAGACAACATTGCAGACATAGACAATCAATTTCAAGTGAACAAAAGAAGAAGAAGGTTCTGTTGTCAATGACACCTACCCTGTATGCTAGAGGGTTCCATCGTGCCGTGACCCAAAATTAAAACGGAAGTGATGTACGGCGCCACCCCGCAATGATCCACTGTGTCTCCAAAAATCGGTATGTATAGACCATGCATTCTTTCAACGTCATTCATTCATTCAAACATCACGTGACAATAACACACGTCATCCTGGGTTTTCCAGGAAAGGTTAGCCTAATATTCCGTGCATGGTGATTAGTTGAAATCATCATGACCTTTTATATAAATAACAATATATTTCATACTTTCTGTAATTAATTTTTTTCAGGCGCTTTTTAAGGACACCCATCAATTATAGGTGCATTTTTGAATTCTGCATACAGTTTTAAATATATCTGGAAAGTTTCATCGCCGACATTGCTTAAATTATGGATGAAAAACAACATTTTCTGCGAAGACGTGCCTTTGTGAATGGGGACACCCATGGCCATGGCGGCTACGCATGCACATATCGATCGGACTGGCATGTACTTTCACTTTGTAACACTCAAAACACATAAGATGTGCAATTTGAACTACTAAAGTTAAAGAAAACATAAATTCAAAGATTAATAATAATTTGTTTGTATACTTGTACTATTTTCTAATCATTTAACATGATGGAACATATTTTTGAAGTCAGTTTTCATAATCCGCCGATGACCCGATGGGTGAGACAACCTCGCATGCAGAGAAAAATGGAAATGGCACACTGAACCATAATTAATTTTTATTCTGCCACTTTCAATAGAAAACCATAAATTGTAGATGGATTTTCAACCTTTGCATCCAATTTTAGTTTCTACAATGATATTACGAACATGTGTGCCTTTGTGAATGGGAAACCCAAAATGGCGGCTGGTGTTTGACTATATTATTAATCTTTGTGCAACAAATATTGTGTCCTCGTTAGCAAAGTGGTAAGTATCCCGCCTATCACGCAGGAGACCAGGGTTCTATTCCCCGCCGGATAGTTATTTTTTAATTTTACTTTTCAAAGATTTATTGATTGATTGATTGATTTAGGAATTGACATCACAGCATTCGGGGCATTCCCATAAGTGCTCCGTCCCCATCCTCAGCAGCCAGCAAAGAGTTCCAATATTAGGTGATATAATAAAAACAATATTAAACATTACGAACTAAAATATTATATAGAACTGAGAAACTCGAAGCTTGTGAATAAAGTGTGCTCTATGGATCTGCTGAAGCTGCCGGGGAGCGCATCCCACATGTGACAGAGGCAGTGCGATGATCGAGTGTCGGAATCGATGGATCCAATAGATGTCTTTGTTTAATGTGAATTTTAACTGCCATATAAAATATCGCCCTGGATCAGCATAGTTTCATCGCTAAACTTGCTCGAATTGTGGTTGAAAAACAGATTTTTTTTACAAAAATGTGACTTTGTGAATTGGAAACCAATGGGTCATGACGGCCGCGCATATCGATCAGACTACTCAAAACATGCAATTTGAACTACTAAAGTTAAAGTGAATACAATTTTAAAGATTAATAATAATTTATTTGTATACTTGTACTATATTTTAATCATGTAACATGATGGAACATATTTTTGAAGTCAGTTGTCATATCCGTTTGAGACCATCTCACACGCACAGACATGCTCAGATCGCTGGTGGAGGCAATGGACACACTGGAGAGTTCCAAAAACGTATGAGGAACATGAGAAATCGTAACTTGTTTCACCTTCACAAAAATGTGAATATCTTCACTTAGAATTGACCTACAGGCATCACTGAGGTACCATTAGATTTTGTTTTTCAAGGCTTATCTACTGTGGTGGTCTCATTAGTAAATACTCAAATTTAAAATCATGTATCGTACCTCCTACTGTATACAATTGATAACAGCATGAGACAAGCTGCAGTCATTTTTGCACCTCTCACAAAACATGCATGGAGAAATCCCAAATTAACTCAAAGCCAAGTCTATAGTGTATACAGCATGTATCATTAACTCTCTTTTATGTGATATCAGGACCTCGTGTTAAGCGAAATAAAAGACTAGCACCTTCCAGTAACAATAGCTGTGTCTTATCCTTGGCTTCTCTTGGAAGGACAGAGTGACTACTGCTGACAATATCTATGCACATGCTGCTGAAACAGTACAGAATGTGATGGCTTGGTCATGTATCCCATGTCAGATGGATGTATACACAGGGCATTCTCTATGGACAGCTGACAAATAAGTTAATAGAATTAAATAAGAAGAACCCTTTCCCAAACTTTGAGGCATTCAGGGTATATGGTGCAAGCCCCATATTTGTATAGACCACAGATACACTGACAGGAATCATCTTGAACTCAATGAAAGGAGATTACTTCAACAAGCAGAAGAGAAAAGAACCTATCAAAAGAAAAGCCAGGCTATGAGGTTTCCATTTATAACTGAAAGAGATAATTAAAGATCCATACAGTCTTCTACAACAATTGCCTAAGACGTAAATAATTAACTGCAGATTTTGTGGTCTGCATGAACTCACCTTCACCATACTTTTGTCTAAAATCTTCAAAATAGTCATAGGTAGACTTGAGGACCCAGATTCGTAAGATACTGTCCTGCCCACCTGTTGCCTGAAAACCCACATCAGATATAACCGTATCAGATTCAGCAACACAGACATGCTGGCTGCATGAGACAAACCAAGCTGACAGAGACAGACTACACAGACTGAGACAAACCAGGTGAACTGAGACAGGCTGGCATGGCCTGAGACAAAATAGGCAGTGATAAACCAAGGAGACAGAGACAAGCTAAGCAGACTGAGGCAAATCAAGAAGATAAAGACAAATTATGCAGTTACAAATAAATTAAGTAGACAGAGGTAAGTCAAGCAGAGAAAAAACAAGCATATGGAGACAGAGACAAGCAAAGCAGACAGAGACAAGCCAATCAAGACAAACCAGACAGAGACAAACCAGACAGCTTCAACATGTGCAAAATGAAACACTGTAAGTTAACTATGAATGTGAGGAAACAATAACATTAAAAACCAATGCTATGAATCAGTGAAATTCAACAACTAGTGTAAAGAACTCAGAAATGCACCACTCATTACCTAATATCACAAAACACTAAAATTCAACAAATTATATTACAAAACAATGATATTCAACAATAGATTAGAATCAGCAACTAGTATGATAAAACAACGGAATGAAACAACTTATGCCACAAGACAATGAAATTCAGCAATTGTTGTGGTTAAAATGAATGAAGTTTAACAATCAAATGGTATACAAGTGTGTGCCACAACAGTAACACATTTACAATTTCTGTAAGTTTAGATTTTGCAGCAAGTATCACAGAAAGTGATTGTCACAAATTAACAAGGCAAGTAAATTAAAGCAGTACTAGCACTACAATGTGTCAGGTCTTAGTCAGATATGACTGAGCTACTGTATGACAGTAGACGGTACTACCTGCTTTCTGTTAGCGCTGAATGTTGGGTCTTAGTCAGATATGACTGAGCTATCGTATGACAGTACACGGTACTACCTGCTTTCTGTTAGCACCAAATGTTGGGTCTTAGTCAGATATGACTGAGCTACCATATGACAGTAGACGGTACTACCTGCTTTATGATAGCGCTGAATGTTGGATTGCGCTACACCAAACCCGTCACTCCACATTGTGCCAATGGCTTCTGTGGAGGAGTGCAATTGGGATGATACAAACAAGCTGTATCCTGGTGCAAGAAAATGCACCCTAAAGACTAAATGTCATGGCAGGGCAGACAAGGCCCTAAGCCTTGGTTGGTAACATGTCTAGTATTAAAGCTCTGACAGTCGGACAGTTAGAGCATTGCTTCTGCAGCTTGTCTTGTTCTAGATGTATTGGTGCTACCTTTCCTCTGGAGTAAACTAGGCAGGCTGAGAGAGGGATCATGCTACATGGGCAACACATGGTCTATACAGTTTAATGCAGGCTTTATGCTATGGACAATGTAATAAACTATCGTCTGTCAAGACGGAAGGTGCCAGTCAGTCAGTCAACACCAAAAATTTTTTGTCACAAGGTAAACAAGTAAATTAATTAACTACCAGATAACAATACAGAAGGCTGTTTCACAAAAGTAAGACAGGTAAATTACTATACTATTTACAACACAGAAGGTTATGTCATATGAATTGTCAGCAGGTAGTTCAGTAATTTACCTGTGTTACATTTGTAACACAACCTTCTGTATTGTTAACAAAAGTAACATATAAATTACTGATCTACCAGTTAACAGCACAGAAGGTTGCGCCCCTAAGGTAACACAGGAAATGTCAGACTTACCAGCAGGTAGATAATAAAGTTATAAAAAAAGTCGCTTAAAAGTCGACAGGGTCGACTTCATTGCACCGGGTTTTATCCCATATGGCTCGGTCTCTTTCCGCAGCACGGAAAGCGTCGCAGAAAGCACGAACTCCGTAGCTTTTAGCGACGACCCACAGGAGTCTCCGAAACATTTGACTCGTAAACCGAAGGGTGCGGCCCAGAATCGAACCCACAACCTTCGGAGCACGAGTCAAACGGCTTGACCACTTCGCCACAGAGACTCCCTATAATAATGGATAAGATAATAAGATAATAAAGATAATAAAGTTATATCAAAACTTAACTCATGCTTTATAACTATACCAAGCATTGAAAAGTGGAACTGTCCTTCACTCTTTCTTAGAGCCTTTCCTTCTCAGATAAATTCCCGACACCCAGTTTATAAGGCGGGACTGACCCCAGTCCCTGACACCCAGCTTACAAGGCTGAATTGGCCTCTATGTCGGTAAAACTACAGACTATCCAATATACTACAGCAGAACAATGTGGCCAACAAGCAGAGAAAAATAACATTGATAAAACTTTTATCCAATCAAAATGACTTACCAGCAACTTGCCGCACGGGGAAAACTTCATTGTCCATATAGCACCCTGGGAACACATAGAATCACCATCTTTATCTAGCTGTATATCATTATCTGGATACCTGCTGTCTATCTGTTTACCATCTGTCCAACTGAAAATCTTTCAAGCGCACATCTGTTGTATACCACTAGTTGTATTGTGTGTCTTCTTTCAAGAGCACATCTGTTGTCTGTTGTATACCCTGGTTGTATCGTGTGTCTTCTTTCAAGAGCACATCTGTTGTCTGTTGTATATCACTGGTTGTATTGTGTGTCTTCTTTCAAGCACACATCTGTTGTCTGTTGTATACCACTGGTTGTATTGTGTGTCTTCTTTCAAGCGCACATCTGTTGTCTGTTGTATACCACTGGTTGTATTGTGTGTCTTCTTTCAAAAGCACATCTGTTGTCTGTTGTATACCACTGGTTGTATTGTGTGTCTTCTTTCAAGCACACATCTGTTGTCTGTTGTATACCACTGGTTGTATTGTGTGTCTTCTTCAAAAGCACATCTGTTGTCTGTTGTATACCACTGGTTGTATTGTGTGTCTTCTTTCAAGAGCACATCTGTTGTCTGTTGTATACCACTGGTTGTATTGTGTGTCTTCTTTCAAGAGCACATCTACTGTCTGTTGTATATCACTGGTTGTATTGTGTGTCTTCTTTCAAGCGCACATCTATTGTCTGTTGTATATCACTGGTTGTATTGTGTGTCTTCTTTCAAGCACACATCTGTTGTCTGTTGTATACCACTGGTTGTATTGTGTGTCTTCTTTCAAGAGCACATCTGTTGTCTGTTGTATACCACTGGTTGTATTGTGTGTCTTCTTTCAAGAGCACATCTGTTGTCTGTTGTATATCACTGGTTGTATTGTGTGTCTTCTTTCAAGCACACATCTGTTGTCTGTTGTATACCACTGGTTGTATTGTGTGTCTTCTTTCAAGAGCACTTCTGTTGTCTGCTGTATACCACTGGTTGTATTTTTGTGTCTTCTTTCAAGAGCACTTCTGTTGTCTGCTGTATACCACTGGTTGTATTGTGTGTCTTCTTTCAAGAGCACATCTGTTGTCTGTTGTATATCACTGGTTGTATTGTGTGTCTTCTTTCAAGCACACATCTGTTGTCTGTTGTATACCACTGGTTGTATTGTGTGTCTTCTTTCAAGAGCACTTCTGTTGTCTGCTGTATACCACTGGTTGTATTTTTGTGTCTTCTTTCAAGAGCACTTCTGTTGTCTGCTGTATACCACTGGTTGTATTTTTGTGTCTTCTTTCAAGAGCACTTCTGTTGTCTGCTGTATACCACTGGTTGTATTGTGTGTCTTCTTTCAAGAGCACTTCTGTTGTCTGCTGTATACCACTGGTTGTATTGTGTGTCTTCTTTCAAGAGCACATCTGTTGTCTGTTGTATACCACTGGTTGTATTGTGTGTCTTCTTTCAAGCACACATCTGTTGTCTGTTGTATACCACTGGTTGTATTGTGTGTCTTCTTTCAAGAGCACTTCTGTTGTCTGCTGTATACCACTGGTTGTATTTTTGTGTCTTCTTTCTTCCTCTTCAACCTTTCATCTCCCAATGGAGTACAGGCCCTTAGCCAACTCACTTCAAGTGTTGACTTGTTCACGCCTGCTTGGATTCTGCAGCTAAAGTATTTATGTGGGTTGAGGTGGCCAGTCTAACACAACCCTCCCCATGACATCATGGTAGGTTACAATGTTACAATTCTTTGTTTCATTTATCGGCCCCGTTAACATGCTGACAGTGTTACTGTATATCTTCTGTCAAGTTGTCAATTTTAAGTAGTCTTTTAAAAATGTTTATATTTTCTACAAAACAGACTTGATCCAAGACTCTCATGATTGTGTGAGATAGCAAACTATGACTGTCAAGCTCATCTGCATGGCACATGATAATGATGATATTTCCTGCATGGTTCTATTTGTTCTCTCTGATAATATATCATGTGAGTATATCAGACTTCATATCTTGTCTCTGAATGTTGTTTGGTTTTCGTGATCTAAATAAATAGTATATGGTTCTCTTATCTGGGTAGAATTTTCACAAAAGATTAAAGACTTGGCAGATAAATAGAAACATGATACCACAAGGCAGCTATATATGACTCAAGCATCCACTCATCAGTACAGAGATCAAGGAACTAGTAAACAGCATACATATGTTACCAACAGTCTGCTACCAGTGTCAAACATGAGCACTGTCTAAATCACATGACAGGAAAGTCATTACATACAAAAGGAAATGCTTGAGAATTACAGCCGAGGTCATTACATGTGACAGAATTAGAAATGGTAACAAGAATATCAAAGGTACAAATCCCAGTCAGTTGCACGTCCTTTACAGGATATTGCAGTCAACCCCAGCATTTATTGCTTGTGATTTACTAGGCAATCTTAGTTTAGTAGTTTGCCATTACTTTTTGTGATTGGCTGATGCCTCATACCATCACCATCAATGCTAAACAGTCAGCTTCCAAACTGCCCACAGCTGATTTTGAATCCTCGACTTTGTATGACGGGGAACTGTGCGTCTCACTATTCCCAAGGCCACAGTGTTTTTTGGATCTATAGACAGACAACAGTTGTTTGGGCAACTTGTGAGAGTGAAATCTAACCACCTACCATGCGGTGCCTAGAAAGAAAGCTCCAGCCAAAAAGATAGAGGAAGACTGCACTAAGATTACAAAATCAAAGAAGGTGAAGTTGTCACATTTTGTCCCTATATTAAGTTAAAAATTTAGCATCCACAATAGAGAACAGATCAAATTAACTTAACACATGATAGCATTTATGAAATAGAAATGAAGACAAGATTATGAGCTGATAATGTAGTATTTCAACATGATAAATATTCTAAATATGCTATCAAACAAGTAACTATAAGATGAAAAATTACAGCTTTCACATGCTCTCTCTCTCTCTCTCTCTCTCTCTCTCTCTCTCTCTCTCTCTGTATGTGTGTGTGTAAATAATATATACTCTTCGTTATTATTTGGTACAGAATCATGGCTGTGAACAATCAATCTGAGAAAAGATTGAACATCTATGAAATGTAAATGCACAGAAAAATGAGATAAACATTATTATAAAAATAAGACAAATGAACCCTAAACAAAGTAGGCATGAAAAGAGAATGACTGAATGTAGTCAAAACAGAGAAAAATATGATATTTTCAGCACATAAACAAGTCACAAAATGCCCAATTGAAAACCATATTAGGGAGACATGTCAAAGATCAACTGGCAACAGAAAGCAACAATAGATCGACTGAAGCAGAATTGACCAAGACCCTATCTGTGTGCAGTCCAGGAAAACTGGTTGGATCACCACTTTCTGACTGAAAGAGAAGGCATCAAAGAGAGAAGGCAAGCCTGGTTCCAAACGACACTAATGTGATGTGAGATGTATTAGTCAAAAGACATAAATGCTCTGTCTGAGTGGACACAGTGCAACCAATATCCTTGTTAGAACAAATTAGGAAGAAAAAGACTTCAGATGCACTCTCAAGAAGAATGGACGACGAACAAACTTTATTTTCAAAGGGTTAAGAATTGGGCACGCAGGCCCGTCTAACATTCTGCCCTTCTATCACTGTCTTTCATACATTTAAATGATGGAGATCAATGACTGCTTAATTTTGATGCAAATATGGCAACTTATATAATCTCAGGTAATTTGACAGTAAGTTCTAAGAATATCTTAGGTAAAGAAAAGAACAAATGCATCCATACTTCAAGAGCTGAATATTGAAGAAGGTTGGCTATTAAAGACGATAAAACAAAGAAAATTGAAATATTTTGGTCACTTGAAATGTCACGAAAGTTTGGAGAGAACAATAATGGAGGGGTATATGCCTGGGAAGAGAGGAAGAGGAAGGCCAAAGAGAAGATGGGTGCAGGATGTGACTGATGATCTCTGGATGCATCGGACGCGGGACATCTTGCTTATGATCAAGAGGTTTTCCGGAAGGTTGTTATGGGAGCGAGGTTCTGCAAAGGACATGCTACTGAATAAATGAATGAATTTGACAGTAAACCAGGCTGCATATATGGCCATCATCTTTACAGGCGGATGTCTTTGCAATAGATCAGGAACATCCTTCAGCACTGCTGCAAAGTCATTGACTCAATCCCCCCACCCCTCCACAAAACACTTCACTGGCCTTTGTTTGGACAAAAAGAAAGTGTGTAAAAGTATCTCAACATGTTAAGAAACAAACCATAATGTACCTCTACATGCCAGAGTACAAGACAAAAGTCAGGTATGAACTGGTAGATATAACCACAAGGATGTGTATAGGTCTCCACATAAAGTAGGTCAACATCTATATGAGTAAAGGGGATCAATTCAGTTAGTAACTCAGAGCTTGAGTGCTTTAAGCAGGGTCAGAAAGTCAGAACAGAACACAACCTCTTCCATCACTAAGTGGTGGACCTTGAAACCGGCTGCATTCACTGCACTCTGGACCAGAAAGAAATGACAGAAGTAGAGAATGACAGAAAGAAGGCAACCCCAAAATACACAAATGTCAAACCAAAGTAGGATGTATTGACTGAAAAATGCAAATTCACAGATTGGATGATAACATGCAAAGGATGAAAAAATAATAAGAGATATACAAGGTCATGGCTATATAAGGTGGGAGTGACCAAGGAGCTTTCTCAATGCCTTTAGTGAACAATCAAAAGAAACAAACAAAGATGCATACTGTGTGATCACCACTCAATTCCTGCAGGATGTTTGGCTGGGAGAAGTCATAAGGCCCTTTGTTTTTACTTGAAGATTTGATCTGGAGAATAAAATGTCAACACAATTTGAATGTAACTTAGATAATCTGCATTTGTGTGGTAAAAGTAAAAGTAGTCCCACGGCAGATACTGCAGCTGGGGTGTGAAGTGTTAGGCCATGACATATGAGGTGAGGTGGCTATTTCACTTCTTCATTATCTTTACCTCTCTGACAATTTTCAGAACACTAAAAATTATCAGGCATCCATTTTTATGAGGCTGGGTGTAACTCAGAGCCATGCTGGTCAGACAAAATTACCCTGATTGAACCCTTACCATTCTCCTGGCAGCAATTAATACCAAAAGAATAACAACTAATTGTTTATCAGAAGTCAACATAAGAGCAGCTAGGGCATGTTTCTAAGTCTTTCTCAGATGATGCTGAAGTACAGAAACACTGAAAGTTCCCATAGCCTGCTGACTGTGTATACAGTTATGTTGTCCCTGCATGTCATACTGCCATATGAATACCTCTAGAGCTGATTACAATAGTTAGTTAGTTAGTCGTAGTTCCAACCTCATAGCAACGGGTTGTCCCCATTATGCTCCGTTCCTGTGCCAGTAAATATCGCACAAAACGCTCCCCACTGCCCAATGTGAAAAGTGGAAAAGACAGGAGTCTCGACAAACAACAGCCCGCACAGATACACTGTGCATAATGCCGCCGCCAGAATGTCAACACACCAGTCCCCCACAAAACACCCAGTTCATCTCTGATGGAATCGGCAGTCATTTTCCCATCTGGATGTTTCCTAGATGTTCACCCACACAGTCCATGAAAATACAGTTCATCGCTGATGGCAGTGGCAGTCAACTAGAAGCCCAGCAGCCACGCATTTCTGCATAAGGCAAAAACTGGTCAACTCTGGGACATAACCACCTGCCATCGCTCCGAACATGCAGTCACGTTCCAAAAAACCTCGGGCAGATTCAAAAGCATTTCACCTGAAACTCACAGCTCACAGTGTCGCGCCACGCACTCACTCAGTAGCAGGGCGACGGAATCATCAAGCCTCCTTAGTTGCCTCTTACGACATGCATGGTAGGCTACAGTGATGATCTATTGACTCATTCACCAATGGGAGCCATGGTGGTGCAATGGCTAGCACACTTGCCTGCTGGCCAGGTGGTCTGGTCATGTGGTCAAATCTTCACCAAAGCAGGAATTTTTTAAAACTGAATTGGGCTCCCAGGTGGACCAGTTTAACTTTAAACTAACATAGGTACCAGGATATGTCCTGGAAGTAAACATGGCTGGGGTGACATCCACTAAATCACCAATCACCTGCCAACCCAATCACCTGCCAACCGGTCTGTAAAAACATAGTGGTAGCATTATATACCCTATACACTTCAAGGCAAGGAAAACGTTTCTCTACTTTTCATTTGCCAATGTAATATAAATATCCTTTAAAGCAGATTACACAATAATTAACTATGGCCTGACTTACCAATGTAGAATAAATACCTCTAGATGGAATACACTATACTTAACTACTGACTGACTTACCAATGCAAAATGAGTACCTCTAGATGTAATACACTATATAACTCTGGCTGACTTAAAGTTGTTAAAAGTTAGTTGTATATCATTTACAGGTTGATCCAATCAACCCCAACATTTATTGACTGTTTGTGATTTACTAAGCAATTTTAGTTCAGCAGTTTGCCACTGCATTCTTGTCATAATCTGTGGCCTTACATTTGAGTGAAACAAGAAGAAGATACCTTCTGTACACCAGTTTGTTTTCTGTGCAACTGCACTGTCTGCACAAATCTTGTGCATACTCAAGAGCATTGGTAACAGTCATGATACTTCATATTGTTGACTTGAAAGTTGCAGGGTTAACTGTCAACCTCTGATGTGATGATGCTGTTGACTTGAACGTTGCAGGGTTAACTGTCAACCTCTGATACAATGATGCTGTTGACTTGAAATTTGCAGGGTTAACTGTCAACCTCTGATGTGATGATGCTGTTGACTTGAACGTTGCAGGGTTAACTGTCAACCTCTAATGTGATGATGCTGAAGAATAATGGCATCTGCATCTGCTACATGTCTGGGCTGGTGGTTGTGACAGATCTGTCTTTGCACTTCCGGAAGTCTTAACTCTCAGAGCTTAATGTGAAATATTGATCCTATGTACTATACAACTTCAATACACAGCACACACACATTTGTAGATGTTCCCCACAGTTTCTTTCTTCATCAGCAAAATTTCAATTACAGCTCTTTGAATCACATGCCATTTTCACACACTACTACAGCAGAACCATCTATGAGACTACCATGAGATTACATACAGATATGGGTGAAATATCAGACTATAGATTGACCAACTTACTACCAAAATATGATTAACTACAGACTGACTAACTTGCTAATATAATACGACTTACGCTAGGCTGATTGACTTACTAACACAATACAGTTAAAGCAAAAATGACCAACTTACTAACAACTGAGTTGAGTTGAGCTAAGAACTGACGTCACTGCACTCAGGACATTCCCACAAGTGCTCCATCCCCTCATTCAACAGACAGCAAAAAGTATACTACTAATCGTTCCCACCGCTTTCTGATTGAAAATTCTCCTTGTCTTCCCTCTATTTCGAGATTCTTCCAGAACCCCTGCTGATCTTCCGCAATATCATTCTTTCCACATATGGGTTCTCAATCTGTTCCCTCGCCTTCTCCACCTGGTCCCACAAGCGCTTGACCACCGCTCCCCTGTCCATAGGTAATCTACCCCAAAGATATGCATTCCCTACCAGCCTAAAAGCCTGTTCATTCCTCTGAAATCCCGCATGACCAGAGCAAACAATCCATACAATTCTCACAATCTTGACCTCTGAAGCCAGGATAGCCATTCCGCACAAAACGTTCCTTTCTTCACCTTACTTAGCATACTCTTTGAGTCTGTAATGAATGCAATGTGTGTTGCAGTGGTCCTCTAACCAATGAATGTCGCTGTTACTGCTTCCACATCCACTCTCATGATGGAGGCCATAGTCTCATATGCCAGACTCTCCTTTTTCAAGCATCATCCATTAGCCTTTGTGACGAAACCCCAACGACTAAGTCTGTTTCTCACACTGACCCATTGGTTAACCTACTAGCAAAATATGATTAACTCAAGAATAACAGATTTACTAATATGATGGACTTTGCTGACCCATTGGTTAACTACTAACACAATATGATTAACTCAAGAACAATAGATTTACTAATACAATATGATGGACTTTGGGCTAAAAGACTGACAACCCTACTGTGGCATATTATTTATACAATTGGACTACAGAATCAACTTACTTTGAACACTTTGCCATCAACAGAAACTTCCTCTTCCACTGGTGGATTGCTGCTCAAAGCTGGGTAGAGAAAACATATTACATGACATTCACCATTATCAGCATCTGGCTTTGGTCACAACATATCATGCCAGTGAATAGAAACACAATATCACTATCATAACAGTATACTGTCGGTGTCTATCGGCAAGACTTTTTTTCAGGCATTTTATTTCATCATTAATGTTCTCAAATGTTATACAGAACCTGTTTTGCCATATAGCAGTGAATCATGGAACATGAGCTAACAAATAAGCTACAACTTGGAGGCAACAGAGATGTGGTTTCTAAGATGAATGATGTAAATACTTTGGGCTGCCACAGTAACTAACAGCGGAAGCCTGAAAAAGGCTAAAGAAAGTAGAACAGCATATAAAAATATAAGAAGGAGGCAAGCAGTGTTCTGTGGTCATGTCATGAGAAGAAAAGCACTGAAAAACATTGTGATGGCGCAAAATCACAAGCTAGGTTTATAGGGGAAAACATATTCTGAACCCTTAATACTAATCTTCAGGCTGAATAACCTGATAATACGACTCCAAGATCCATCTAGTCCCATAACATGAGCCAATGGAGATTATTCTGGGCAATATAAGTGGTAAGGAGTGGAGTAGGAAACTCTCAGCTCCCAATGTTATGATCTGTTGGATGTGAAGGTGTACCACATTATCCCCATACACCAGTAACTGCCATGGGGTAATCTTTTTTTTACATAGACACTCAGAATTCAGAAGATAGAAGAAGATATGACCAAGCAGGCATACCCACGTAAAAATAACCAAAAAGACATGGCCAAACACACACACTCAAGCAGACATGACTAAATACTCAACCAAGCAGACATGACCAAACACTCAGCCAAGCAGTTTAGTTTAGTTTAGTCGATGGATCAACATCACGGCACACCGGTGCAGGCATAACTAAAAAGACACTACCAAGCAGGCATGACTACAAAAAAACACTACCAAGCAGACATGACCAGACACTATCTAGCAGAGATGATTAAAAAGACGCTACCAAGCAGGCACAACTAAAAAGAAAACTTGACTAAAAAGATACTACCAAGCAGGTATGACTAAAAGACACTACTTAGCAGGAATGACTAAAAATACACTAGCTAGCAGACATGACTAAAAATACACTGCCAAGCAGGCATGACTAAAAATACACTGCCAAGCAGGCAAAACCAAACAGACATAAACAAATATGCACAAACAAGTAAACATGAGCAAACAGACAGACACAATTAAACAGACATGATTGACTAATGGTCATACCTTGATCAGCAACTGACTTCACCTTGTTTACCGTTCTACCAAACAACTTTTTGATTTTGACCCTGCGGAAACCAAACAACTTCATCATTATTTCAGCGCCTACTCAGACAGAAAGGTACAATAAGAGGGATGATACAAAGATACAGATGAACAAGTGCTGGTACCACTAGAGAACTTTAAAAGTGCTAGAACAATGAGAGAAGAGTATAAACATGGTTACATGTCCCCAAGAAATCTTGACTAAACCTAAAATTGATTTCTCTAATCAATTTACAGGACTTTCTCATTTGTTTCTTTCTGTCCACCTATGGTGTACTTTGCATTTTTCTCAGAAATCACATTTTCACTGCCAATAAATGTTTCTCAGCATGACTACTTATTGTCCATGTTTCAATTCATAAAACAGCATAAGTTCTAGACAGCATTTCAACACTCTCTCACTGCAATTACCAGCTTTTTATTGGTATGTTTTCCATCTTGCAAAAGGCTATCTTTGCTATAGCGATCCTTATTCTAACCAACATGTTGATTAAAACCTCAATTCAAGATCAGATATGTTAATTATATACTCCTTACATGATCTGATATGTTCATCCCACTTCCTACATTACTAGAAAACTTTCATTCTAAACTCATCAACTAGTAGATTAGAAGACACTGTGGCAAAATGAATTTATTATTTCATTTTTCAACCAGAGATGTGTGTATAGTTTTAGATGGTTTCTCAATCTTGTGGAGGCCTCAAACCTTTAAGAACATGTGGATCTAGTGTCCAGGTCATGCAGAGGTGCACCATGGAACTGAGAGAGATAAGATTCTAACTTCAACGGTACCCATCATGGGTGCACTGAAGAGGGACAGAGGAGATAAAGTGCAGGCATTAAATGACATCTTGGTACATGGGTATACATCTCTTAACCCTTTACAGGGCAGAGCGGCCATTAACGGCCGATCGCTTAAATGTGCATAGCGGCCATTTACGTCCGAAATTATTATGCATTGTAAAAACGCGATCTCTCGGCTTTCCAACGGCTACTTTCGCCGACAGCTTGACAACGTGGCCGCCATTTGTAAACGCGATAGTATGAATTTGAACGGACTTTTTTTGATAGTTTTCGGGATTTTTACGCTGTTTTTCAAAATGGATTTCGGCGATTCTTCAAGTGATAGCCAAGATTTCGCTAGGTTCAATTTAAATGACATTAAAGGGCACGAACTTGACTATTAATCGGAGCTAGATATCAGTGCAAAGTGTTACTTTGCATTAGCAGTCTGAGTCGGACTTTAAAGAAAGTGATTATGATTCTGAAAATGTGTTTGTAAATAGCCGTATTTATGATGGAAAATCACAAACAACATGATGTATTTCGTAAATATTTGTGTTCATATATGGATTACCAACAACAATCACGTGAGTAACATATTCTGCATGCTTTTCCTTTCCTTGTGTTGTTTATTTAACTAAAATCGGTTGACTAACACCTTATTTGTGATGTTTTTACTAACGCCACCCGAAATTTTACCAAACCTGAAAAAATCTTGCCCGTTCAGGGCTTAAAAACGGACAAGCGTCTGTCCTGTAAAGGGTTAATGAATCTTTTTGATTACGACTGTTGAAGTGGAGAATCGAGTATGGAATTGGTCACAAACACTGCAGATTAGAACAGTTCCAACATGTTGCTAACCAGCATGCAACAGTGGCAATCAACACTGACGCCTTTTGACTTCTGCTGGGAGAGACTAAGTACTTATTGACTTGTGCCTAGTGCGGTGACATTGATTCTACATCATAATCTTCCTCCAACTTTAAACATTAAAAAATATTTTAAACTGATATATAATTTCAATAGTTTACTTTCAATTTTTTATCCAACTACTTGATTTTTGATACTTTGAATGGCATGTGGCAAAAGTTGATAAATATTCAGACACAGTCAGTTACTCATGTTATTTAATGAGTAAACAAAATATTGCATATCTGAGGTAACCAATGCACATATGATAAATTGCTGGTATATAATGAAGCCAGTAAATGATAAATGTCTCTTCGCACAAACTGATCAATGTGAGGTGGGTTGAATGATATTAAATGAGTTAAGATTCAAACCCTTTTCTCCTAATGTTATTGCTGGAGGAAGCAATACTCTTCTCTGACCTGGAGTCGGATTCATCACTTATTCCATCAATATGTAAGCTGGTGTCACTGGAAAGGACCAATCAGATCACACTTTTCAAAACCATAACTCAGTAATGTTCAGACACAAATCATCATATCAAACAACTTTCTCTCTCAAGTGCTGAGTGTTGGATGGACCTGAGTGTGCAATTCTTAACCTGTTGAAAATGAAGTGTGCTCACTCGCATGCTCTTTCTTTCTCACTCCAAGATCCGTTGGAGCCCGCCCCTATGTTGAGAATAGCTGAACGATTTTACTATCCTTGAATGTTTAGATCTATGCAGTTTCTTTTTATCAACATCAACCCCTGTCTGGTTAGCCACTAACACCACCCAAAAATGCAAGGAGGCTCTCTCAGCACAGGTGCATAAACATCCATCACTCCAATTTAGCACACCAGCACATTCACTTGACAGAAAACAATGACCATTATGACCTCCATTCTAAACCAGAAGACCCCATAAAAATCAGTGGCTACCACATAGTTTATCAGTTGCACATCACAGTCAACCCCAGCATTTTGTGGCTGTTTGTGATTTACTAGGGAAGTTTACGTTCAGTGGTTTGCCATTGCTTTCTGAATGACCGTAGCTCATACCAAAACATGAAAATCAACCAAAGCGGTCTGCTTCCAAATGACTTGCAGCTATGTTTCAAGCGTAGTATGCGGGACTACCTTTGCCACAGCTCCAGCATAAACATAATACAAACACTATTGACAAACTGGTAGAATAATCATTGCTCAAAAACTGGCAGCTGAACTGACATGATTACACATCCTGCTGGATCTTGGCAGTTACAGGTCAAATAGAGCTACTTGGTGTAAATGACTGGCACCTTGCTGTCTTGACAGATGATAGTTTGTAAAATGGAGTTATACCGATCCATAACACAAAGCCTGGGCTGAGTTTAGAGACCATGTATTGCTTATGCAGCATGATCCCTCTCTCGACCTGCCTAGTTTACTCCAGAGGAAAGGTAACACCAATACATGTGGAACAAGGCAAGCTGCAGAAACTGCTGGATCAGCAAAGCAATACTCTAACTGTCCACCTGTTGGAGCATCGATCATAGACCAGTTGCCGACCAAGGCTTAGAGCCTGGTCTGCCCTGCCATGACATTTAGTCTTCTGCCCTACAATGACATTTAGTCTTCTGCCCTGCCATGACATTTAGTCTTCTGCCCTGCCATGATATTTAGTCTTGTGCCCTGCCATGACGTAGTCTTGTGCCTTGCCATGACATTTAGTCTTCCGCCCTGCCATGACATTTAGTCTACCGCCCTGCCATGACATTTAGTCTTCTGCCCTGCCATGACATTTAGTCTTCTGCCCTGCCATGACATTTAGTCTTCTGCCCTGCCATGACATTTAGTCTTCTGCCCTGCCATGACATTTAGTCTTGTGCCCTGCCATGACATTTAGTCTTCTGCCCTGCCATGACATTTAGTTTTCTGCCTTGCCATGACATTTAGTCTTCTGCCCTGCCATGACATTTAGTCTTCTGCCTGCCATGACATTTAGTCTTCTGCCCTGCCATGACATTTAGTCTTCTGCCCTGCCATGACATTTAGTCTTCTGCCTGCCATGACATTTAGTCTTCTGCCCTACCATGACATTTAGTCTTCTGTCCTGCCATGACATTTAGTCTTCTGCCTGCCATGACATTTAGTCTTCTGCCTTGCCATGACATTTAGTCTTCTGCCCTGCCATGACATTTAGTCTTTAGGTTGCATTTCCTTGCACTAGGTAAGGCTTGTACTCTACCTGGTGTAAATGATGCAGTGTTTACTCAAGATATCTAAGGAAGGCTTTCATGAAAGTATTGAGACATGTGCTGTTACAATAGATCTAGAGGATGCTCACAACTAAGTGCCTTTTGAGGTTTGGTGCCAAAAATTCTGACTTTTAACTTATTACCCGTCCTCATCAACTGAATTGCAACAGCAATTTTCTTTAGAAAGGTAATGATGTGATGAGGTCATTGGGCATCACAACCAACTAGTGTCAGTCCTGGTCTGTAGTAGATAGGGGGGTCACTGATATCACGATTCTCTTCAACGTCTACTCTATTGGCATAAGGCAAGAGCAAATAACTGGTAGAGGCTGGCTGAAGCTGTCTTTATATACTGACAAAGACAGGATGGAAATATGATAGCCAAAGATGACAGAAGGAGATAGATTGTGGTTCAATCATGCGATGCTTCTGGTGTAACTGGTCAACCCAGATAAAACAAACTTGATGTGGTTTTCTCTAAATAACAGCAATGACAATGCACCTGTTTGAATGGTCATGATGTGTGATGATATTGTTTAAAGAACAGTTAATGCAGTAATCAGGTTTCAGGTTTTCATGGGCTTCAGTTTGATAGACCATGTCTACCAGGCAGTTACCAAGGCCAGTTAAATACTCAGTGAACACAATGAAGTGAGGTTTCATCACAACAGATCAGATTATCATTTGCTTGATTTACTTTCACAATTAGCAGACTAGCGAGGAATTATGTGGAAGCTGCAGAGATGTGGTTTTATAGAAGAATGATAAAACCACAGTGGATGGATAAAAGAGTAATGAATATATCTTGAATGAAGTTAACTCAAAGATAATTAGTTATTTGCATCATCAGAAGAGAGTCCACATTCTTTGGATATGTCATGAGAAGGGAAAAGCTGGAGTATGTCATAACAACAGAAATATTGGCAGGTAGGGAAAGCAGGGGGAGATCAAGAGAGATGATGATGGACAGTTTGAATCACAAAGATAACTGAGTTTGACATCATGTCATAGAGGAACATAGATATAAAAAAAGACTGGCAATAAACAAGACAGAAAGCTATGGCCAAACATGACCTCCAATGCCACAAGGCATGGAGAATATATGAAAGTTTTATTTTCATTATCTTTGCCGGTACCCTATGAATTCCCTTGAGCCTACTTGTTAAACAGAATGTGTTACAGATAACTACATGTCGCTGAACAAGACCTGGGCACTCACCTGCTGTATTCTTTGGTCCTGCGCATAATGTGTAAGGCTAGGGGGTTGACACATTTGGGCAGTTTGTCTTCTGCAGTATTCAAGGACATTGTCTCCCCTGTGTCTAGGTTTCTCACAGTTACCAATTCCAGTATCTCCTGTACATGATCAAAGTACAACATCCGGCTATAAATATTTCTAGTGTTTATGTTAAGTGAGAATCATAAATTATCTAGATGAATACTTATGGTTGGTGAGATAATATTTCAAGCATGCAGAATAGCATCTGATCACTTCTGTTCAAGACAGAAAACAGCAGAATTGGCATGGATACATTGGAAGACAACTCTATCCTCTTCTTCAGGTTCACACACAAAAACCCATTATTATAATGATTATTGTTAATTTGCATGTATGTGTGTGTCTGATGAAGAAGATAGGAAATTTCTTGTTTGTTTATATCATACTATTACACACGAGCAGTTCCATAAGTGCTCCAGACTCCTCCAAGTGCACAAACTCTGTAGCCCCAGTGAGGATTTAAATATGTGTGTGAAGAGAATCGCACATTCTATAATTATAACTTTCTACATTTGAAACGTATCCTGAGCAGCAGCTTATATAATCTGCTCTATACAATTTCCAACCGTCTGGGAATTTTTAATGTGTGCAATGTGCATACAGGTCTGAATTTTTGGCCGGTGTCTGAGATGACTAGACATTGGATCCACTGCTTCATTTTCAAGGAATTAGGGATGAGTATAAAATGCTCAGGTTTATTTTGTAAAAATACATGGTCCAAGTGTGATTCGTGCCAGCATCCTCTAGCTAGAGATGTAAACAATATAGAATAACACAAAGTAATGCAGCTTTACATAACAGAATTATGTCATATACAGGACGTTGCAGCGACTAGCCTTCTTCAACAAACAAATACATGCACAAAACACAACATATAGTACAGGAGAAGACCCTCCGGTGACTACATTAAGGCATAAGGACGGGATGAAAAGAATAAGAAGATGAATAAATGACAGCAATGAAGAGAAAATGAAAATATGAAAAAGATTAATGAAAAAATGTATGCCTTAATGTAGTCACCAGAGGATCTTCTCCTGTACTATATGTTGTGTTTCACGCAAGTATTTGTTTGCTGATGAAGGCTAGTGGCCACAACATCCTGTATGTGTCGTAATTCTGTTATATAAGCTATAGATGAACATCGTATCTCTGTGCCACTCCATTCACTAAGAATTGTCTTTATACATAGCTTACATTATTTATTTCATTACAGCTGAAGGGAAGCAAATATTTCCATCTCATAATTGTGACTGTCTGGCTATGTCAACAGAAGAAAAGAAAAACTGGATTACAGTGAAACTGGTAGGGTTCATTTTAAATATACAATAGGTGACAATAGAGAGAAACATAGTGAACCAACACAGAACTGGCGTTGTCAGCTGCTAAATGCTGAGGGAGATACTGAGGGGTTGATTCGAGAATTTAAGGACTCAAACTTTTTGATGTGCACTGAAAATAACGAGAGAAAGAAACATTCTTCCCCAGCACGAAGACAATGAAATATATCATTATATAAACAGCACCAGAGAACATATACACTATGGTGATGACTCACTGCAGTGCCATTTCTATGGTTTATATGTCATTGTTTTCTTGTGTTTGTTTGCTGATGAAGGCTTGTCGCCACAATGTCCTTTGTTTTCCACAATTGTATTTTGTAAAGCTGCCCTTTACTTGGTTTTTAAAAAAAAATACTGTTTACATTTCCACAGCTTTACCAGTTTCACCTCTTTCATTCATAGTGAATGTGAGTAACAGTAATACATACATCTGCATAGATCAGTCAGCAAGACACTAGAAGATAAATGTTTACTTCAACTAATAAGTAGTAACAACCTATACAAGAAGGTATCAAGATTGGGTTTACAGTAATACCTCATCAGAAAGAAATCATAAAAGAAGTAACAACCTATACTAATAAGAAAACATCAATACTGAATTTACAGCCATATCTCATCAGAAAGCAATCTAAGAAGTAGTAAATAACCTTGAAATAACTAACAAGAAGACATCAAGACTAAATTTGAATCCATACCTCATCAGAAAGCATTCTAAGAAGTAGTAAATACCCTGTACATAACTAACAAGAAGACATCAAGACTGAGTTTGAAGCCATACCTCATCAGAAAGCAATCGCCCTGAGCTAGACCTGGGCCTTTGGTTGGGGCTAGCTTCCCGTCCGCCATTTCCTAAACTCTGCCAGTTTTGAATCTGCATTGTGAGCGAGTCCATGTTGCTATCAGCAATACCCCCAGACCATGACTTTCTCAGAGAACTAGATGTATCAGTTTCAGTTTTGGGACCTTCGTTAGTGCTGCCTAAGGATGAGGTCAACTCAAATTGATGGTCTGGTCCTTGATTGACTTCAGGATCTGCATACTATTATTGAAAGAATAAGCAGATGAATAATTAGAATATATGAATACATAAATACACATAAGATACCTCACATAGTAAGAGAAATGCACAATTAAAATCAATATCTGTGACTTCACTGGCACCCATAACTTGGACTTTGAATGTGGACACACTCATCGTTGGGACTTTCAATATGGACACGCTCATCATTGGGACTTTGAATATGGACATAATCAACCTCCCAAGCCTCACAATAAATGATACAACTGTGAATAGAGAAAGCAGTTTGAAGTACCTGGGAATCACTTTTGATAGAAGTCTGTCTTTGAGGGATCATGTTGAAGTGGTAATTACAAAATGTCAGAAGGGGATCAATGCAGCAAAGGACATGGAGCAGAAAATGCTATTCACACTTTTTCACCACTTGATCATTTCAGTGGTAGAGTATGGACTGGGAATGCTCACTGTCTCAAAGAGTCAGCTAGTGAAACTAGCGCGCATACAGAATGAAGCCATGAGGGTGATTCTGGGATGTACAAGGGACACCCCCAATAGTGTGTATGCGATACATCCTGGCATTGCTGACCATTGCGGACAGATGCAAGGTTTTGCAGGCAAGGTCATACCTCAGGTTTCCTGCGGACAAGGAACACCTTCTGCATGATTCCCTGGATGCAGTCAAGGGCCACAGGCTGTTAAGAGGAAGATTATGGATGGCTCAGGTAGAAGATACTATCAGAGAATTGTGCACATGTGAGAAGATTTGGCAGAGCCAAGGAGTGGGTCAGGGTGCCGAACAGAAATTCAGACTGTGTGGGGTTATAATCACATTGGGTTGTGAGTGTAGGGAGTAGCCAACAGGCTGAAATTCAACAATTAATTCATGGCTACTCTCGTAGTTTTGATATGATTATCTATACTGATGGCTCTGTGTTAAGAGGCCAAAAAAAGTGCCTGAGGATTCATAGCAAAATAAAATGGCCATTGTCTAGTAAAGGAGAACTTGACATCAGTTCAGTTATCAGTTGGGGTATCTTCGTTGCACTCCGGACATGTCCATAGGTGCTCAGATCCTCCCCCCAGCATATTCATCAGCGTCCGGTGGCTAATAGTGCCAGTTCTGTGTTGGTTGACGAGGCGCTTTGTTTTCCCGATGTACCTCTCGCGTCTGGCTGTGCCGCTTCTTACTCCCAGGTCTTTCATCCTGGACAGCGATGTGGAATCACTGACGTCAAAGTCCTCTGTTCTCGCCATGTCCTTAAGGACGATAACAACATCGGCACGATCCATGGGCTGGCCATCTACAGGGGGTGCAGAGCCAGCCAGTTTGTCAGCTCGTTCATTTCCCTCGACTCCCGCATGTCCCGGGACGAAGATGAAGGTGACTTTACGGACAACAGACTTCCGCAGCGATTCAGTCCACTGTCTACGTACAGATCCAGCTTCGACCTTCTGAATCATGCTCATTGAATCACTTAGTACACACACGTTGGTATAATGCTGTGATTCCAGCCATATGAAAGCCTGTGTAACTGCCATCACCTCCATCGTCATGCTGCTCGTGGTCATAGAGTGGGCACCACTGGATTCTTGAACGGTTCGGCCCGACGAACGGGCTGTAAATGCCCGCGCACTTCTCTGCTGCTTTACCACAGATCCATCTGTATAGATGAGCACTTCGGGGCTATCTGAGTGTTCATAGATGAGCGCGTTAACCTCTGCATTGACAGCGGCAGGGTTCTGCTCTCTGCACCGTCTGTCGAGTGTGATAATGCAGGAGAAAGTGCACTTAAAAGCTGGAGGCACCGGCACCCATTCCTTGCCGGGGTTGATACTGGTAAGACTGCAGACCTGTCTGACGACATCTTCCGCCCGACCCATCCATGATTTGCCCTCTTTAGCCTGTCACCCTTTTCTCTGAATATAGCGTCATGCAGAGGGTGCTGCTCATCTGCACTTATTTTTAAGTATGCACGAGCTCTCCAGATCTTGATCCTGTGTTCCATTGTCGGGAAGTCAAGGAGATATCTCATTGCTACACAGCTGGTGTCTCTCGTGCAGCCCAAAATGATGCGCATGGCTTTGTTTTGTACCTTTTCAAGTCTTCCAATCTGTGTAGGGCTGACAGTGAGGATGGCCAGGGCATACTCGATGCGTGAAAGCACAAGTCCTTGGAACAGAAGTAATAGCAGTCTTTGCTCGATATTGGCAGTCGCCATGACTCTCATTGCTGCCAAACCTTTTCGAGCCTTCGTTATGACATAATCGACATGATCTCCGAAGGACAGGCTACGATCAAGCCTCACGCCAAGATATGTCATTGACTGGGTTCTACTCAGAATGCTCCCATCCATTCTTACTGCTGTCAGGTCTGTTTTCACAATATGGTTGTTTAGTGAGAACCATGTAACCGTTGCCTTTGCAGGGTTGACAAGGGCATCGGCATCAGCACACCATGAGGAAATTCGATCTAGTTCGCCCTGCATATAGTTGGCAACCGCCTGTCTATCTCGACCCTGTCGATACACGAGGATGTCGTCGACGAATGATAGAGTCCTACCCCTCCCATCCAACTGTTGTTCAGTGATCGGCACCGTATACACGTTGAATAGTACTGGTGACAGTGGTGAACCCTGCGGCAATCCTGGACATATCGTTATCGGCTCAGAAGACCAACTCCCGCATCTTAGCACCACCTTCCTTTGGAGTAGAACTGCAGCTATCCATCGTACAAGGTGAGGGTGCACTTTCAGTCTGAGGAGGGTTTGCATCAAGTGCTCGAAAGATACTCTGTTATATGCGTCCTCTAAGTCTATGGCGGCCGCACATGTCTCTTCTCTGACCTGAAATCCTTCGTAAACATCTTGAGCAAAGACCGCCGCATTCAGCCATGACTCTTTGTTGTGTCTGTATCCTCCAAGTGTGGGCGGGAAGCAGCCGAGCTGTTCCAAGCCACAAGCAAGTCTGTGTGCTACAATTTTCTCCAGTAGCTTGCCAACAGTATTCTGCATCGTAATGATTCTGTAGCCGCTTATCTTGGAATGGTCTTTGTTCAGTTTTGGCAGCGGCAGCAAGTAGCTGTGTAGCCATTCTTCTTTGACCTGACCCCTCTGGATACTGGTGTTGAATTCTCTGGCCAGTTCTTCCATGTCATCATCTGATATCACCAGTAGGTCACCATATCGGATGCCGTCTGGGCCTGGGGCGGTGTTAGGTGATTTCTTGAGCATCACACGCAATGTCTCAGCTGTGATTGTCCATTCCTCATCTGTCCCGACCCCCTCGCACAACTGAGAGAGCGTCGTTGTGGTCCTCTGTCTGGCGGGCTCGTCTTTCTGTTCAGTCTGTTCTATGTAGTGTGCAAGAAGGGCCTTACCTTTATCCGCATCCGACTTTTTCCATGCCAGGTCCGCGCCTTGAAAGTCTGGAATACCCCTACGTTGTGCAGCACCGTTCATGCTCTTGTGGAGGCGCCAGAATGTCGTAAGAGATCGCTAGGAGCACACCTTCCTGCAGAACTCGTCCCATTTCTCGGCCTTGGCATGTTTGGCGCAGGATTTGAATAAAGTCGTCGTCCTATCGACCTCAGTCTTCAGGTTCGCCAACTCAACCTGTGGCATGTTAGCCTTTCTGGCCTTTTGCCAGTCTTTGACAGCCTGCCTCTTTCCCAGCCATGCCTTCTCGACCTCTCCATTCCACCATGGTGGCTGCAACCATCTTTCTTGTCTCCTGCGGGAGGAAGTTAGTTTACTTCTTCTGATCTTACTTATGGCGTCTTGACCAGTGTTGTCGTACGGGAAGGCATTTGTCTTGTTTCTTTGACTCATGGCCCCGTCTTTCTTGATCAGGATGACACAAGGGTAGTGGTCACTATCGTGGTATCCCAGTGTGCCCCACCGGCACCTTGGTGCGATGGTGGGCAACACCAGAGCCAAGTCAATGACGCTGTCAGAGTCACCTGGTCGAGTGGCTATTCTAGTGACCTTCCCATCATTCAGACAGATTAGGGCAGCAGATGCCAGGGCGTCCTCCAGATCTACTCCCTGTCTATTGGTGATGCAATTCCCCCATTGACTGCCTCTGGCATTGAAGTCCCCACAGTAGATGATATGCCTTTCATCCATATCGAACAAACTCTGCCATTGTCGCACGTCGACCTTCCCATTCCTTGCATAAACGTTGACGATTACCAGCTGCACTGGTGTCATTATTCTTAATGCCTGCACTTGCAGGGCATCACTGTTCCAGGAAGACATATCGATCTCAGATACTAGTATGTTGTCGCGGACCAGAATGGCCTGTCCGAGGTGCCGACTGTTAAAGAATCCCTGAAATCCCGCGACATTGGCTGTTCTGTCGCCGAGCTGTGTTTCTTGTAAGACTACAATATCGTTTCCGTACAGTAGTTTTTCAAGAATGGGTCGGCGTTGACTAAATGATGCACAGTTCCAGTACAGTACTCGAACGTGTCCGATGCCCAATCTGTCACATTTAAACCGCCTTCTGCGTGTGCCCGCCCTCTTGCCACGCCGTGTTCTTGTCGGTCGTCTGGTCGTCATGTTAGGCTTAACTATCGCCACCGGGCGCCGATGATACGTCGAAGGGAGTCCGGGCGCGCGTGCACGAACTCCGTTGCACGGTCCGAACTCCATTTCACCACGAAAAACACACTTAATCCATACACATTTCGGAAAAAACACGTTCCATTTTACGGGACGAAAAAATGTCCCGCCATCTTGCTCAAGGGAACTCACTCTCTCAGAGAACTTGACATATGACACCACAACCTCAAGTCTGAGAATGGAGGCGGAGGCGGTTACTGCAGCTTTCCACTGGTTGGAGAATAAACTGTAAATGCATGTTGTGATTGCAACTGATTCACAAAGCATGCAGACAAAGGTGAAGACTGGCATGCTTCGTACATAATGGCTTGCATCAATTCAGAGGTCATGGGTTGTGAGCATACGCTTCATCTTTTCTCCAGGACACTCTGGTGTGGCTGGAAATGAACAAGCAGACAGATTGGATGGTGCAGCTTCATTGAGGGGTGATTTGATGTACGATACGGCAGATATGGTGAAAGCCCTCTGGGAGAATGTGATTAATGCAGAAGAACAGACTGACTATCATGATCTAGAGAGAATGCAGCAGCAAAGGGTGGTCAGAGGATCTGGTTGACTGTCATCATTCAGAGGTAAAGCAAGATGGACATATTATCAGATTGCAAGAGGCACCATTAGTATTGGAACTATTCACTTGCTGTTGAAGATGAGAAATAAGCGCTTACAGGAATGCTCAGAGTGCAGTGATGTTAGTTCTTGACCCAACTCAACTCAAATGTACACTATCATCATTGGGACTTTGAATGTGGAGACAATCATCATTGGGACTTTGAATATGGACATGATCATCATTGGGACTTTGAATATATGGATTCTTGACCCAACTCAACTCAAATGTACACTATCATCATTGGGACTTTGAATGTGGAGACAATCATCATTGGGACTTTGAATATGGACATGATCATCATTGGGACTTTGAATATGGAGATGATCATCATTGGGACTTTGAATATGGAGACAATCATCATTGGGACTTTGAATGTGGAGATAATCATCATTGGGACTTTGAATATGGAGACAATCATCAATGGGACTTTGAATATGGAGACAATCATCATTGGGACTTTGAATATGGACATGATCATCATTGGGACTTTGAATATGGACATGATCATCATTGGGACTTTGAATATGGACATGATCATCATTGGGACTTTGAATGTGGACACAATCATCATTGGGACTTTGAAGATGGACACAATCATCATTGGGACTTTGAATATGGAGACAATCATCATTGGGACTTTGAATATGGACATGATCATCATTGGGACTTTGAATATGGACATGATCATCATTGGGACTTTGAAGATGGACACAATCATCATTGGGACTTTGAATATGGACACAATCATCATTGGGACTTTGAATGTGGACACAATCATCTTTGGGGCTTTGAAGATGAACAGAGGAGATATTCTGGGGGAAGTAAGTGACAGTTTGGTGGGTGGTGACAAATCTCTTAGATTATAGCTGTGGATTGGGAAACTGAATGGAACTGGTTGCATTAACCACAGTGGATAGATGGCTCCAACGTACAGCCAACAGGTGGGCAACAGGGACAATCAGCATGAATGATCTCCAACACTATTAGGGAAGACAGATGGCTTATGGTACTATTATAAGTTCTGTGAGTTAATTCTTCATTATAATCATAAAAGGCTGTGGTAGCTTTGTGGTTGGCACAAGCTGCTTACCAACACTACAGTTCAGTGTTCAATTCCCAGTAGCGACTGAAATTTATTTATCTATGACCTGCATAGTTCTGGAGTAGATCCAGCATGTCAAAATGGGTACCACAGATTTTCCTGGGATGGAAAGATGGGGAGGTCACTAGCTGATCACCCTATACCATTACGACATGATCTAATATATCTGAAATCTGAGTACCTCACATCCCGACAGTATCTGTCATGAGATTTCATCACACCTGGTAATGCACTTGTCTAACTCAGATGTCTCAGTGTCTGGACTTGGGGATACATTTGCATGTTTTAATTCAAGGCTGTAGGCTCTACCTACTTATAACAATTGTATCACAGTGGCAACCTTACAGACCACACTTTGCCATTTCCAACTTCCGTGAGATTTTTAACTTGTACATGGAACCTCCTGATTGATGCCTTTATTCGACAGTGCCAAGTATTTAATCTCACTGCCCAAAAGAATAGGGAGATGTGTGATATGATTAAAAATCAGTAGTTTTTCAAATATCTCCAGCCCTATACTGGAAGTGAACCAGGTAGTTCTGAGTTTAAAGTGGACACTAAAACTCGCAGCACTCTTTCCCACGCTATGGGATCACCTTTCCTTTTTATATTTCTTTATTAAATTCTTAATGTACTAAATAGCAGCTGAAGTTACATGCGGTTGGACTCAAAAACATGTGATTCAACCCAGATAACAAAGAATGTTTCCTGTGTTGATTAATACCACCCACATGATGTCACCGTTTGTGCACATTATGAGCAACTGCACCTCCTTGTGGTAGATGTTGAGTAACATACAAGAGTGGGAAATGCAGTTCAGGAACAAATGGACAACTCTCCCCTGAAGTAGAGCAGGGCACTGGCTTGCCCTGACATTCATAAATTGCTGTCAAAGGCAGAAGTCACAAACTACTCATTCCAAGAAGTATTTTTACCTGAGTATATACATGCCTGGTGCCCTCCAGTACACTCTTCATATCCAGGCTATTATTTCTGCCTTTCTGCCCCAAGTCTGGAGATGGTGGACACTGGGCAATGAACAATGGAGGAGTCTGGTCTTTGTCTAGTTCTGCTATTTGTGAGGGAGACACTTGTGTTGATGTGCTCATCTAGAAAGGAAGGAAAGTAAGTTTACAGCAAACATCATTTATTCACTCTCTTCAGTATGAATCACTGTCACCTTTTAACTGAACCCTTTGAATAAAATGTTGGTCTACATCAACATTATCCACTCCCAGAGCAACCATTATAGTGGTGCCACACACTTAGCTCACACAAGTTGGGTTGGCAGCAGATGTGTGACAAATAATGACATCATGAAATATACATGCCTTGTGGAAGTTATGTGAAAATGGTGGTGTTCATCTTTGGTTATTGGCTTCAGTGATGTGGACATTATTTGTGACCAAGATCACGATTCCTTAACATTTCAATCTTTCATCATCATTATCACCATCCAGTGCCTTGTCAGCTGACATGGATCAATTCGTGTGGTGACTCCCTTCCATGCCATGACACAAGACTGTCAAGAATCTTCTCAGACTGTCATCCTCTATCTCTCTTTCTGCAAATCTTTCTGGTTGTCTTGACATGTTCCAGTTTTTGTTTTCTAATAATGTGGCCAAAAAACGATGACTGCTTATTTCTGATGTTTGTGATAAGTTGTCTTTGTGACCTAGCTTCCCTCAAAATGTCCATATTGCTCATTTTGGCTGTCCAATTAATTTTCAACATTCTTCTATTCTTCCACATCTCCAAGGCTATATGGATATTTTTGTCTGTTTACTAATTGTCCAGGATTCACATCTAGCTTTCATATCTATTTTTAATATACCCTGCGATGATGATTTATTTGTAAAGAAATATTTTTTCTGGCAAAAGGCTGCATTGACTTGGTAATTCACACAGCACTCTTACAAGCTCAGTTCTTTTCTGTAGTCCAGCAATATTTAGCAATAGGCTAATTTTTTTTTATCATGGCTGATGTTCCTTTTTGAGTTTAAACTCTCATGTGTAGGCCATGATTACTGAGCTGACACTCAAATTTGTGTAAACGTTATTGGTTGAATGGCACTGAAAGTATTAGGTTGGTGAGGCTTGCATCTACATCCTACAGGGCACAGTGAGTCTGTCTTTCTCTATTTACTGCTGACCACAAAAAAGAGAAACAAAACATCACAACAACAGAAATGAGATTCCTGAGAAGAATACTGAATGTATCAAGAAGAGAGAAAATCAGAAATGAAGAAATCGGGACTAAAGTGGGGATATTAGCAGCGCTAGATTTTATTAGAAAGCATCAAGTCAAATGGTTTGGCCATGTAGCTAGGTTACCAACTAACAGTATACCACAAAAAAGCAATGATGTACAGACCAAATGGAAGCAGAGGAAGAGGCCGACCACGTAAACAATGGACAGAGGGAATAGCAGTCTAAGGGACTCGCGATACATGAAGCCCATAAACAGGCACTCTCCCGGTGTTTATACTTTGACCTCGACACCACAAGGTACAAGAGGAACAAGATGAGATGAGATGAGATGAGATGAGAGATGAGATGAGATGAGATGAGATGAGACTGCTGACCAGTTGGTTGCTCTGTTTTCTATCTGGCTTTATAGATATTTAGACGGGGCTGACAGAGATGCACTTCTAGCTGGTTACAGGTGCAAAGTTTGTAGGTTACGAAAGTTATGAAACAGTAAAAGATATTTATTATGACAATTTGCTTATCAATTTCAAGGAGATACCTCACTGGGAACTAACACTTATTTTCACAGTAGAAGGTGTGCATGAAAACATAGAAAACATGACTTAATGATTACACTCAAAATAAATACTTTCTTTTCTTGACAAAATACATTAATCAATTTAGCATTTTCCAGCTCCGTGGCGAAGGAGTTATGGACGATTTGGCAGCAGACCACTTTGCGTTGGTATTTTATGAAATAGTATGGGTGCCGGCCATTCAGAAAGCAATGGCAAACTACTGAACATAAACTTGCCAAGAGATCACAATAGCAAAAAATTCTGGTGTTGACTGTGACATCCTGTAAAAGGATATACAACTAACTTTTTTTTTAAATTTGGCATTTATATACTATTGCTGGTATCCATTGTTGGTATACTATCACGGACAGTGATGTACTGGTTTGATCAATGATGAATGAACAGGGACAGTGATGCACTTGATTGGACAGTGATGCACCACACCAGCATTGAACATTGGTGCACTAACTTTAACTGCAGGGTACCAAAATTATCAATGGTGCACTATGCACCAGCTATACACCAACAGGTACAATGATACACCAGTATAGACAGCACTGGCAGCGGTGCACCAGCATGAACAGAAGTGCACCATATTGACCATCTGTACACCAATATTAGCAGTAATGCACCAGTATGTACAACAATTTGCCTACATGTACAGCGGTGCAGAAACACGAACGGTATCACACTCAAGAAGAAAGACCAAATATACTTAAACTGAAAGAACAATAAAAATGTATACTTACATTAATTCTAGCCCTCTTCTTACGAGGTGGTGCAGACGGAGGCTTTAGCGTTGCTGGAGGAGTGCGGGATTTTGTGCTTTTGATAATATCAGGCTCAGAATCTTCCTGGACCTGTGTCTGCTCGAGTATCTTCTCCACCAGACTGTCCGTGGTCAGATCAGAGATGAGAGGTTTGCTGCCACTAATGAGTAAAGTCAGGCTTTTGTTCTGCTTCTCCTTTTCTGGCTGGAACCTGCACAAACAACATCCACACAGGGTTTACCTCATCAAATAATGGGATAAATTATACAATAAATTTTTACCTCATCAATTATTTAACAAACTATACAATAAGTATTTATTTTATAAAATCATTGGATAAACCCCACAAAAAGCGTTCATCTAATCAAATCATTTGATAAACCATGCAATATGATTTTACCTGATCAAATCAGATGAATTTTGAAGAGTCCTCGTTGCTGATTATGAGGCTTAAATATTCAGGGTTTGTGACATGTCTTCATTGTTGATTGTGATGTTTGGTTGGCATGTAGTTTTGTCCATGGACATTTCTGTTTTGGAACTCATAAAAAGATTTTGATTTTTAATTTGATTTTTAATTTGCCTCTTGATAGACAAGATAAACTCTTATAACATTGTTTAAGAGAAGGACCATCCTATCTGCATATCTGAGCTCTGGAATTTGATTTTCTCTAACTATGAATGGATCATACATAACTGTCTCTGATCTCATCAAGGGTTCATTCGTGATGGCTATTTCTGTGTGTACACCAACTTGCATGTACAAACTCACTTGACTGTGTACACACAAACTGACCTAGGCAAGGAACACTAAACTCACCTGGCCATGTTTTGATCAAGCTCACTCAATTTGACCTCTCTACTGAGCTCAGCAGACATCCCACTAGCATCCACGCTAAGCACACGTTGCCTTCCACTCCCTGAAGGAGAAACCCTGTTTCTTTCTCCGCTTGCAGACGAAGACACCCTGTCCCTCTCCTCACTACTTGTGATATCCATATTTGACGACTGTGCTGAATGTGTCTTCCCCTTCTCTGCAGCAGACCCCAAACCAGAAGCTGAGCAGGCAAGTCCGGCTTCAGCTTTAGGCAGGTCTCCCCAGGAGCCTGAACGTTTCTTGACATGCTGGCAGCGGTATGTGGCCACGTCACCACTGTTCTCCATCTTCTCAATGGTATGTGACTTGGGAGCTGTCATGGGGCGATTCCTGGCCAAGGCAAAGATGTCTGGAATGTCAAGAGAGGTGTTTGGAGAGTCATTCTCTAGAGATGAATCATTGGAGGTAGAGAAAAATGAGTGATCTGTGCCCAAAGATTGACGCATCTCCTCCAGCTTGCGTCTTCTCCCTTCATGCTCAAGATGATCAGGGTCTTGTGTCTGCAAATAACAAGAACGGAAAATCTGGCTCATTTAGTCACAATGTAGTTAAGGATACATGTTCTATATACAATGTTTTGATGAGAATCCTAACATCTTTGTCAGGTGCTAAACACAATGGATAGTTACACAAGATATGCAGTATTTGTTTATACTATTTCAGTAAGAAAAGAAAAGAAATGATTTGGAGAACTTGGTGACAACTGGTAAGATCGAGGGGAACAGACCAAGGGGAAGACCTAGAGGCAAGTACCTGGATGGCTTGGCCTTGTGGCATGGTCGAGACAGAAACACGGAGCTGATCTACGACTCTGGTGATCGAGTGAGATGGCAGAACATGACCGCCCACGCTTACTGGCATGGCATATGATGGATGGATGGATTTCAGTAAATAAGACTGAACCACAAGATACATTCTGTCTGACAGCACGATGTGTTCTATGTCACATTAAAAACCACATGTGTGCTATGTCTAAAACTGAAACCACGTGTTGTGTTCTATGTCTAACACTGAAAACATGTGCTGTATGTTTAACACTGAAATGATCAAATGTTTTTTTCTAACAATGAAAGTACATAATGTGTTCTTTGCCTATTATTGACACCACACAATGTGTTCTGTCTAACACTGAAATGACATAATGTGTTCTGTCTAATAATGAAACCACAGAAAGTCTCCTATGCCTAACACTGAAATAACATAATGTGTTCTATGCCTAACACTGAAATCACATTTGTCCTTTGTCTAACACTGAAACCACACAACAGTAAAACAAATTCAGAGAATCTGCTTACCCTTTTCACACATAAAAATAAAAATCAGAGGTTGAACATTTAAAACAGATGGCCTAATAGGCTACTGGACATAGTAAAAATGTCAAATCTGAAAACCTACCCTCAAAAGAAAACCTATATCCTGTACGATTCTAGTATCTACACATCTGGATTCTCACCGGTGCTATAGAGTTTATGCACTGTGTGAAGATTCTCCTTGTGTGATCTATGGAGGAGACTGGAGCTCTTACAGAGATATATGTGTACAATAAAAGTGATCATTTACCAAAACCACAGCAAAGACATTTTCTTGGACCACTGGAGGAGGAGGAGGAGATTAAAAAGAAACATTTAATGTCCTTTCTCTCCAGAATTGGTCACCTCAGCTTCGTAAAATGGGTTGCTGAGACATGTCTAGCAATGAAAGATGATAAGAAGGGGAACTTGTCAAATAAACTCATAATGCTGTGATTTGGTATGCACAAAGCCTATGAATTCATATTTTCTGGCATTACACTTACCTTAAAAACAAGACTACAGTTTTATTATTTTTTCTCTCTACAACCCATGAGGTGGTTAAACTGTGGCAAATTAAATAGACAGAATAATATTACCAACAACTTGTGCTTATAAGACACAAATATTGAAGAAAAATGTAAAGAAACCTTTGTATATGCCTCTGCTTGTTTCTGCTGCTCAAGTTGAAGCAGCCGTCGCTCAAGCTCCTCATCTTCTTGCCGCCGCCTGTAACAAACGTAAACAGTGTCAGAAATGGGAACCAAATAGGGAGTGGTCATGGGTTTGAATTTACACCAAGGCACATTTTAAACTGACTTGAGCTGCCAGGTTGACCCAGTCTAAATTTGGTACCAGAAAATGTCTTGGGAAGTAAAAGGAGCTAGTGTTATATTTACATCCCCCCCCCCCCCCCAATGCATTGATTGGTCTATAAAAATAAGGGGTTGGTACTGCATGCCCAGTGCATCTCAAGACGTGTAAAAGGGTCCTTTATTTTACTTACTATCATCTTCTTCTCAAGCTGAACAGAATATTACTCTTTTAAATTAAAAAACAAAACAGCAGCAATACTGTTTCTGGTGCCAACAGTTTTAAGCACCATCACAATAGGCAACTTTATGGCATCAATACTGAAACAGCAGCAGGGAACAGACTTCAGAGGGCTGGTTTGGTTTGGCAAACCGCTCATGAGACTTGACAATATCTCCAGCTCTGCCTAAATCTGGGAAAGACCCTCCACAGTTCATCAAATGTAACATGATCTCTTTCCAATACATCTATGGCAATCTTCCTCAGAAATACGATAGGTAGGTCTCAATATAAAATTAACATATGCTCCTGTACAACCTAAGCAACTATAGACCAGGGAAGGTGTTATAGAAAATGCTGTAATGTTTGCATACAACACAAATGTCAAAGAAAATAAGAAGCAATTGCACTGCAACTGATCTAGCAGACAGATGAACAGCATCAGTTATTCTTAATGTGCAGCCTGAAGGACTATGGAGTGAAAGATCAGTGGTATGTCACCTGTGAATCAATCAATCAGGAAAACCCATGGATTGTGAACTGAACAGAGAGATCGGTGGTATATCATCTGTGAATCAAGCAATCAGGAAAATCCTTGGACCATGAACTGGACAGAGAGATCAGTGGTATGTCACCTGTGAATCAATCAATCAGGAAAACCCATGGATTGTGAACCAGGCAGAGAGATCAGTGGTATATCATATGTGAATCAATCAATCAGTAAAACCCATGGATTGTGAACTGGACCGAGAGATCAGTGGTATGTCATCTGTGAATCAATCAATCAGGAAAACCTATGAACTGTGAACTGGACAGAGAGATCAGTGGTATGTCACCTGTGAATCTATCAATCAGGACAGTGAATTCACCACAATGAAGGTTGGTTTTCATGGACCTCAAGTATTTTCTGTCTCTCTCTCTCTGGTTACACATTCTGACAAATTGCTATTTGGGAATAAGGGCATTACATCCTGGTAGGATACACCTAAGCTTCTCCAATACCTCCAGTGTTAGTCTATGTTTATACAGCAAATATGCCCTCATCATCATGTAACAGGTCCTCTGCAGAATCTTGTGCTCATCACAGCCTGCCAAAAATAAACTTCTCAATCCTCTGCCAGTTCCCCTGCCTTATTCATGCTCATCCACAAGGTGTCCTTTATAGTGCTGGTTGCTCCCTGCCTCTGCCTGCACCATGCCTTCCATCACTGTTCTTTCCAATCTGCTGTGATATTCAATATGGCCAAAGTATGTCACTTTCACAGACATAATTATGAGTCAGTTTTCTTCAATGTTCAGATCTTAGTATATTTCCTCTTCTTGGTCCATGATATTCCAAGAATTTTTCTGTAACATTTAAGTTCAAAAGCCCAAATTTTCTTCTTTGGTGAATGCAAAATGGTGCATGACTCGCATCTGTATGTAAATATGCCCTAGCTGCACGTACAACGCACAGAGTAGAAGCTGTTCAATTCTTGTATCATTACTAGGCCCTATGTATGATTGAGTTTGGGCTAGGTTGAGTTGGGTCAAGAACCGACATCACAGCACTTGGGATGTCCCCATACGTTCTCTGTCACTATCTTCAACACTGAAGGAGCAAAATATCATGGATGACACAGGCTGTGAAAATAATTCATCTTCATCAATTAACTCAGTTATATTTGTAACAACTTTTTTAAAATCACAATTCTATTTTATCTGTTAACTAACAGCTCACCTTTAATTATATTTTTATCTATTAACAATAACTTACATTATCTCAATTATATTTGCATCTGTTAGCCAACAACTCACCTCAGTGTATATTTATAACCATTAACCAATTACATTATCCCATTTCTATTTGTATCTATTAATCAACTCACGCAATGAATAAAGTCTATTTATATCAACTCATGTAATGAATAAAGTCTATTTATATCAATTAACCAACTCAACTCAATTATATCTTTATCTATTAACCACCTTACCTCTCCTCAGCTCTCTTTTTCAACAACAACAAGCGCCTTTCCTCCTCCTCTATTTCAGACAACTGAAAAAGAAAGTAATTTTCTTCAATCAAACTGATTAGCTGGTTATGAATTTTACTAATCACTCTAACCAATGGCGATAGCCTTCTATTGCTCTTTCAAAAGCTGCACATGCCTGTACTGACAGGTCTTTCCTTGAGTGGCAATTATATGTGTTTCTTGGCCAACATCTCACTTGCTTAGCCAGGCAGAGTTCATCTCTTTAGCTAGTGGAGGTAAACTGTAGACAAATCAATGGAGGGCAAGGGAAAACAACCTTTGTACATTCCTAGCACATTATGATTTGATAATTTTGAATAAACAGCCTAAAGTGCCCCATAGGAGCAGTCTTGCCTTGTAGGGAAAGTCATGTGACCGGTAGCCCCATGCCAGATGACTGACTAAATAAGAATTATAATGCTGAAATAACACAACTGAAATGATTTATGAATATGAAACAGACCAGGGCACCAGACTGGAGAACAAAGACTATGATACTCTAGACATTCACTTGACTTATGTAAATCTGTATTTATTTCAATCCTGAATAAATTAGAAGTCTTAGATTGCAATTAACATAGAACAATTAGCATAATGAGTCACAAAACACGAATTTAATTAAGAATTATTATGTAAAGGGTTAGGAAGAAAATAAAATCAGAAATAGGGAAAGAACAAAGTGAGTTTGTAGAAGGTAAGGGTACAACAAACTGTGTATTTGCTTAGAACATGAACAGAACATTCTATAACAATACATAAAGATCTACATCTTTGCTTCATTGATAACACCAGAGTAAAATATGTCAACATGATCAAAATACTTGCAGATTTCCAAATTGATGGTAAAAACCTTAGATTGTAAAGAACATATATTGGAAACAATATATTGCTATAACAATTGACAAAGAAGTAGGTAAATACCAGCAAATCAAGGGAGATGTGCAATATGGACGTGTAATGTCTTCAGGCATTTTTTTCCTGTATAAAAAAGTTAGTTGCATATTTTTTACAGAACATAGTCAACCCCAGCATTTTTTGGTTGTCTATGATTTGTTCACATGTTTATGTCCAGTAGTTTACTTTCTGAATGACTGGCATTATGAAAACCAAGGCAAGGCAATCTGCTGCCAAATCGCCTTCTGTGTTTTGAATGTGGTAAGCGGGATTACAAACTGTGTCCATAACACCTTCACCGTGGAAAATATGAGAAATTTAAAAGATAGAGGGACTGCCATCAGAAGATATGACATCAACAATATAAGATATGCCCCTGATACAGTACTGATTGCAACAATGACAATGGTTTTCAACATTTAGAGGATGCTATTATTGTACACAGTGAGCAACTAGAGTAAGAAGTGAATTGTTATAAAATACAAATTATGGTCATCTCCAAGAAGAAAAAAAATACCACAATGTAGCATTCAAGAAAATGCAAACAATCTTAAATAGGTAAATTGGTACAACTATCTTGTAAATGGGAACATTCTTATATATGTTAATCTGTACAACTATCTTACAACATTCAAAACACCTGATAGAAGATGCCTTGTGGAGATTATAACAAGAACCACCATGACAAATATAGTCTACTGCAAGATGGAAAAGATGCCCACATATAAAAATTGTCAACTGCTGTGACAAGAGTGTGCACTCTTGCAAACCAAAGTGGCAGAAGTTTGCGTGGTGTGCACACAGAAAAACCAGAGTTGAAAATGTCTTTGACTGAACAACATTCAAATGTCAAGTTGTGAGTTTTGCTTCAGAATTCAATATCAGAGATGTTTACCTTGCTTCAGAGAACATATGGTGATATTGTGTCATCTCAAGTTTTTGGGTGGCAAATGTGTTTCCACGAACAATGAATAACAAATGTTGGATTCTGTTGTATGACAATACTCCAACTTATTGATAACTACTGATGAGAGTGCCATACAACACACACAATGATTGCCCTGGACAATTCTCTACATACTCCTAGGTGCTAGCACCTCCAACCTTTTTTCCCTACTAATTAGCCTCAAATCAGCACTAAAAGGTCGGTGAACCAAGAATGCTGAAAACAGTATTATCAACATGACAATGCAGCCGGAAAGATGAGAGACAGATATATATGTGTCCTTACTGCTGACAGCAATATGTATGATGTTACTTATAGCTGACAGATATGGGTCAGTTGTTTACATGTGTGTGTTGATAAAAACAGCTGACATAAATGTATGGGTTGTACTTACAGCTGACAGAAACGTGTTGGTTAATTACAGCTGACAGAAATATGTGAGTTGTTAATTACAGCTGACAGAAATATTTGTGTAGTTTCTTATAGCTGAAATAAATATGTGGATTGTTTCTTAGAGCTGACATAAATATGTGGCTTGAATCAGCCATGTGTGCCATGTCATCATTATCATGTGCATTGCCAAATAGCTTAAGCATTAATGTTTCTCCACATGTCTAGATACATGGTGCTCTGGATCTAGTCTATTGATGATATTCTTGCATGCCACCATCTTAGACTTCAGCACCATTGTTTTTACAATGCATCTGCTTTTCCCCACTGCTAATTTTTCCAGTCATCATAATGCCTCTCTTTTCATCACATGACCAAAGAACACTGTTTCTTTCTTATAATTGCATATAATGTCTACTTTCAACAGCCTCATCAAGGGAATCATTGTTAGTTAATCTGGCAGACCAAGGCATCCACTGCATTTGACTCAGAAACCACATCGCCACTGTCCCCAAGACCTTCCTAATTTGTTCTTTCACATTCCAAGATTCACTGCCATACTGAAGAACTGCTTCCAAATAACACTTCAGTACTCTCCCATAGTCATTGTTGTTTATAGCTGACATGAATGTGTGGAAGGTTACTTACAGCTGAAAGAAAATTGTGGGTTGATGCATATACTTACTGTCTGCAAAGGTGCGCAAATGTATATTACGAGGGTCGGTCAATAAGTAATCCCTCGTAATTTTGAATTTCATTCAATAGGCAAATATACAGATAAATTTCACATTGAAATGAAGCCCTAAGTCTGTACTTCAAAAATGTATTTATCAATGTAGTCTCCATTATTCATTATAGTTTTTGTCCATCTTCTCACAAGGGCATGTAAAGATGTGTGTCCTTTTCCCTAAACCACTAGCCTATGGTGCGTTTAAGGGTCTCGGTGTCCTCAAAGTGATGTCAGCGAAAATCTTCTTTCTGTGGTCCAAACAGATGGAAGTCTGAAGGTGCTAAATCGGGACTTTAAGGGGGATGTGATAATAATGTCCAGCCAAATTCTGCAATGGTATCAATAGTGCATTTAGCGGTGTGTAGTGTGGCATTATTGTGCAACAGCAGTGCACTTCTCGGATCTTTGAATGGGTAGTCTTCTTCTTCTTTTGTTCGCCTGAAATATGTCAATAACTGCAGTGTTGTCTCTTGTACGAATTTAACTGTCTTTTTTAGTTCACTCAGCGGTCCATAGAGTTTATCTTCCACTGTAGGGGGTTGATCTCATCTTTCCTGTGGTGAATCTAAGAGCTTGATTTTGCACCTTATCCAGCTCTTGTAGTGTGGTTATTTATGCTGAACACCACGCAGTTGACCCGTATTCCAGGTGTGGTCGTATGCTCTGTTGATAAACTTTGCTAAGTATTTTCCCACTGGCTCCCCATGTGGTTCCACTTAGCTTTCTCAGGATGGCTATTTTCCTTCTGAGGTTCTGGAGGCACCCATCACAATCAGCGAACTGGAGCTAGCCATATCAAAACTGAAAATGAGAAAGTCACCAGGAGCTGATGGTATCTCCAATGAAATGATCAGGAACCTAGGAACAGAGGCCAAAACAAAGCTGTTGCAGATCTTCAATAACAGCTGGACCTTAGGCAGTGTTCCACAAGCCTGGAGAGAAGCAATCATGATACCCCTCCTAAAATCAGGGAAAGATGGTTCCATTGCCTCTAGCTACAGACCAATTAGCCTCACCAGCTGTCTCTGCAAAACACTGGAGCGCATCATCAATCACAGACTGCAGTGGTACATTGAAAGTAAAAACATCCTTGTGCCACAGCAGGCTGGCTTTAGGCAGTGCTACTCTACGGAAGATCAGACAACCTACCTCTCTCAAGAAATTGAGGATGCATTCCAAGAGAAGAAGCTGGTGCTTGCGGCATGGATAGATCTGAAGAAAGCCTTTGACAAAGTCTGGAAAGAAGGTCTGATGAAGAAACTGAGAAACTGCAAAGTCAATGGAAGAATGTACAAATGGGTGAAAGCATACTTGCACAACAGAAGAGCCCGAGTACAGATAGACGGACTCAAGAGCAAGAAAGTACTACTGCGTCACGGTGTCCCCCAGGGCGGAGTCTTGTCCCCCACACTTTTTCTAATCTTCATCAATGATCTTGTTGCTCACCTACCGCATGGAATTAAAGCGGCAATGTACGCCGATGACCTGGTTCTATGGAGCACAAATGAATATGCATCAGTGGCCACCAGATTGCTACAAAGAGCTGTAGATACATTTGCTGCATGGGCAAATAGATGGTGTGTCAGCATAAACACTGACAAGTGCAGCACCACCCTATTTACCCTCTCTCCAAAACAAAAGGCAGGGATCATCCAGATAAATGGAACACCCCTAAGAGAAGATAAAGAACCAACATACCTTGGAGTAACATTTGATGGCAAGCTGACATGGAGAAAGCACATCAACAAAGCAGTAGCAAAAGCCAGAAGGAAAATAGCCATCCTGAGAAAGCTAAGTGGAACCACATGGGGAGCCAGTACGAAAATACTTAGCAAAGTTTACCAACAGAGCATACGACCACACCTGGAATATGGGTCAACTGCGTGGTGTTCAGCATCAAATACCACACTACAAGAGCTGGACAAGGTGCAAAATCAAGCACTTAGAGTCACCACAGGAGGGATGAGATCAACCCCTATAGTGGAAATGGAGAAGATGGGGAGGACACAGGCACTGAGTGAGCGCAGAGATACGAAAACGCTAATACAAGCAGAAAAGTTCCTCAGCTTGCCAGGCCACCCTATGAAGAACAGATTTGAAAACCTAGCTATGGGGCGGTTGAAAAGAAGTAGTTTTATCCACCAGGCCAAACGACTCTGCAGAGAAACCACTGATCTGCCCACAGTTGGTATCCCCCTAACAACTATTCCAGAGCGAACTCCATGGAAAGATGAGCATAGACTATCATTACAAATCCAGACAAAAGTGAGAGGAATATTTGACAAGGAAGAACAGAACAGTGTGCAGCGCAGAACAGCCACTCTCAGCTTCCTTGATGAAGAATACCCACAGGACCTCTGGATCCGAGTCTACACAGATGGGTCAGCACAAAATGCTGTTCGAAATGGAGGAGCGGGAGTGTACATAGAATACCCAAATAATACTAGGGACACAGCCAGAGTACCGACAGGAAAGTACTGCCATAACTATGATGCCGAAATTGAGGCAATCAAGATAGCAACAGAGAAATTACTAAATAACAGCAATGGTACACAACCTGTGGTGCTACTAACAGATGCAAAATCAGTACTCGAGGCGCTCCTCTCTGGGAAATTGCCAGTACTAAGGACACTACTTTCTGAACTTAGCAGTCAGCATAAAGTCACCATACAGTGGATACCATCCCACTGTGGAGTACCCGGAAACGACAGAGCTGATCAATTGGCTAAGGAAGGAGCCAAAGAGGAACAGCCTGATGTGCCCGTTACATACCACCAAAAGAAAAGAATGATCAAATCAGTCAGAAAGCCACCAAAACCTGCTCAAGATGACTACCACATTATGGACAGACCAGAACAAGTCATTATTCTGCGCCTCAGAACAGGACACAATAGATTACGCAACCACATGTATACAAAATTCAAGATTGGTGAAACAGCCATGTGCACATGTGGATTGGCGTCGCAGACAGCAGAGCACATACTCCAAGACTGCCCAAAATATAACATATCTAGGCAAACCTTCTGGCCTAGAGAGACGACAGTGGAAGATAAACTCTATGGACCACTGTGTGAACTGAAAAAAACAGTTCAATTCATGCAAGAGACGACATTGCAGATATAGACATATTTCAAGCGAACGAAAGAAGAAGAAGAAAATTATGCAACTGTTCCAGTTCACTACTCCAGTAGGGTTTATAATGTTTACGGGCTCCTCATGGTACTGTTTCTCGTGCTGCTTGTAGTATGCATTTCCCAAACTCTTCAGCTACTTTATTTATGTCCTTCTCAGTGTTCAGGTTTCTAACCAGTATGCTGGTGCGATGCTTGTACATTGCCCAGTCTGCTTTCTTGTAGTTCCACCTCGAGAGGGTGCTGCTTTCACTTACAAGCTCATTTTCTAGTTAGAAAGACTGGCCGGTGGTCACTGCCACCAAGTTGTTTCCCAACAATTCGTGTAATGTTCCACTCCAGGTCTGGTGAATGAAAAGCCAGGTCAGGTGTAGTTGTAGTGTGCCATGATCTCGAGTAGAAAGTATGTGGGTCAGACGACTTGTTAATCAAGATGAATCTATTCTCATCCTGCCAATCTTCTAGTCTCTCTCCTCTCTGGTCCATATGATCACAGACCCAGCTCTGCAAGTGGCTGTTGAAGTCACCACACACAATCAATGGGTAAAGTCGTCCTGGACGCCCTCTAAGCTTCTTCAAAGTTTCAATGTAAAGGTCAGCATTCACCGTGTTTCCCTATTCCAAGAAGTCGAGAAGAATCACACCTTTCTCATCCCAAAACATGGAGGCCATAACTTTCCCTACAGATGGTGACATTTTGGATTTCTTTCGTGTCTGTGATGTTGTGTGATGCATTCCATTGACTACCTCTTGGTTTCTGGTTCAAAGAAATGAACTCAAGTCTCATCACCTGTCACAATATTTGATAAAAGCCCCTTCACCTTCAGTTTCGTAACGGTGCAGGAGGTTGATGGCTATGGTTTTCCTTGCTTCTTTATGTCTGTCTATCAGCATTCTTAGTACCCACCGTGCACAAACCTTTGATTAACCCAGGTCTTTAATGATGGTCTGGGTGCTTGCTGTCTTTACTAATGGACAACATGGAACACAGTTCATCCAATGTTACCTGATGGTCACTACGAATGATGTCATCAACTCGATGAATGTTGTGTGGAGTCAATGGGATTGATGGATGGCCA